>CM034701.1:265535896-265551087 GCA_020142125.1 Phrynosoma platyrhinos | reverse complement strand
AGACACAAATCCTCCTTGCATATCCTCCCACCCTGAGGCCTTGCCATTAACCAACAGACCAACACACAGATTAACATGTAAATCATTCCTCTCAACAGAGGCTTACACAGTATATATACCCCCACACCTCCATGCCACCATTCTCTGAAGATGCCAGACATAGATGCAGGTGAAACGTCAGGAATAAATTCTTCTAGAACACGGCCTCACAGTCCAAAAAGCTCACAAAAACATAAGTGAAATATGCTTTTATAATTCTTTATAGTTTGCAAAATTAAGATAAATTCTATAGCCTTTGAAAAGATATTACCTTAAGAAGTTTGATTCTCAGTGTTAATTGGGGAAGATGATGGTTGCAATGCTCACTATTTAATATTTATTCCACTTTGTCAGTGCCCCACAAAGCACTGTTTCTTCTTTATTAGAGGGCTCTCTAACATGATATGTTTTTAAACTCCCCCTACTGTTCAGTTCCACTTCAGGGGAAGTATTCTTTTTTTCTCTCAGGATGTTATCACACCAGCTTGCTGTCCCGCCACAATCCCAATAGTTTAAGAATAGAAGCATACCAGGTTGGCATAATTTCTGACCACACTTTCCCCCATGATAGCGATTGCTCATTCCTTTGTAAATGTACACACCGCAGCCAGCTTTGGGAAGGTGTTGGCACATTCATACAGCAGCCTGCGCTTTGGGAGGAAGTGGGAAGACAAGTGATCCTAGCTGGCTTCGGGATGGTACTAGCAACCATGATCATGGGGAAGGGGAGAGAGGAGAGCAGCAGAATCATGGCCACTCACACAGCATGACTGGCTCAGAGGTGGAGCTGCAGCGCCAGGAACCTATTGCACCAAGGCGGGAATGGAATAGCAGTGAGAATGAGAACCTATTGATGGGTTTTGCCTATCAGTTAAAACAGGAGTAGGCAACCTAAGGCCTGGGGGCCAGATGTAGCCCCCGAGGCCTTTGGACCGGCCCTAGGCTGGTCCTGCCACCACTGCCGCTGCCGCCCGCCATGATAATATTGATTATTGTTGTTATTACTTGTTCTTGGGGTTTTCTTGGCAAAATCTCCACAGGAGTTTTGCCATGGCTTTTCTGGGGCTGGGAGAGTGTGCATGCATATTTATTTATTTATTTATTTATTTATTTATTTTTGTTGCTTCAGCCCCCCAATTGTCTGAGGGACAGCAAACCGGCCCCCAGCTCAAAAAGGTTGCCTACTCCTGAGTTAAAAGGTGCAGCACAGTAACAACTGGAATGCATAGCAGCAGCAGTACAGACATGATGTCGTGTGATAACTATTGGCCAAAGTCACTTTTATCCTGTTAAAATTCCACTTTTTAACCTCATGTGGTAGTCAGTCTTTCTCTGCAGTCCCACCTACCCATTTTTGCTTCTCTAGGCTGCATCTGCACTGCAGAACTAATCCAGCTTGACACCGCTTTAGCTCCCATGGCTCAGTGCTATGGAATCCTGGGATTTGTAGTTTGTTGTGGCACCAGAGTTCCTTGGCAGAGAAGGCTAAATGTCTCACAAAACTACAATTCTCAGAATTCCACCTCATTGAGCCATGACAGTTAAAGTGGTGCCAAAATGAATTATTTCTGCAGTGTAGATGCAGCATAAGTAAGATGCAGCATAAGTAAGTAGGGGTACATTCGTCTAATACTGCCACAGAAATTCGAAAGGGCTGCAAGCAGTGGTTATTTGGTATTGCCACATTTTGCTCAAGGATGTAATTTTTGCTGGCCTGATTAATAACCTCAGAAAATTCAAAGTACAATACTATGCACTTTTTTTTTACTCAAAAGTATGTTTTATCAGTTTTCAAGTGAAGCTTAGGCGATTATCAAACACCAAAATAAAGCAACCTATCCCCTACAGGATAGCGTCACGTTTCAGAATGTGATTGGATATTATCATACTCTAAAAGGCTGCCACTGCCGCTGGGCGACTACAACCTGTCTCCTAGCCACACTGAGCCGGCTGATTTTCAAGAACGGGAAGCTTCTGTGCTTGAAAATCAGCTGGCTCAACATGTCTGGGAAACAGGTTGTAGTCACCCAGCAGCAGCGGCGGTCTTTGAGAGTGCAATAAGATCCATTTTCACCTGTTTAAGCCCTTGCCCAGCCCATGCTCGGATTGGGCGAAAAAAGGTGTGCGATAATCTCCTTACTCCCAGATATGTAGACATAGGCCCTGCACTAGAAAAATATTCTTATAATAATGTATGTGAGACATAATGCTGTAATCTTTTCACCTGGCACACCTGGGATATTTAAGTACACCATGTTTAATCTGTTGGGATCATCTCTCTTCCAAAACTGATAAATTATTAAGAAGGGCCTTGAATGATTCTTAGGCTATAATGCCAAGAACACTTCCTAGAAACTGAGCCTCCTTGCATTCAGTGATTTATGTCTCAGTGAGCATAATGAGAGAATACAGATCTTATACCCTTCCTTAAAAATTATCAGGAAATGTATACACATTGTTCTGTCAGTTGTAACATCTGGATTCCCAGGGCTGGATTATTGGATGTATCTGTTTTTGTTTAATTGGGTCTTTCTGCATCAATATCTAGCATATAGTGATGAAGAAGACAGTGGTGTGGTATAGTGGTGTGGGCTTTAATATATATGCTCCCAGGCCAAATGCAATGCATAATGTGATTAGTTGAATAAACCTGGGAGAACCTCACTGCACATACCCAAGAGTCTTTTATTTACAGCATAGGTGAGGGGTTAAGAGACTCATTAGCCCTCTAGCAAAACTTGGGGGGCTCCATCCCCCCACTCCACCCCCCACAGTAAAACAAACAAACAAACCCCAAACCTTTTTGCCCCCAAATGCCCTGGTTGCCATCTGGGTTTGGGGGCATTTTCATTATCTTTTTACGTCCCCTTCTGGCCTATTTTCGTTCCAGGAGAGGCCTTTTCTTAGAACAAGAAGTGACTTCTGGTTTACAAGTTTTAAAAAGTCCTTTCTGGTCTTAAAATGGCCCCGGGGAAATTTGTTAGAATGTCCTCATTTGTTAGAATGTCCTCACACCTCACACCTTCTAAAGTTTTGCATTTTGGGGCAAAACTTTACATTTTTAATCTCTGAGGGGTACAAAAAGAGGCTTGTACTTTGTCCATCTCTGTTTTATGGCAATCTGTCACAAGAAAGGGCAAACATCTTTCAAAATGGAGATTCGCAGTGCCATCCTATTATGCGTGCTTACTCAAATATATATCAATATAGACAGAGATCTTCTAGCATCTTTTAGACCAAATGAAAGAAAGAAATTGGCAGCATGAGCTTTTGTAGACTTAAATCTACTTCCTCAGATGCATTCAGATATATATCGTACTATGTTCAGTGAAGGTTAATCTCAGGTAACTTTCCACAGAATTTCAGCCTGAGAAACAGTTTGTGATACAATGTGGTGCCTACTCAGATCAAGGCAATAAAAAAATTCAGTGGAAATGCTGAGACCCTGGAGTACACCTGAAGTAGCTGTTTGGATCCCAGTCTCCTTGCTTTTCAACAAATGCAGTTATAAGATCTAACTGAGGCATATCTGATCTGATTTGGTAGTGAGCAATTATTACCTTTTAAAAGCTGCTAGATTTTAATTGGGGAGAAGCTGCAGCAGTTAGTGATAGAAAGCTTTGCCCTGACATAATTTTTAATTCAGCTGGGAAATATTTGCTGCTAACTGTTATGCAGAACACCGCTTGCCTTGTGTCAGGGCTTTCTCATTTATGCCTGTCACCCCTTCTGGAATTCACTGTTCTTGGCACGCTATCAGAGCCAAAATACAATGACCTTCAGGGCACAACGCAAGGCACACTAATATTATACTGACTCCTTTGTTCTCAATTCCTCTCTCAATTAATACAATATCTCACTTACATAACCATCTGTGTATGCATTCAAAATTCCTTGGCTAGGAATTTAAACTTTATGAAATAGTCATGGCAGAAAGTGCTGAAACATGCCTGAGTGGTAGGCTCCTTCCCCAGCCTGAGTTCTCCCACATGCTGAAGGAGAAAAGGGGTGGCTGAGGAAATACCCCAATTTCTTTGTTTCCCACCAGCATAAGAACTCAGTGTCATGCCTCTTCTTCCTGCATCTCAACAGTGTGTCAAACTAGATGACATGCTTATCATGTTTTTAGAAGAGGTACTTCCCTGAATGGGTCCAAGATATCTCTTTATCGTGGCACATGATTGTGCTTGCCTATGTATCTTGCATTTAGCTTGTTTTGTTGTGTGATGGATTCGTGATTATTGTTTTGTGATTGATTATTGCATTATAGACATATGTAGTCTGTGTGAGGTAATTTAAGTTTTCCAAAGCTTCAGCCCTTTTAAGGAACCAAAAAGGATCCAAGTATCAAAATATGAAATCCAAGCCTGTTAGAGTCTGGCTTTATATTAGCAGAACAGCAGAAATGTGACTTTCCCTAACTATGCTTCCCTAAAGAACTAAGACTGACTCAAAATACAACAGTCACTAAGTAGTTTTAAAAAACAATGGCTTTAATTTATATTTACCTAAAAATTTAAATCCTAATCTAACTAGTGATGGTTCAGATAAAGAGAGGAAATCTCACCGTCTTTAAGAGAGCAGGAAGATGGAAACAGCTCAGTTGAGAATCTTGAGAGAAAGATTGTTAATCTCAAAGAGGGAGTGACCTAAGTCACATGGTTGGTTTTTGAATGAAAGAGAGGGAGAGAGAGGGGGAAAGAGAATGCAAAGATTTTCCAACAGACTGGAAAATCAGTATACAAAGGGATCTTGGAGCACCTTTGAGACTAAGGGCCTCGGCAGATGACTAATAAAAGTCGTCTCCGAGGCCTGGAAGAGGAGGGGCAGCCACACGCGCGGTGCCCCTTCCTCTTCCCGAGGTTGCCCTCGGAGCTGCCGGCCTTCCGCACAGCCGGTGCTCCGGAGGCAACCTCCCGCCGCAGCGTCCTCACACGCTGCAGCGGAAAAGGCAGGGAAAGTGCGCCCTACGCTTTTAGGGCGCACTTTCCCTGTCTTCTAAAAGCAGCGCCAATTTGGTGCTCCTTTCAGGGACGCCGCAGGAGCGCCGCGGTGCAGAGAATGCGGTCCCACGGCGCTCCATCTGGCGGCGTCCTGGAAGCACTCGTGTGCTTCCCCCCTAACTGAAAGAAAGAAGTAGGTAGCATGAGCTTTCATAGACTTAACTTGACTTGATATTACAGACAACTTATGTTGGTCTGTCTCTGGATTCTCCACTCCAAAACATGCATCTGAGGAAGTAGGCTCAAGTCTACAAAAGCTTATGCCACCAACTTCTTTCTTTCGGTAAGTCTTAAAGGTGCTACAAGATCCCTTTGTATATGTTTAGTCTGTAAGTCTAATTGCTGAGGCACATGCAATATCTCTGGGGAAATCTCATTGTGGGAGAAAAATGAGTTTATTATAGGACAGGAGTTAGAAGTAGGAGTTAGCAGTAGGGGATTGCATTGCCCCCAAGATTTTGGAGGGCTGCATCCCATACCCCCATTTTTTTGGCCCTAGATAACCTTAGTGATGCCTAGTCATGTGAATGGCAATTCATCATGTCTTTCGTCTTTCTGGGACATTTTAAGCCCAAGAGGAGTTGTAGGTTTTTTGGTAACAGAAAGGACTCAGAATCAATTTTGGGGGTCATGTTTTGTTGGAAAACAGTCCTCTCCTGGACCTAAAATTGGCTGTGTGGAGGGCAAATGCCAGAATGCCCCAATACTCCACAGGGACATTTGAGCCCAAAAATATTTGGGGAAAATAACATTTTAAAAATTGCCTGACCTCAAGAGTGACAAAACCAGCCTTGATGGCCATATGCATCCCCTGGGCCACACTTTTGCTGCCCCTGTTTTAGAAAGTATACAGTCCCCTTAAGGTTTCATTTGACCTCCATGCAATAATGTACAGTTTGAGTCTCCCTTATCCACAATACTTGGTACTAGAAGTGTTTTGGATTATTTTAAATTTTGGAATACCTATTTTTGCATATATATTTGTTGTTGTGTGCCTTCAAGTCATTTCCAACTTATGTGACCCTAAGGCAAACCTGTCATGGGGTTTTCTTGTCAAGATTTGTTCAGTGGAGGTTTGCTATTGCCTCCCCCTGAGGCTGAGAACATGTGACTTACTCAAGGCCACCCAGTTGGTTTCATGGCTGAATTAGGAATCAAATTCTGCTCTCCAGGGTCATAGTCCAACACTCAAACTACTATACCATGCTGATTCTCTTTATACGCATACATTATGAGATACCCAAGTCTAAACACAAATTTTATTTATGCTTTGTATACACCTTATTATACACATAGCCTGAAGGTAATTTTATACAATATTTTAAAATTATTTTCTACATGAAACAAAGTTTGTTTATGTTGTACCATCAGAAAGCAAAGATGTCACTATCTCAGCTACCCATTAAAAAAGTTTCAGTTTTGGAAATATTTCAGATTTCGGAATTCAGGACAAGATAAACTCAACCTGTAGATACTGCAGAAAGCAAAGCCGAGTCCTTATGAATCATTCAGCACCCCTTCCCATTAAAGGAAGCAAGACGGTGCCAAAATCTGTGTGCTGAGCTGTAATTCTCACTTTTCTGAAGGCTTGGTGGATACCAATGAAGTTGGAAAACTGACTGGGAGGTATGGTTGAGTTCCCTGAATGCCACACACATGCATAATTTATGTATTGTTTATTCCACAAAGATTTCTGTGAGGTGTTCCTATCTGAAAAATTGTTGTATACTATTCAATAGCTAATGTTAGGGCTTAGCTCTTGATCTTGTATGTTTACTTGGAGCCGTTCAACTGAGTTTTTCTGGGGTATGTATACATAGTACTAAAGATCTGGAGCTGTTTAACATCACATTTAACAACACATCTGATAGACCAGGGGTAGGCAACCTTTCCCCTTTAAGGGCCGAGGGATTTCAGCTCCCAGAATCCCAGAAGCTATTGGCCAACATGGGACTATTGGCCAACATGGCTGAGGCTTCTGGGAGCTGAAGTCCCTCGGCCCTTAAAGGGGAAAGGTTGCCTACCCCTGTGATAGACCTAATGAGGAATCTGGACAAGAGGCTACTGTCAGAACAGGACATGGAGAAACAGAATGGTTCTCAATTGGCAAAGGAGTCAGACAAGTGTTAGGAAGGGGAATTAATTAGGGGAATTTATAATTAGCTCAAATATGCAAGAGTGGGGCCCTAACAACACCCTGCGAGACCAGGTACCGATATGTATTCCAGAGGACTAAGAAATCCCACAATGAATGGTGCTGAGACAGACTTCTTCAATTAAGGTCTAAATATTTATTCGAGGGGAAAACTGCACACACACAAATATAGCACACACACACACTGCACACTTAGAAATAAAGGAGTGGAAGCAGGAATAGCTTGAGAAGGGCCAGACTAAGAGAGGTACTCACTTCTGAAGGCTTCTCCGGCATCCACTGTGAATGTTGATGATAATGATGATGATGATGCATGGCCGCTGAAATGGGGGAAGGGATGGCCAAGGGAGCTATGATCAGAGCATAGACCAGGGGTAGGCAACCTTTTTGAGCCGGGGGCCGGGTTGCTGTCCTTCAGACAATTGGGGGGCCGAAGCACCAAAAATAAAATAAATAAATAAATAAATATTTAAAAATTTAAAAATAAATAAAAATATAAAAAATATGCATGCACACTTTCTCAGCCCCAGAAAAGCCATGGCAAAACCCCTGTGGAGATTTTGCCAAGAAAACCCCAAGAACAAGTAATAACAACAATAATCAATATCATCATGGTGGAGGTGGCGGCAGCAGTGGCGGCAGGACCGGCCTGGGGCCAGTCCAAAGGCTTGGGGGGCCGCATCCGGCCCCGGGCCTTAGGTTGCCTACCCCTGGCATAGACTAACATGGAGTCAGCATACACTCCAAAGATAGCACATGGAGCCTAAAAATCTTGAGGTTTATATAGGCCATATCTTGCTTCTAGCTACAGACTAAATGGCTAAATGGCTTGATCATCTTAGCTTTGTTAAACCCAGGTGTGAGACCAGTCTAAACAATGCATTTGGTTTTGATTCAATCAAGGAAGGAAGGCTGGAGAAAGAGGGTGCAGTTAAATCTGATCACTGACCCATCAAGAGTGAGACTTTGGACAATGTGTCCTTTTCCTGGTATAATGGTTTTTCCCTTTTAGCAACCAAACCTGTCTGGTAGGGAATTTTCCAGTTGTTTGGGCAGGCTCTCCTGATGCCTACTTGACTTGCTATCTAGAGGATTATGGCTGACATCCCACAGAGGTTAGTTCAGGGTCATAGAGGGAACTCCATATGTGTCCCAAAATTTTATCAATTTCATATCTCTTAACACAAGGCTGCATCTTATCACCCTACCTATTCAACTTATATGCAGAACATATTATAAGGAAAGCAGGCTTAGACATGGAAGAGAGAGGAATGAAAAGAGGAGGAAGAAATATCAACAATCTGAGATATACTGACAACACCATAATACTAGCAAAAAATCTCACAGATCTGGAACACCTACTAAGGAAGATCAAAGAAGAAAGTGCAAAGGCGGGCTTACTGTAGAACATAAAGAAAACAAAAATAATGACCACAGAGAATGTGCAAACATTCAAACTAGACAGTGAGGAAATAGAAATAGTAAAACAGTTCTCATATCTGGGATCAAACATTGATCGGAACAGGGACTGCAGCCAGGAAATCATATGAAGATTAAGAATGGGGAGGGCGGCTATGAAAGAACTAGAAAAGATCCTAAAATGCAAAGACATACAACTTAGCACAAAAGTCAGGATCATACAAGCAACTGTATTCGCTATTACCATGTATGGATGTGAGAGCTGGACAGTTAAGAAAGAAGATAGGAAGAAAATCAATGCATTTGAGATAATGTGGTGCTGGAGAAGAGTGTTGAGGATCCCATGGACAGCCAAAAGGACAAACAAATGGGTCCTAGAACAGATCAAGCCAGAAATATCCCTAGAAGCCAAGATGACAAGACTTAGCCTGTCGTACTTTGGACACATCATGAGAAGGCATGGATCATTGGAAAAGTCAATAATGTTAGGAAAGTTGGAGAGAAGTAGAGAGGAAGGCCACATGCTAGATGGATAGACTTTATTAAACAGACAATGAATATGAGTTTGCAGGAGCTGGGCAGAGCAGTAGAGGACAGGGGGGCCTGGAGATGTCTCATCAATAGGGTCGCCATGGGTCAAGATTGACACAAAGGAAGTTAACAACAACAACAAAACATCACATTATACATATCAAACTTTTAGAATTATTAGTTTAAAAATGTTTCTCAAAGATCAGTGCAGTCAGTGTCATGTTATATAAAATTACTAAGAATTTAGCCTTAGTTAATTCAGTAGGACTGGCTTCTGTGCAAATATGCATAAATCAGGCTATATTATTCAAAGAAATTCCTTCTGGGTTGTGGGGATAGATACTGTTTAGGAGAGTGGTCTTCAGAAGTTGCCTGGATTACATATCTTCATTAATTTTTTCCTGTTCATTTATTTCAGAGTTTGGAAATAATGTATTACAGGCTGTGACATTTTATTTTGGGAGCTAATAAAGGGTTTATCAATATTATCTTTTTTCACATTTTCCTCTTAAAACTCATGTATGGACATAGACTTCTAAAGTAATGAGCAATGTTTTTTTATAATGTTTAAACAAAAATGATTAATGTGAACACTTCCATTGAAAAAATACCAACGTTAAGTTCTGATTTATCTAGCTTGGTAAATACAAACATTCTCTAAAATTGCTTTTCATTGCTAGTTTTACAGATCTTCCAGTTTTGTTGTGACGTCTATGATGTCCTAGTTATTACAGCTTGCTCAACACTCTATATTATTTAACACACTGATATTAAAGAACAGCTAAAGCAGGGGTCGGCAACCTTTTCTTACCTGGGGCTGGTCCCTTCTGGCGGTCCCTTCCAGCGGGCTGGGGGGGGAAATGGTGGCGCGTGTGCATCCCCCACCGCCGTGCACACTCCGGCCGCCGCTGCCGCTGCACATGCACTTTGAATTGTGCCCACAAACGAACCAGTAGCCAGTGAAACTTTTTCAACAAACGGGTTATAGGCCTGCTGAAACTTCTGAGCAGTTTCCAAAGGCAGCCCCACATTATAATAATAAAATTTATTTTTACCCCGCCCCTCTGTTAAAAACAATTACAGAAGATAAAATACAGACTACAGAATAAGACCCCCAAACCCCAGTAACCCCCACCCTCTCCCAGCTCCCCTTAAAAAAGCATTAAACTAAGTATAATTTAAAACCATTAAAATATTAAAATAACATCAAATCAAATCAAAATTGAGTGCATTACAGTAGTCCAAACTGGATGTAATTAAGGCATGTATTACCCTAATCAGATTTGTCATCTCAAGATATGGTGTATCAGGCATACTAGTTTTAAATGTGAGGATGCACTACTAGCCACTGCTGAAACCTAGGCATCCAGGCCCAGAGTTGACTCCAAGAGGACACCCAAGTAGCGAGCCTGAGATTTCAGGTGGGAGTGTAACCCCATCCAGCACAGGCTGAATCACTATTCCCTGATTTGCCTTACGACTGACCAGGAGCACCTCTGTCTTGTCTATATTAAGTTTCAATTTCTTTGTCCTCATCCAGCCCATTACTGACAGCAGACATTGGTTCAGCAACAGGTTCTTTGGGATCAGATGGAAAGGAGAAATAGAGTTGGGTGTCATCAACAATATTCTCCCTTCTTCATGTGTTGTACTGCAGACAAGATCAGGATAGGTTAAGAAGTTAGCCACAAATAAAATGGAAGAGATATCATTATGTCCAAATCACAGACAAAGTCAAAATGTAGCTGTTGTAGGTATGTTTCATACTCATTATAGCTAGAGGACAAAGGAAACATCAGAGTCCATGAAATTAAGTACACCAAAACACTTTCAAACTATATTTGACTTTCGAAATCAACACAACAGTATTTTCTTTAATGTTTCCTGAAGCCATACTTCTTATTCCAAAATAATGATACAATCACATAAAACAGTAGGAAATAAACCATATAAAATATTGTTATGCCTTTTCAGCTACAAAGTATAATATTTATTCTGCTAACACTTTGGTGAGAATAGCAATATTATGTCACTTTGTGTTAAATATAGGACACTATTAAAAAGACGGAGAATCCATTATTGGAGAAAATAAGCAAGAAATACATTAGTAGCAAACTATGAGTTAAAAAGAATACCTGAGTTCCCTCTGAATCTAACCATTGTTTATTTTCCATTAATTTAAAAACAAACTGCCCAATTCCATGAATCATTCTACTAGCAAACAAATATTTATGACTGGGACAAAATAAAATATTGCTCCACCAATATATATTTTGTTGTTGTTGTTGTTGTTGGCCTTCAAGTTGTTTCTGATTTATGGCAACCCTAAGGTGAATAATCACAGGATTTTCTTGGCAAGTCATCAGAGGGGTTTATCATTACCATCCTCTAAAGGTGAGAGAGAGTGTGATTTGCCCAAAGTCAATCGGTGGGTTTCTATGGCTGAGGGGGGATTTGAACCCTAGTCTCCAGAGTCATAGCCCAACACTCAAACCACCACAGTACCACTGGCTCTCAGTAGTAATTATTTTTTCTATCTTTGAAGATCTCCAGTAGCTGCTGGCTATTCCACGTTGCTCTAGTTGTGAAGCTCTGCCAGTTAAAGCAACATATTTATTACTGATACCTTGACCATATGAAAATCATGATTATGTATTCAATTATTTGCAAGGGCAGACAAACACACACACCCCATCACTGCAGCTGCCAGTTCCTGACTTTATGGAGTATAAGCCAACATAAAGATATTGTTAACTTTCAAAAGGTGGAACAGACAGGCCAAATAAAGTGATTTCCAACCACTTTGAAGGCAGGGCATTTAGATGACACATGCCTCCAAATTGGGCAGAAACTGGACCATAGGTGTGCTCCAGGGCTAAAAACCAGAGCAAACAGAACCCAGAAAAGTTTGGCTTAGTCCTGCATATAAATGCCCCAACACAAGTGAGGGGCTGTGGCAAAGCAAAGAAATGAACGTACAACAATTCCAATACGTTTAATTACAATATACATAAACTAGACAGTCCAAACAGAGGGCATGGGGTGAAAGGGGCATGTGGGGCATCTCCAAGATTGTGCTTTGTCAATGTATCACTTGCATACTGATGCGCTGATGTTGTGTACAGGTGAAGCATCATGTTGATGGTGTGGTCAATTAAAGGGGGCTATCCAATGGGAAAGTATCTGGGTCAGCAGTGGGAGGTACTTGGGGGTCGCTGGTGGTGTGCAACAGTGCACATGCATAGTGGAGGCAACAAAAAAATTATCCAGCAGCGTGGCTTGATGTTGCGCCATGTGGTCAGACCATATGCATTCAGCCCACCTTGGGAGTGGGCTGTGCTGGCAGCGGGGTTTCAACCCACTTTGAGAAAAATCAGGATCGAGCCACTTTTTCCTCCCTGTCTGCTCCAGCCCATCATTAACAATATCTTATATTGGCCTATACTGCACAAAGCCAGGAACTGAAACCTAAAAGATGGGCCATATGATCAGGAATCATACTGAACAACGTTGTTTACTTAGAACAGGTGTCGGCAACCTACGGCCCACGGGCTGCACCTGTCCCGCCGAGGCCTTCCAACGGGCCCCTGCCCAGTCCTGCCGCCACCACCGCTGTCACTGCCACATCCGTGCCACCGCTGTCACCACTCTGCGCATGAGCGCGGGCACCATTTTAGTGTCCAAAATGATGCCCATGCTTGCGCACACATGCGCACAACGTGGGCACCATTCAGGAATGCCCAATGGCGCTGGCACCATGCAAATTCGCATGGCGCCGGTGCCGTTGGGCGTTCCTAAATGGCGCTCTGTGTCACGTGCATGTGCACAAGATGTTGGGCGCCATTTTGGAACGCCCAATGGCGCTGGCGCCATTGGCTGTTCCAAAATGGCGTCCTGCCATTGTGCGCATGCATGCGTAATGTGGGGCACCATTTTGGTTTCCAAAATGGTGCCCCCCATGCACACACGCATGCACACGATGTTGGGAGTCGTGCACATGTGTGCGCGTGCGCCCCCACCGCCATTCCCACCCCACCGGCAAAAAAAGTTGCCGACCTCTGACTTAGAAGATCCTCTCCATGCACTCACACTTGATATTGATGTGGAGGATAGGGTAACTGTATCCAGAAAACATGCCTGAACTTGCCTTGGTTCTGTGTTTTGCCTTATGAAATAATTGAGCCTGACTGTACTACCTGGTCTCTGTACAGTATAAAATTGTACTTTTCTTATAAGTACATCTTTTAAATATGGGAAATCTGGAATAAACCATGAAAGTCAGGGAATGGCACCAGTTTTTCAATAAGTTCATAGGGCTATAGTGAAGCTCACACTGAAATCCTGTGTTGACTCAAACTCATGTCCCACTGAGTTCACTGGGGTTTTGTTATTGTTTTGTGCTCTGAAGTCATTTATGACTTATGTCAGAACTTATGTCAGTGACACTAAGGTGACCCTTTCACAGAGTTTTCCTAGCAGAATTTGTCCAGAAGGGGGTTGCCTTTTCCTTCCTCTGAGGCTGAGAGAGTGTAACATGCAAAATGGTATTTGTAGGGGGATTCAAGCTTCTTACTTGTACTGTCAGTAGTCAGGTTATTGATGGTTGTGTAACCACAGCTGATGGGTAAAGTAGGTGGATGGGGACAATTGTACTGTAACCTTTTCATGTTGTGAAACATGTAAGGTTGTATACTTGCAGTGTGTCTTTATCATTTTTAATTCGTTGACTCCTTCCAAGTCACAGGACTACATTTTGTATTAGATGTCTCTGTTGTAATTCAGTTGTTTTGGAGGGAACTCAACTTCTTGACCATGTGGGGACAAGGGACAAAGGGCAATAAAAGACAGGTAGTGAAATGCCAGTTCCATTAGCAACAGAACAGTAACTTCTCTTGAGATCCAGGTAGTCCGTGTCCTGCACAAAGCTAACTGCTCCTAAAAAAAACCTATGGAATTCTTTGGCCCGAGAGGCTAGATTGGCTTGCTTTTATAACAGATTTTCTTGTTCAAGTAGATATTTATATCTTGGGTTTTATGTAATATTGTATTTATATTTATATGTTTTTATTACCATATATTTTATAATGGTAGCATTTTTTTATTGCTTTCAATTGCTACTAGCTGCCCTGAGAAGTAATAGAAACAATAATAGGGTGAGATACAAAAATGTGTGTAAGTCAGTCAGTCAGGATGTAGGATTGCAAGTTGGGCTTTGGAAGGGAAAAGGAATGATTGTGCAAATCCAAACTGAAATTTTAATTCCAGTGGAGAAAGGTTTCCCATATGCATCCAGTTCATATAGTAATGTACAAAACAAACAGTTCATACAGCAATGCACAAAAGCAAAGCAAACCATTTATTTCACATCAAATGGGAAGAAAACACTGTATTATATTTATGTCTATGGCCTCCTTTATCTATGTATTTTAAGATCAGTTAATTAATTCAATGTATGAAAATAAATTCAGTGTATGAAAATTGTTTTTCCAGGTAAATAATAGAATCCTTACATGTTTTTTGGTCAAAACCTAATATATCAGTCCTAAGAACAGTGGGTAGGTAAAATTAAGCTCTTCCATTAAACATTTGCATTATCACAAAACCATGCAATATTGTTGTTATATTTTACTCTTAGTAGGAGTGAATAGGCCAGAAAAACATAAGTTCCTGGAATTCCTGTGTGTATTAGGCAAATATATTGGAGATGTAAATGACTGATGCTTGCGATGAAGTGGCAGAAAATGTCTAGATTTCTTGGAATAATGCTACCTGACCAAAATGTTCATAGCTCTTGTCTTTATGCCAAAAATAATGTGACAGCAATTCTCTCCAGAGGCTGTTAGCTGCATTCGTCCTTCACAACTTCACTCAAGATTGGTAGTGAGCTGAGAACAGGTAACAAATTTTATAAGCAAAGAATGGGGAGAAATAATGACAATGGGTTTTAAAGATTAAATGGAAATATTATTATAGAGTAATATTATAGAAGTAGAATGTCAACTGTAATATATTGTCATTGTTAAGTATTGATGGGTAATGATAGG
>CM034701.1:265514047-265531117 GCA_020142125.1 Phrynosoma platyrhinos | reverse complement strand
GCCATGAAAGCCTACGACTTCACATCGGTATGAACTGTGTTTTTCATTAAATACTAATTAATAATCAAGATACTTGATTGAAGTAGATAATCATTGTTCCCATCTACAAAAAGGGAATTAAGATGAGGAAGAGTGGAGTCCCTATGACTAACCAGTGATTCCATACTGAACTGGAATGTAGATATTTGTACCATACCAGGCTTCACTCAGTTCTTAAAATATAAAGACAAATACACCCTGTGGTTAATTTTTTAAAATGGCCACAGCTTCACTAAAAAAAGCATAGTTTCTGAAGTAGGATTATATCCTTCCCTTTAGCAGAGAAGGCAGTTTGGTTCAACAAACACAGTGGTATTTTCCTGAATTTTTTTATTAAGATTACCAGATGGAGCAGATCGTGGAAGAAAGATAACATTCGTCTTTAAAAAGTTTATGAGAGTTTAACACATGACTCAACACTCAGCTGCAGCTACAGATGAGGAATGATCTACAATGCTTTCAATTTACCATCCACTAAATATACCATAAAAAGCCTTATGATTCAGTACCACCACTCCTTGATGGAATCATTCTAATTTATTTCCTGCAGTGTTTTAGGGACTCTGAGAGAAATTTTGCAAGTTGGAACAAGACTGCTTTCAGGCCCTGGGATTTGGGAGGGGTTCCTCTCAAAACTCTCAAAATCATTTGGACCTTAAATCTTCAGTTAAGTCATTTCAATAAAGATAATGCTATAACATACAAATTTAAAATTGCAGTTTTTGCTTCTTTGTAGGAAAATATGGTTATGATAAAATATGAACAAAGTAGACAGAATTTGTGTATGGTTATGAAAGCATAATTAAACATGATGTCTAACCTCAGGTGAACACTATTGTTGCTGTGCGCTCTCAAGTCATTTCCAGTTTATGGTGACACCAAGGCGAACCTACCATGGGGTTTTCTTTGCAAGACTTGTTCAGGGTGGGCTTGGCTTTGACTTTTTCTGAAACTGAGAGTGTGACTTGCTCATGGTCACGAGTGGATTTGCATGACTGAGGAGGGATTTGAACTCTGTCCTCCAGAATCGTAGTCCAATGTTAAAAGCACATTATACCATGCTGGCTCTTGTTCACATATTTTGTTGTTGTGGGCCTTCAAGTTGTTTTTGACTCATGGCAACCCTAAGGTAACTCCAAAATTATTTTGGAAAATTATGTTTCTGCTATGGCACTTGACATTTATAATTGTGTAATGTGACAGGGACCCTGATCTGAACCAAAAACAAACAAACAAACAAACAAACAAACGGAAATGGGTTACTTCTTCTATAATTCTGCATCATTGCCTGTGCAGGCTGTGATTTCTGGTAACTGAGGTCCAAAATATCTGGAGAGCCAAAGATTCCCCACACATTCATTTTGCAGGTTGGTCTTGCATCAAAACAATGTGGTTTGCAATGTTGTTCCAGTCTCAGAGGTCAGTGTTTGGGAGCATATTAGGATTTCTTGGGAGACAGATAGAAAGCGGGAAACTGTATTTAGGTCCAAATGAGCATAAGATTCCTTAAAGCTTCATCATCTATGACATTCAAAGTTAAAGGCTTGCTGATAAAACAAGGAGTCCATAGTAAAGCACTATAAATGCCATAACTTCCATATATTGCATTGATTATTGTGAACCAGAAATGATTAGCTTATTGCTGGAATCTAGAAGATGCCATCAATTTATCATCAGATTTATATGGCTGAACTTGTACTCTGGGGTTTTATGACCTCAGTCTACTTGAATTCAGTGCTGTCATGGAGGTTAATGTGAAAAATAGCACTATAATTGTGTAGTGTGAAAGGGACCCCGATCTGGACCACGGTTTGAAACTGATTTGCAGGCCATTGTGTAGGCCAGATGCAGAGAAAGTTTGACTCTTCAGAGGAAATGGGAGGTTTGCCATTGCCTTTCCCTAAGGCTGAGAACATGCGACTTGCCCAAGGTTGCCCAGTGGCTTTCATGACTTGAGCGGGGCATTGAACCATGGTCTCCAGAGTCGTAGTCCAACACTCAAACCACTATGCCACTCTGACCACTAGTAAATTGTTATTTCTGCATCCTGATTTGTGAGGAGACATTCTAAATGGGTGGTTTCTAAAAGAACCTGTCAAATTTATACCTGAAAGACATAGTCAATATATGTTATGTAATGAAATGGTGGCCTTCCTGGTTACAATCTCAGTGTGAGCTATGATCAACAACCAGAAAATCAGAAGTCTAATTGAATACACCCCATTTCACAAGGTTAAATGAGCTGTTTGTTTCATAGGAAAAATAGACGGGCCCCAGTGAAAAGCCAAGAAAATACCTGGAGAGTTACTTGTTTGCTAACCTTTGTCAAATAATGCAATGGAAGGGGCTGTAAGGATGTTGGTTTTTGTTGTTTTTTTATGGGAGAGGGCTATCTGAAACTCATGGCCCCAGATTAATATAGCAGTTGAACCTTCCTCTTATAGATCCTGGATGTGAGAGTCCACTAAACTATGTGTGTGTGAGAGAGAAAGAGAAAGAAAAAGGGAGAGGGTATATAGTTTTACATAGGCTGCATCTGCATTGCAGAAATTATCCAGATTGACATCACTTTAACTACCATGGAGTTGTGGAAATTGTAGTTTTGTGAGACATTTAGCCTTCTCGGTCAGAGAGCTCTGGTGCCACAACAAACTTCAGTTCCCAGAATTCCATAACACTGAGCCATGACAATTAAAGTGGTGTCAACCTGGATTATTTCTGCAGTGTAGATGCAGCCCTAGACAAAGCAGCTCTTCCAAACAAACAAACAACTGTTGTCTTCACTCATATTTGATGATACAGCATTCCAGTATAGATTTGTTTAAAAAGCTGTTAGAATAATATACGGATTAGGCTGCACAGACAATATAAAATTATAATCTAATAAAATAGAAAGCATTGCAGTCAAGCCTTGATTTGTTATGAAAGTATTTGTGCTATATACATTAGTTATAGTACTTTACATCAATTGCAGAAAAGATTCATGATCAGGTCTAGCAGGTTATTCCCATTTTGCTTACTTGCAAACAGGCAGAATCATGTTACAAAAACCTTTAAAGGTTTGGAACAATATCATCCCAATTTCAAGTGAAAGATGAAGAAATGAATAGGAACCTTTTTTTGGCTTTTGAACCATTTTTCTCAGAAAGTAACCATATCAGTTGCCTGACGTGTGGCTTCTGTTCACAGTTGTTGTTACTTGTGCAGTTTGAAACTGGATTATATGGAAGCCGCTTCCAAATCAAAATGGATAGTATAGGAATAGGGCCTACCTGCTGTAAAAGTAAGCAAGAAGAGGCATGAGGGTATGCTGAGAAATTCAGACTCATCCAAAGGCAAATACCCAAATATTAAAGGGAAAACGCTTATCAAAGGAAGACAAGAGGAAATAAGATCAGGCATGTAAAAATAAGAAAACAGAAACAGTGAGTGAACAACACTAAACTAATTAACATATCAAAAACTACAGAAGAGTATATGAAATTCCTATGTAGTTTTAGGCAGCTGTTAATCTATTTTAAGCAGACATTTGTTCTTTCAAGTAGAGAATACACATTGATATGCTTTCACAGCATATGTATACACTGGATTCTCCCACAAGATCCTCTCTTGATGCTGTGTCCTCAGCAGAAAAGCTCATGCTTCCTTTATAGGTTTCAAGGATGTTGTCGAGATTCTGGAAGTAGTCAGCATAGGCTGGTGGAATTATCCAACTGATTTACAAGTTGGGTCATATTGACCTGGTAGGAACTTCTGAGCAATGATCAGGAGGTCTATTAGGCAATATTTGCATTCCAGTTTGGTTAATGAGACATGTTCAGTGAGTGACACAGTAGACACTAAGGCACTGTTAGACTGGTATCTCTTGTGAATATGAATAGGTAGCATTTATAATCAACACAATACAAATGAAGCCATTTCTATATATAACAACTAGGGATGGACATAATATTTAAAACTATTTGAAAAATTGTTTTAAAAACATGTGTTTTGAGTGTCAGGAAACCATGATGAGAAGAATTCAAGATCGGCAAGAATTTTCAGTTTGCACAAAATTAACACATAGTAGTCTTCAAAGATATAGCTGTGTTAGAATCAATATATAGCACCTTTAAGACTAACTGGAAGAAAGAAGTTAGCAGCATGAGCTTTCGTAGACTTAGGTCTACTTCCAATGCATCTGAGGAAGAAGACTATGAAAGCTCATGCTGTCAACTTCTTTCTCTTAGTTGCTACAAGATCTCTCTACATAGTTGCTTTGTTCAGAAAACAGTATTTTCTGTATCCCTAATTCTGTAATTAGGGACTTATTCTGTACAAAATTTGCACATGGGTGATTTGCATGGAAAACAGCCAGACGTGAATTTTGCTCAGAATTAATCTCAAATTGTGAATTGGCTTTGAAAAGATTTTCTTGCAGCAAGAGAAAAATTGCTAAAATTATTCCTTGCTTTCTTCGAGAAGAAACTTAAAGTGAAGAATTTTATCTCTACAACACAGAGTCCTATGCATGCACTGCAAGAGGGTGCAAAAGAGTAAATGGCATCCAAGTGATTTGAGTAGGAGACAACCAGATTTGGGTGGGGCTAAGAAAATGCACACATGTCAAAAAGAATATAAAGGCAAAGGTTAAGGTACAGTATTCTTATCAAATAAATAACCATCTCCTCCTCTGAGCAGAGTGGTGACAAGCAAGAACTTATTCTATCCCAGCAGTACCTAAAAGAAGCACTGACCCTGTCTACATTCTCTTTGAGGGAAAGTGCCGAAGCACTGGTGTTGCCTTGATTGTCTTACCCAAGTTTTGGTGCTTTTGGGTTCTCCTGGGACAGACTAAGCTCTCCTCCATACTCAGAGAAGTGGATGGTTCCTTTTTTGATAAAAGTTAAAGCACAGTACTTACATTGACCCATGGATAAGTCAACCAGTTTTTGGGGGCTAATTTTTTGACTAAATTTTCTATACTTTACATGAGTATATACAGTAGTCATTCAATCCCACCAGTTTTGCCTAAGATAGATTCAAGGTGAACAGTATGCCTGCTATAGAGAGAGTTTGAATTATTTATTTATTTATTTATTTATGACATACAGTGGAAAACTTTGTCCTGTCCAGTAATGAGCTTATAGCATCAAACTGTATGTTCTCTTTCCACAGAAATTGCATTACTATTTTGAATATCTAATCATTTATTGGCCATTGCTAATGAAACTAAATAAACCTTCTGAACTGAGAAGAGACAATATCCAGTCATGTCTAATTTTTTCCTTAGAGGATTTTTCTTAGAACTATTTATTTGTTCTGTCAAGCAATTCCTCTGCTGCTGTTTGCTCTGATGTATTGCAGAAGGAGAGCAGATAAGCTAATTTGCTAATTAGAACAACAATTAAAAAAACTTAAACTACAATTGTGCCCTTGGTAGCCACTGGGGTTGAGTTCCAGGACTCCCTGTAGATATCAAAATCTATTGATGCTCAAGTCTCATTAAATATCAAGGCACAATAAAATGGTGTCCCTTATATAAAATGGCAAAAATCAAGGTTTGCTTTTTGGAATTTATATATTTTAAAAAATATTTTCAAGTGGTGGATGGTTGAATCCATGGATAAAAAAATCTGTGGCTATGGAGGGCTAACTGTAGGTTTAACAAAGAGTTCATTTGCGAGCTTGCAAAATGCATGTTTTATTAAAACAAAAACCCGATGCAAGTCCTGACTGAACTGAAAATAACAGTTAAAGAGGAATGAGGACAATTGTGCCTTAGTGACATATTGTCTTTCATGGACAATATAGGAGGATATGTTTGTCTCAAGCAGCAGCATTTAAAGTTCTTTGTGCAACCCAGTAGATATCAAATGAAATGAGATAGTAGGAGAGTTGAAATAGGATGCTCACTTAGTTTGACCCCTAGTGCTGTAACAGAGAATACTTTTATACCTTGCTTCAACTGAAGAAAACCAGAGAATAAAATTACTCTTCTTTTAAGTTAACACTGTCACTGGTCAAATACTTGATTAAAAACAAATGATCCCACCATTCTAATCTGTAGATACTACCACATGAATATGTTCTGATTCTTTGTTTTGTAGCAGTTTTAGCGAGACAGGAACTGGCATATTTCTAGACTGGATTTTTCTCATGTAATCTTTTCATGTTCTGGACCAGACAACTAGGAAAGATTCTGAGAGGTGTAAGTATACCTATACCATCTTTATTTAAATAAAAGCAGTACCTGTTGCAATAACCCCCTCCTTGTTTTAAAGAAAGGATGGCGAGACGGAGAGGTGCTATTAGTCCGTATGTTGAACAAGTGCAAAGTTGTAGTTAGAGTGTTCTTCACTGGGGAAAAAAGATTTAATTCCTGCTCAGTTGTAAAATTCATTAGATGATGGTTAGACACTGTGTTCTCTTCCACTGAAAATATTTAAATAAAGGCTGGATGACCACCTATTTGGGATACTATGTTTGCATTCTACAGTGAATAACTAGATGGTCTCAAAGAACCCTTCTACTTCTCTGATTCTATAAAAAATGTGTGTTGACCTAGATTTGCTAAGAACAGTTGACACACTCTGTGACATGCCCCTCATATGACAATAGTTGTTCTTGTAACTCTGCTTCTAAAATAAGGAGCATCTGGATCATACTGAGGCTCAACTGAATCCCCAGCACTGATGTGTTGGCCTGTGAAATGAGTTAAGGCTTCATTTTAAAGCATTTTGTATCAAACATGTTTAGCTTCTGGCAGAATTAATTTATTCAAAGAATGCATTAAGTAAAAGAATCAGGAGATTTCCCTGGCCATTTCTCAGTTGCTTATGTCTCTTCTTCATGCTCTGAAATGGGAAGAAAAACAGTCAAGCTTTACAACACAGATATCACCTGCTCTTCCAGTTTCTCTTTGCTTGATTTTGTTACCATGCTGGGAGTACCTCTTCCATTGAATTGTATCTAATTGCACAATTATTTTTTCATATGTCCATAATCTGTGTTTTGATTCATCATTTCCTGGCTTCTGTGTCTGTGAGAGGTATCATTAAGCTTTGTTCAGACTGAGGTTCAAAGACAATTTATGCTCAAAACACCTGCAAGGAAATGGACCTCTAATTTATATTCAATTAGCAGGTTTAACTTGTTAAGAATCATTAAGGCTACAGTCCTAAACCTGACTTCTTTGTAAACACAATTAGGATTGAGCTGCTAGATACTAACACATTAATGCTTTACAGTTTGGGAGTGTACTACATGAAAATAATACAAAGATATGTAATTGTGCTCACGTAGAAACAGGGTTTCTGAGCTTTTGACAGCAGTTTGTATGCATAACCAGGTGAAAGTATTTATCTCCACACTGTGAAGAGCTTTACCTGCTTAATACTGAAAAAAAAAAAACTTCTGTAGCAGGCACAAGAGCTAGGTAGACCTTTTTAAAGTCAGCTTGCAACTTCATCTTTGGATTAAATTTAATATTAGTTTTTATTAAATGGACTATATGTTGAAATATGCATCTGTCAGTATTGTCATTTTTTTTAAAAAAACGTGAATTCACATGACCTAGATAAATCTGTTTGAAAATTTAATATTGAATTGATTTCACTGAATTGGAACAAAAGGGTCTGTACTTCATGTGTGATTTCCATGATCACTATTTCCCATGTAGCAGAAGCTATAAACTAGTACAAATGCAAGTGATCCTAGCATGAACAACCATCATGGTGTAAGTTGGGATACAATGAGAAAAAGCAATCTGATTACAAAATACCTACTTTCATTTTGATGCCTACAAATAAGTTACTATTAGTACTGAAGGGCAGGATAACAATGACGTATGGGTTGGGTCTCTCTTTACTGGAATTCCAAAGTCCAAATGTTCCATAAACCAACTTTTTTCATGGGTGGTTGAATCAGCAACTCTTTTGCTTTCTGATGGTTCAATGTACACAAAATTTGTTTCATGCACAAAATTTATTTTAAAAATATTGTATAAAATAACTTTTAGGCTATGTGTATAAGGTGCATATGAAACATACATGAATTTGTGTTTAAACTTGGATCCCATCTCCAAGATATATATGCAAGTATAGGTATTCCCCCCCCCATTATATTTTGATATTACACTATGCATGAGACTCTGCAACACATTTAAAAGGTGAATTTCCGCTCTGGGAGGCTTCCAGGAAAGGCAACCCCCTCTCTATTTTTTTGTTAAAAAAAAGATAGTGCAAGGGAATCTGGGTTGGAGTGTGGCATTGACAGCTGGGTTGGGGGCTCTTTGTTGCCCCTTCTTGGTTCAAAATTACCCTTTCTAAAAATGACCAAGTTTTCCCACTGCTTCCTTGACCTTGTGGAGACATAAGGAAGGCTCTGGTATTTTTCTATCTCCTCAATACACATCTGGTAGAACCAGGCAGAGTGTCCAGATCAGAATGTTTACAAACTGTGGTGGCGGAAGTCTCACAAGGAAAGGCTGACAGGAGAGCTGGGAAAAAAAAGTCAACATGACAATAAAAACAACAACTTACCATGAACTGGGATCCAGAACATCTTGATTAAGATTTCTTCATTTATATAGATGAGTTTATGCATGTTTGCAATTCAGTTTATGCAATAAGAAATAAGTGGAACAGCACTGTTGGTTTGGATTTGTTGTTGCTGGGATTTTTAATTTTAATTTCAGGAAGAAAGAATTAACTATACTGTAATTAGCAGCTGTGCTGTGTCCTTATTGGAATTTCTGTCTTCTTTTAATTAAGAACAATTAGACCTGGGGCAAACTTCTATTACAAATTCTTGCTCATTCACCACCTACTGGATGCCCTCTTTTTTCCAATACAATACAGATCCATGGAGGCCTATCCAGAAGTTATATCCTGGCAGATCACTCTTGCAGAATTGTAGACATCCTTGCATTATTGTAGTTTAGTCAAGAGTGTAGTATCAGCCTCTAAAATAACCACAGCATTAATGCAACAAGAATTGGTTGTTGTTGGTTTTTTTTTTAAATAGGAATGGCCTACATCCGTAAAAGGAGAATCAATTATATTTCGGAGACCAAGTAATTAAAAAACCTTCAATGGCTTCAAACAATCTTTAATGGTCTCAAACAATGTGGCAAGGAGAGTATTTAGAATTTTTGAACAACCATTTCCATACTGCTTTATTTTGTCCAGTATTTATAGAATTTATTCAGTCTTTGGGCAGTGAGTTCTCCCTTTACATAAATAAAATTGCTTGCTTATGCCACATTTTTAAAAAGATCTCCATGATCTTACAGCAGTATCTTGCATGATTTTCAGTTTTTGGCATCTTTCCGCTGGGATTATATGGAGTCTGAGGAAGCATCTACGGAGAACAAAAAGAGTTCTCAAAAGCTGTAACTATAAAACAAACACTTCTCTTGCAGGTTGCCACACATGTGTATTCTTTCTTTCCATGCTTTTAAATACTGATATGAAATTTGTGAGAGAAGTTGTCATGATGTAGTAGTTTGAACATTGGACTATGATTCTGGAGATCAGGGTTCAATTCCCTGCTATGGGAACCCACTGGTGACATTGAGTGAGTCACAGACAGTCGTAGCCCCAGAAAACCCTGTGATAGGTTCATCTTAGTGTCTCCATAAGTCAGAAATTACTTGAAGGCATACAACAACACAACACTGGTGATAGAAATTGTCCAGAGGTTTGGAAAAGATTGCCAATAGTGGATCTCATCTCTGTTTCTCCTTTCCATATGAAGCAGAATTTTTTGAATTATTATTATCTTTGGTGTGGTTAATGGTCTTTGTGTGTGTGAGAGAGTGTGTGTGTGAGAGATAAATTTATCATGTTGAAATAATGCAACTGAGATGGAATTGGTTATGGTGTGTGTTCCTAGAACCAGACTCTTTCTCATCTCTGTTTCCCCTTTCCATATGAACCAGGAGTCTTGCAATTATTATTATGGTTAATGCTCTCTCTCTCTCTCTCTCTCTCTCTCTCTCTCTCTATATATATATATATATATGAGAGAGAGAGAGAGGGGAAGGAGGTCATATTGAAATAATGCAGCTGAGATGGAACTGGTTATGGCAGGTGTTCCTAGAACCAGACTCATCATGGAAATGATGCATCTGGATGGGTCACATTCCTTCTCCTAAAAAAACAGGTTTACATTTTGTGGGTGTTCCAGGATCTTGGTTTCCTCCCACATTTGCAGATGGAAACTCTGAGCTAAGTTGTGCTTCATAAGCTCTGACTGATACTCCAGTTATGCTGCTTCATGGAACAAACAGAACTTGCCATGGTTGCATGTGCCCTCATAACTTGCAATGAAACCATTGTAATGTTCTATACTTAGGGCTAAACTTGAAGACACTTTGGAAAGTTTGGCTGTGCCAGGGTATGACAGTTCATTGCCAGGAGTGCATAAATTCAATATGACAAGAACATTACTGGTTGCTAGTTTGGGTCCAGGAAATTCAAAATGTTGTTCTCACCTTTAAAGACCTATACGGCCTGAATTTGCTTTTTAATTGTATTAATTTAAATTTGCTGTTCATTTCCTTGAGTCCCTATATTGGGAGAAAGGCAGGATATAAATAAATACAACAACAGCAATAAACTGTACTGTATTTGGCTCAGCTCAACTTTAAGATTTTCTAAATTGAAAAACTGAATTATATCTTTCAGCATAAATACAGAGTGGACACACATAACATTTAGAAATTCTGTTGATACTGACCATGGGTAATACCGGTAATTTTAAAAAAACCAAATGGGGCACTTTTCCTCAACTTTTTAAAAAACAGATAGAGTACATAATTATGGGAATGAGAACATCAAGAAGTAATGCCTCTCATAATTCAACTTGGCTTCCTTTAACAAAATTATTACATTTAATAGGAGTGGTCCTGAAGGAAGTGGAGAAAGACTCCATCTACTCCCCTCATCCTGAAGGAGCTTCAGTGAAACAACAGGAAGAGGCGGGAAAAGATGCCATTTACCCCCCGCCCCAAGAGAAGCAAAGGAGAGTGGGGCAAAGCACCAACTCAGCCCATTCTCTGTCCCCAGCTGAGCCGGAGAACAGTGCCACCAGAGGACCAGGCAGGCGAGTGAAGGGCAACCAGCCATCTCTGCCCTCTCCAAACCCCAAGAAAGGAGAAAGCACCACTGATGGACCAGGCAGGCAAGTGTGGGTAGAAAGAGGGCAACCATCCATCTCTGCCCTCCCCCAACCATGGAGAAAGAAGTGAAGAAAGGAGTGGTCCACCCACTTCCATTTGAGCAGCACAGAAAGCTGTGTAAGAGGGAGAAATCTCCTATATGTTGTCTATAAACCCCTCTCTCTATCCATGGTGGCTGGAGACTTCCATGTTGTGGTGTGGTAAATCTACTCCCAGTGTTAGTCCACACTTTAAAAGAGCTATCCAAGGTACAGAAACCTATCCCTCCCCAATATGCTCAGAACATTGGACAGCTGTTTTAAACTAAAATTGTCAGCAGAGTCTGTTTCGGTGACATTGGAGTCATCAGCTTCCACACTGCTCTCTCTTTCTCCTCTGCTTAATTCCTCAAGCTGGGTGCACATTGTTTCAAACAAATCAAAATGGCCCTGTTCAGTGTTACTTACCTGGTTTGAATTAACAAGCAAGGAGGGGAGTGTACCCCCCTCTTCATTTCTGCTTTCCTTCCATGAAAAGTGACAAGTCTGAAGAGGAGCAGTTCATGGAAGTCCAAGGTTCTTGCTTGTGTGGATACTCTCAATGTGAACAAGAATGTCTCCTCTTCAGAGTTGTCACCTTCCATGTGAGCCAGGTGAAAAAGTAGACAAAGTCTGCAACATTACAAAGTTGTTAAGCTCTTTCTGTACTTGCACATCCTCTCTCCACCAGACCCACACTCTCAGAACAGACACAGTTTCTCTAGAGTAGGGGTAGGCAACCTAAGGCCCGGGGGCCGGATGCAGCCCCCTGAGGCCTTTGGACCGGCCCCAGGCCGGTCCTGCTGCCGCCGCCGCCCGCCATGATGATATTGATTATTGTTGTTATTACTTGTTCTTGAGGTTTTCTTGGCAAAATCTCCACAGGGGTTTTGCCATGGCTTTTCTGGGGCTGAGAGAGTGTGCATGCATATTTTTAAATTTTATTATTATTATTGTTATTATTTATTTATTTATTTATTTATTTTTGTTGCTCTGGCCCCCCAATTGTCTGAGGGACAGCAACCCAGCCCCCAGCTCAAAAAGGTTGCCTACCCCTGCTCTAGAGGGGTGGCCCAGAAAGCAAGTGTAGTCCCTGAAGATTTGGGTATGGTTAGCTATACTGTTACAAAGAAATGCCTCCTCTCAAACTTAAAAGTAGCATGTAGATTGGAGTGAGAAAGGCATACTGAGGCAAAAGTAAAACCCACCTCACCACAGCAACAACAAAACAAGAACAAGAAGTAGTAGTGAGACTTATTCAAGCAATTTAATGCAACAATATAAGGGAACACCCAACATTTAATAGATCTGTTACTGTAAGAGTAATTACTGCTCGGCATGCAGTGACATCAAAAGGAGTGTCCTATGTTGGGAAACAGAGGGAGAACTCAACATCTTGTTGACAGTTTATTTCACATAAATACATAGAAGATGCAGGGAGCGAGGGAGGGAAACATATGCAGCTTGCGTAGGAACACATCACTAGAGGTAGCATAGATAGGAGAGAAATCATAGCAATTCTGAAACAGCAAGAATAGCATCAATTTCTGGATGAATCCTCAGTGGGATTACATGGCTGTGAAAATCATTTTCTTCAAACTATAGACCCATCCAGATTCCCCTGACTGTCCTTTTCCTGCTCTCCCTAAAAGAATTGCCTCTGGGGGAGCTAAATTACCTTTTAAATAGTTTGGAATTCTCCCCACTGTTTAACACCCAAAAAGGAACCATTTTGCAAAACCAGAAATGGACATCTGTTCCCTTCTGTTTCTGCTTTGTCTTTAATTTTTTGGCAGTCCATGCAGCTCTGGAGGGTCCCAGGAGCCAAGCATTATTTTAATTGTGTGCAGTAGGAAAATGAAATGTGCAGTAGGCATTAGAATACTGTGCTGTTGGCAATATAGGATTTAATTTGGAACAAGATGATTACTCTACTATTACCTTTCAGTCTTCAACACCTTATATTAATAGTATGTTATTGGGACCCATTACTTAATGTTACATAATTGTTGTTGTTGTGTGCCTTCAAGTTTTTCCTGACTTATTGCTACCCTAAGGAGGCAAACCTATTGTGGGGTTTTCTTGGCAACAACAACAACAACAACAACAATAGTAATATTTATATCCCACCCCTCTGAGATTAATCAGGGCAGCTAACAAATATTAAAATTAGAATACATCAAACCCCATCCCCTCCCCCCCTTAAAAAAGTATTAAACCAGATACAGATTAAAACCAACAGATAAAGCAACAACATATACAAGCCACAATTTATAACAGCAATGATGAAACTGGGGCAGCTTGTATTAATTCTAAGGGAAGGACTATTGGGGACCCTCCTAACAAGAGTTAGGCAAGATTTGTTCAGAGGAGGTTTGCCATTGCTATCCTTTGAGGCGTGTTACTGTAGGCATTGTCAGCTGCATCCAGCTCCTCTTTTGCACCCCAGCTGTAGGGTTTGCTTTTGCAATTACTTTCACTCTTACACATTTTTTTCATTTTAAAACTTTTTTCCTTTTTTTTTTCATTTAATGTATTTATATCTTACTCTTCAGAAATATTCTTAAGAGTGGTGTGTGTGTGTGTGTGTGTGTATATATGTTTCCATTTTTTATTTGGTCCACAGTGTCATAACTCAGCATCTAGAGTCTGATGATACAGAAGGAGAGGAGGAGATAGCATGCCAGAAATCTATACTTTTTGATAACTAACTGAGGCTGAGAAGCCAGGGGTTGAGGCAGAAGGAGGCCCTGCTCCCCAGCAGAAGGCTGCAGACACTGAAGACCATTGCCATCATTAATTGAGCAAATATGGGATAAAGAAAGATTACATTGCTCTCAGAGGTTATTAAGTAGGAGACACTGACCTACAGTTGGCCCTTAGTATGCATGGTTTCTTTATCTATAGATTCAGTCATCCACGGCTTGAAAAATGTTCATATATATATATAAATTACACAAAGCAAACCTTGATGTTGCTGTTTTATATAAGGGATACCATTTCATTAGGCCATTGTATTTAATGGGACTTGAGCATCCATGGATTTTGTTATCCACGGTGGTCCTGGAACCAAACCCCAGTGGATACCAAGAGCTCACTGTAATTAGAAAACTGGGATCTTGAAACAGCTGCCTATAAATCTTGCAGCCAGTCCCTATTTACTTGTTGCGTTTTGGCATTCTACATTACTTTGTGGGGCTACATACAAAACACTCACGCTGTCGCCTTGCGTCCTGGTAAGAGAGGAGACCAGCAGCTGCAAGGGTGACCACAGAACCACCCTTCCATACATACTGCTGACACTCACAACTCTGACAAATTCTGTGTTGGTGCAATTGACAGAAAAGCTCCAATTTCCCCTGCTCCTAGTCGAGCAAGATATACACAGCTGCCCAAAATAACATGGGGGGTGGGGGTGGGGTGGGGGATTTCCTACTACACAAAATGTACTTTGTTTTTAACTGGTGGTAAGTGACCTTGGATCTCATGCCAGGAGAAAGGCAGGATAGAAATTAAATCAATCAATCAATCCCAGGATTCCCTTGTATGAAAACAATTGGATGACTATTAAAGTAGAATCCAGTCACTACAATTCTGTTAGAGTTGGTAGGTCTCCCTTATTATTAGGGTGTCTCTTATCCATGGCCCAGAAAGTTTGTCCCTTATAAGGCAGGCAGATGTCCTTTATTAGAAGGGATGTCCTCTCTTTGGAGATGGAAGACTTTTCCTTTTATTTAGACTGAACAAGATGCCAAAAATTAGATTTATTTTTTTAATATTTTCAGGCCTTGGATGGTTGAATCTGTGAATAGAGGATCGACTGTAATTGCAGTTTTATCAGTGAAACTAAAGATGTCTAAGAAAAACATTCATAGCTACATGGCAATGAACCTGGAGCCAACTCAACAGAGCATGGAGCAGCATTTGGGTCATTCAGGAAAACCTAACTCCCCATTGTGGACCTCCTGATGAGCATGAGCAGCTTAGCAGGTAGTGTCTGGGAACCCACCCAATACACAGTTACTCATGCAGAAGTTACAGCTTCAACTTATATCTATTCAACCATAATGATTTGATTATTCAGTTAGGCTGTCAGTTTATTGTCCATGTGACAGTTCAATTTGACTCAGCAAATCAATTTATATTGCCCCAACACCTTTAGCCCCTCCTTGCTGTATTTCCACTCCAGTGGCTTTGTCATCAAATACTAAATTCCAACAATAACAAATGCAGCTGTTAATTGGACCACCAACTTTGTGCTAGGTGCTGTGCAATAAATCTAAGAGCTCACCTCTGTCACTTGCCCGGGGCTGACCATGAAAGTTGGAGAAAGCCAGCCCCCACCCAACTTTCCATTTTGCTGCCCCTCACCAGTGTGAATAGGTGTGCATAGGTTTTTATTTTATGTTTTTATTTATTTAAATAAATGGAAAAAAATGGCCACTCATTATGTTTATTTGTTTAATGAGTTTAACACAAAACTGAAGACCTCCAAATTACCTCTCCAAGAGAGTATGGAGCTTATCGCACACTTAAATAAAGTGGTTTACCTGATCCAGCCTAAAAATAAATGCAGGCAGTGTCTGGACCCTATCGCAAGGGTTTTGCCATCAGAATCACTGCCCAGGACCATTCCGGGGCCATTCTCTCTCCTAGAGCCACTTAGCACAGTTCTTTTCCAAGACGGGAGTTTTCCAGCTTGAGAAAATGGCTGCTGGAGTGGCTCTAGGACTGGGGATGGTCTTGGGATGGTCATGGGTGCTGATTTTGGCAGCAAAACCCTTGCAGTATGGTCTGGACGCCGCCCACATTTATTTTTAAGCTGGATCAGGTAAACCAGTTTATTTAAGTGTGCGATAATCTTCTATAAATGCAATGATAATAAGCTACACAACTTACAGTTTTCTTATTCTGATTAATAGGGTTACCAGGCCAGGATCAGTCCAGGCCCTTGATGTTTTTGGGCCAAAGCCTGAGAGCTATGGATGGATCCATGGTGACGTCATGGGGTTTAGCCCTGTTGATGCCATTATTATGTATTGAACTGGAATTTTTCATTCAAACACAGACATACATAAGCACATGTGCACTCACGCACACACATACTAAACATATTTTCCTCACTGGAAATCAATCCTAGATAAAGGGCCTGTTCCCATATTATGGTGAAGTGAGGGGATTATTCCTTCTCACTTAAGTCTTCTTCTTTGGAGGCTTAAGATAGAAAGACTGCATGAGAAACATTTGTTAATAGTTAAAGAAAAATAGCATTAAAATTGCACCAAATGGAAAACTGACATTTGGAAACTGAAATCAATTAAAATGTGCAAATTGCACAGCCAGCAAGAACAGCACAAAGGATTTTTGTTGGTTTTGCTTTTACATAATCAAGAAAGTTATTAATGAAAACACAGACATGTAGCTGGAAGAAAGCTGTCCTGGCTGGAGAGGGCACACAGCCCTTTTCTCTCACCTGGAGAGGAAACTGTATCCACTGGAGGGTTTAAGCACCTACCTCCCGTCTAAAAGTGACCCATAAGAATTAGAGACTTATGCTGAGGAACTGAGATCATGGTTAATACAAGGAATGCTTGAATGCTAGTGGAATATTTGTTCTGCTCCCTTATCTGAGAAGGAGGATATCTTGTGCAAACACTGAAAATGAAAATCTTTAAAATAACCATACATCTTATACTCAGGTCTGTGCAAAGTATGGACGTTATCACACGGGGTCTAAAGCAGACCCAATCCACACTCAATCCCGTCCTATTGCGACGTCGCACACAACCCCGTCACAACCCTGTCCCAATGCGGCATCATCCCAGTTCTTTTGAATGCCGGTTTCTTGGG
>CM034701.1:265502303-265513947 GCA_020142125.1 Phrynosoma platyrhinos | reverse complement strand
GTGACAGCCGTGGCTGTCCTGTTTCTGTGCATGTGCAAGAACATCCTTTCTGGGTTATGTATGGGATCTTCTCACTTGTGTGTGAACAGCAAATACGGTTCCTGGGGGGCGCTTCATCGTGCTTTCGTTAATTGCGCAATGATGCTAGTTGCGTCTGGTAGCCATTTCAGTATTGTGGGGTTTCTACCAGTATAGTTCTGGATTGATTCTTATATCGCTTTCTTGAGACCCGCGTGTGATAAGGTCCTATGTTTCAGATGCCATAAGAGAACATCACCTCTTGCACTGCATGGTGATGGGCCTTATTTTAGCCACACCACAGGAGCCTCAGAACTACGGTTGCCATACTTCCTGGAAAACCAGGATAATCCTGGATTAGAGGGTCTAAAAATGTCCCAGCCCAGCTGGGCATTTTAAACTCACAAATCCTGGATTTCAGGCCACATTTTGTCAATCTCCAGTCGGACATGTAGATCGACAAAATGTGCCCTGCTAAATTGGTGGGAGGAAGAGGTGCCACACATGGAGGAGGCCCAGAGAAGGAGGCTCAGCCCACTGGCTGAGGCGGCGTGGACAGGCAGGCATGGCTGGGGCCCAGGTGCATCCTGGTGGTCTCACTTGGGGGCTGGGGGGGGTGTTGAAGGTCTCCACTGCCTTCCCCATGCTTTTTTCAGTGCATGCAGTCTGTCTGGGGCCCAGGGGTCTGGTGGACTCACTGGGGTGTTTTTTTTTTAAAGGCCACAGTTGCCTTTCCTGCGCTTTTGCTGGATTTTAGTTGGCTGTGCCCTCCATTTTTCTTGAATATCCTACATTTGGTCCTACATTTTGTCCTGGTTTTGTGAAAGAGAATTATGGCAACCCTACTCAGAACAGTTCTGACCTTTTACTGTTGGCTGATGATTGCTTCCCCTCATGGCTACCCCACAATACATTTGAATGGCTGTTACTTGTGTGTGCCTGCTCCCTACCAAACTATTTCATATGAGACCCTACAGATAGGGTTATACTATGGATGTTTTCACACATGGGGTCTCAAAGCCGCATGGAAGCAATCAAGAATCATACCGGCAAGCTTCAGATGGTGAAAGCAGCATCATTCCGGTATGATTCTTCATTGCTTCTGGTCGCGGCAAATGCAATTCCTCTTTAAAAGAGGAATTGCAAAGAACGGGGATGATGCTGCAATGCGCCGGGGATGGGACAGGATGGGGCGGGGTGGGGCGGGGTTTGCTGTGACGTCGTGTGAACACGCGGAGAAAGGGTCCGGAATGATGCAAGATTGCACCGGGGATGGCACTGGATGGCGTGGGGTTTGCAGCGACGTCGTGTGAAAAAGAGGCAAAGGATCCGGCATGGGGCTGGAATGAGGTAGGATTGTTTCTGCTTCAGGCCCCGTGTGAAAACGTCCTATCTTAAACCATATGTCAGGAAGTTTTAGTGCAACACATGCAAGGGACGGAGGGGCGGTATATAAATAAACCATATTATTATTATTATTATTATTATTAATTCATAACAAAGTGCATGCTTTGCTTTCAGAACGGATCAGATCTAGGCATCCCCTGATGTAAAAATCTCAAGACATCCTGGTCTGGAGTGCTGATAAGAACCTTCTTCTCAGATCACAGACTTCCCCAGTCAGTGTGCTACAGCCCACATGAGTTGGGGGATTCTGGGTGTTCTAATCCCAAAAAGTAAAATGTCTATTCCTTGCTTCCTCCCCAAACTATGAGGTTCCACCATCACAGGAGTGTTTTGCAGGAAGGCATGGCAGATGCTGAGCTGCTGCTACTGCATGTCAGAAGGCCACCATTTTTGACCAAGCAACCAATGCAACCTAACCACCCTACCCAATTTCTTCAGGACTGGGCACTCTGGTCCAGGTTCTGGGTGGTTGACCATTAGAGGATGTGCTATATTGCGGTATGGTTCTTCATCTTCCCTGGGGTTTATTTACGTGTGCTTCTTCCATGTATAATTTGGCTTTCCAGTTGCTTGTTTGTAGTATGTCACATTGCACATTCTGGGCTGCTACATTACAGCTGGTCGGTATGAATGTGATCGGGAACAAATGGAGAACTCTATGTGTGTGTGTGGGAACTAAGCAGGGATTGGGTGGCTGATCAAAGAGCACTACTCTGCAGATTTGGACAAGTGGCTGCAGCTGCCTCAGCCTGTCATTGGTTGCTGCTTGTTCTGTTTGTCCTGTTGTGTGCCATCAAATCATTTCTTATAGTGTTACTAAGGCATACCTATCATAGGGTCTTCTTGGCAAGATGTGTTTAACATTGCCTTCCTATGAGGCTGAGAGAGTATGACTTGCCCATTGTTACCCCAGTGGGTTTCCATGGTAAATCCACCCTCATTTGCTAGAGCCATAGCCTAACCCTCAAACCACTATACCATGCTGGGGCTCTGCTGTTAGTTCTGCCACAAGGATATTTCTACCTACATGTCATATGGCTGTTGGGCATCGGGCATATAGCTTGTCTGCCCTCCTTTCTCAGGCCCTAATGATATGATCTTTTCCAATTCTGCAATTAAAGTTGGGGCCACCCAGACTTACTCTCAACTTTTGTATTTGGACTCTCATTTCCACCACAACAGCTGCAGAGCAGCAATCATCATAAAGCCTGCAGCAGTGGAACTTAATTCTTCTCTTATAACTAATGATATTCAGCCCTTACCTGCCTAAGCTAGTGCTTTCAAAATGCATACTAATGGCAAAAACACATTCATTGTCACATCTAATTCAGGTAACAGGAGTGAGAAGGACCTCTGTCCTTAACCTTGAGAACCACAGCCAGCCAAAATAGACATTACTGAGTTAAATGGTCTAAGTAAAATGATCCCTCCATTTTTGCGGACTTCGAGTCCGCGGTCTTGGTCCTTCGCGGACCGGCAAGGCATGTGTGCCATTTTAACCAGTGGGGCTTGAATATCTGTGATTTTTCATTTTTTTGGGGGGGGGATTGTCTGGAATGAATACCCCCACAAGAACGGAGGGGTGATTGTATACTGATGAAGTTTGCAAAGTTCTGAATCAGTACGAGGCAGCTTCCTTTGTCTCAACCATTAACACAGAGGGTGATTTTAGGAAAGTCCCAACTCTCTCCACCTCAGTCCCAGAGCTTGGGAACATTAAATTCCAGGTTTTGACTCCCAGCATTCAACAGTACCACATGCCCACTGGCTGTATTGGTTGTAGGATTTTGGGAACTATGGTCCAAAAAAAAAAAAAGCTGTACTCAGTCTGCAACATGGGCATAACAATATGGGCCTATCTCTCTGGATCCAAGCTGCCAGATGTCTCTGTCTGGCAGGATGTATTGGTTTGGGTGTAGTGATTCTTCTTCATCCGCATTAACATGTCTCCCTAGGTGGTTTTGTATCTTAAAATATATCAAAACTAAAGCAACTAGTAACGAGATCAATTAACCTGCTGGGGCAGAAAATTTAACTAAATAATCTATATTCTTTGGCAAGATACTTACTTAGGCAGTGAACCCTACCTAAATTGTTTCTATTCAGCAGAATTCCTCTACAGCAGGATGGCTAGCTGCAGAAAGAGACTTGTCTCATTAAGAAGTCAGTTTGAAATGCACAATTCCCTTTCCCCTCGGTTTTGAACTTACCCTGATTAGTAGAATTGCCAAAATATACATAGTGATACTGGGTCACCTCCAGACTCTAACTCATGTTTCTCTCCATAAGCTACTCCACCCCGCCTTCCTGCCATCTCACTCACAGGGTACCATTGTTTAAATAGAGGGTTTCTACTTATATCCACAGTCTACCCACCTCCTTCCCCCCCCTTTTTAATATCCCAGCTAAATTCCTCCTTCACATACCCTCTAGGACACGTAAGCCTGCCTAATGCCCACCTCCACTTCTCTTCAGAAGTATTAAAACAGTTCTCACAGTTTGAATTTCATTTCCTCATGGATGCCCACTGAAGGGCAGAGAGCATTAGTTCTGGGAAACTCTCCCTCCACCTTGGATGGAAACCTAAGACTAAAATTTTCATTTGCTCAGCTGCCTAAAACTCTCAGAATAGGATGAGAAAATGAAGATCAACTGGTAAGCAATGAAGCATTTTTCTAAATGTGAGCATCCACTCAGAATGGGGAAATACAGGTTGCATGTAAAATTATTATTATTTTATTTATTTATATCCCACATCTCTCCCATTATAGGGACTCATCCTTTCCCAGATGAGCCTTTTACTTCTTTCCTGTGGCAAATAGTGGATGTAAGAACAGAAGTCTGAGACAACTCCTCAGACTTTAACGTTTGTTGCACTCGGGCTGAAAAGATGCAAACCCGAAATTTTAAAGAGCTTTGCTTGCCAACTGCGCTAGTAATGATTTAAGTCACACATTTATGTATTTAATATGCATGACTCTGAGATGAAAGTGGGTGACATTGTAATTAGGCAGTGTATGTTCATGTTTCAGCTTCCTTTCTTTCCTTACAGGCAGTATCGATTTTTCTGTCGCCTGTGCTGTTTTCTGGGGTTTCTGACATCAGCTACTATTCAACAGCAGACAAGTAAGGGTCTTTGTCACACTTAGTAAAGACTTTGAAAATCAGAACAGTTCTGCCATATTTAACTATATGTAAAAGCCTAAAGCCATGGGATTAGGTTACTGTGTGTGCATGATGAATGAGGATATAAGAAGGAGACAGAAAAAGAAGCCTTTGACTTCACATCAGAAAAATAAGTGTTGCTTCAGAAAAATAAGGCCATCTGATGCCTGGCATTCTAAAATTGCCTCTTACATTTGGAACTTTGTTTTACTTTATGAGCTAAAAAGGGTGGGATGGGGAGGGGAGGGCAAAGAAGTATTATATTTCTGAAAGTGGAGATTGTGGAACATATGTGGTAGTGTGTTTTATTAGTCTAATAAGCCTGGGTTCCCGGGAACCCCGGGATTCTGTGAGAGGTCACTAGAAGTTCTACAAGAGATAAAAAAATAAACTTGTTTTAGACTGTAGACATACATTTTTTAATGTAGGGGTTCTCTGAGACCTGAAAATTATTTCAAAAGTTCTTCCAGGCCAGGGTAAAAAGCTTGAGAAAGGTTGGCCTACTATTTTCAGAATATATACTTCAGTTATACAGAACAGCCAAAGGAAGAGTTCTGAATAACCTAAGGGGAAAAAAGAAAGAAAAGATAAGCCCAACTCATCAGTGTTTATTAAGCTCATTATTAATATGATTGTGCCATCAGTGTTATTATATTGTAAATCATAACCCTAGGATAATGAGTTGTCAGCTATCTAGAAGAAACTGTATAGGACATGGACAAAAAAAACTACCTTGCAATAGAAAATTAAATTCCCCAGACTTATAGCAAGCTTAGCTCTTGAAACTGGAGAGGCAATAGACACATTTCACCATTTAGGCTTAGGAAATGCAAAGCTGTAAAATGTCAGTTCTTCACATAGACAAGAAGCTCTCTGTAGACTGGAGAAGTGTCTCCTTTCGAACTGTGAAAGTCTTTCTTCCAGACTCTAGAGACATTTTCCAGCTTGACTTGAAACATTGCTCACTGGAGCCCCAAAGCTAACTCAAACCAATGTTTAATTTTCCTTTTTGGTTCCTTAAGGAGTGATTTGGATGGAATGTAAATGGGTTGAGGTCCCCCCTCCCTAGTGCTCACAGTGGGAATTTAGTAGAAACAGTGGCTATTTCAGTGAGTGAAATGGCTGTTTGTTCATGCAAGAAGCTCTCTTTCATGTTGGAATGTCTCCCTACACATATCCTCACTTTACAGGGTTTGTTGTGTGATCAAACATGGGAGAGGAAGGAGTGGGAACATCTGAAATATGAATGGAAAAGGGAATAAAGCCAAGAGCATGGGTTCCCAACTGCTGGTTGAGCTTGAGCAGACTTGATGCTTATTTGTTTTGAATTAAATATAGGTGCACCGTTGACTTAGCTAACTAGCTAGCTGTAAATTGTTTGGGCTGCCCAAACCACAGCCAGCTCTGCACTGTAGTAATCCTTATGCTGCAAACCCATGTCAGGGGAAGACAGCCAATCTATAGAAAATGTAGGGATATAATTTTTCAATAAGTTTCTTCTTGAAAGTAGTAGTGAATAAGGTCAGCAATTATCTTCCTACTGTGAGAAGGTTTTCAAAAAACATGCAGTTTTCAAAAGCTATTCACAATTCGGGACTTGGTTGTTTTGCCCAAAAAACAGCATTTTCTGGCTGGAAAATAATATTTCAACACAGAAATTTTATTTTCTATTTTGAAAATGCTGCTTTCTTTTTCTATGCAGGTCAACCATGTGCAATTGTGTGTGTGTGTGTGTGTGTGTGTGTGTGTGTGTGTTGTATACCTTCAAGTAGTTTCCAACTTATTGCAGTCCTAAGGGGAACCTATCTTAGAGTTTCCTTGGCAAGATTTGTTCAGAGGAGTTTACCATTGTCTTCTGCTGAAGCTGAGAGAGTGATACTTGCCCTAGGTCACTCAGTGGGTTTCATGGCTGAGTGAAAAATCGAAGCCTGGTCTCCAGAGTTGTAGTCCAACACCCAAACCATTATGCCATGCTGCTACTATTAGAAATGGGAATGAGTAGAATGGATGTCCTTAACTGCCTTCCATTTCTCAAGAAAGTTACACCATACCTACCACCAGCTGGCCATTATGGATATGGTGCAGAGCTGTCTTTGAATTTTGTCCTGATTTTTCTTCTTGTAGATTTTAAAATACATTTGTGCTCCTGAGCCTTTTTACACCCTGATCCTAAGCACATTCACTTGAAATTAAATGCCATTGATTTCTGGGATGCTCACCTCCAAAGAGGTGGCTTAAGACTGACACACCATCCAATAATATAGTGGACAGAGATAACTGTGTGTACTGTTCTATATAGGGTTTCCAGAAACATTCAGTTCCAGCCCGAATGCTGATCTCTGCCCTGCATCCAGAATTGGCCAAGATGATCTTCCAGGCAAGTGTATATTTCTTTCAAACAAACAATTTCAGAGCATCTTTTAAGACAACTGCATCTTTCCTTCCCCCCCCCCCCGATAGAAATCACACCTGGCTGAAAAAAAGTGTTACATGTCACATCTGTGTGTTTATTAATATAATTCTGTTCCTTTTTTCAGTCATGACCTGCAAGTTAATTCAAATTATAATATTTTAAAAAAAGAAAAAAAGAAGCTATTTAAAAAATCAAAACACCAGGCAAAATGAATTTAAAGAGCAACTAAGTTCATGCTGAAAGAGAGAACAAAAAGAAAATATATAGTTGTATGATCTGGCTGCCTGTTTTCCTGTTTTAAAACTTGAAGTGTGTATATTTGTTTTTACAGGATATGATCTGATTTCACAGTTCCAGCTTGATAAAGCTGCTTCCAGAGGCATTATCCAGCGTGTGGTGGGTTCCACAACTTTACAAGTGGCTTACAAATTAGGCACAAATGTAGACTTCAGGATTCCTACAAGGTAATAAGTGCTGTTGTTTTTGTTGTATTATTTCTTTCAAATGTATGTCTAAATGGACAACTGTCTTCTTAGTCAGCTGGGCAGCCATTTTGGAAGAGGTAAACTGTGCTCTCTGTTCCAAGGATCCCTTCTTTGGCCTCCAATCCATGAAGTCACCCAGGTTATGTTTACATCATCTCTTTTTCATTTGATTTAATGAAAACCTACAATATTCAACTAAAAGGTTGTGCTTTGGGATTTGCCCTTTCTCAGTTAGCCTTCTTGTCTATTATTCCAGCATACTGTTGAGGGTGAGACTGGCATTCTACTGGCTAGTCCCAACTAAGGTAGACCCATTCAGTCAATTGCTGAATGGTTTATCAACATATAGATAAATCTAACAGATTCAATTGGATCTATTTTGTTTTGTATTGGTCATGATCACAGCCTCAGAAAGGTATTGCAGGAAAATATAGAGCTGAGACACACACAGGGAGAAGTGTGGCTCACCAGCAAGTCAGTGAAGTTGGTTCAGTCCAGGTTATACATGGTCCAGTGATAAATCCAGGCAACAGTCCAAAGGGAGAACTAGGAGTGTAGTCAACATACAGAACAAGGTCAAAAACAGGAACAGGATCAGAGACATGAATGTTGCTTCTACCAAGGAGTTCAGTTGTCAGCAACAGTTTCCTGTGGGAGGTGCCAGGCTGTTTATGGTCTGGAAGCTTCCTGCAGGTGCTGTTTGATTGCTGAGCATTTTAGATATAAATGCTCAGACCGTTTCCACTCCTCCTTCCCTCAACAATGCTCTGTTGGGCATTATATCACCAGGTTTGTTTCTCCATCTGTGTTTGCATCAGGCTGTGTCTACTAGGTGTGTGTGTGTCTCACCATTGGTCTCTGGCACTGGCATACTCCCAGTTGCTCTGTCTCTCTATATGAGTATTCATTATCAGTGCCAGAGTCTGCACTAGGGTTCTGGAGGGAGAGCATTGTAGAATCATAGAATCATAGAGTTGGAAGAGACCACAAGGGCCATCCAGTCCAACCCCCCTGCCATGCAGGAACTCCCAATCAAAGCATCCCTGACAGATGGCCATCCAGCCTCTGCTTAAAGACCTCCAAGGAAGGAGACTCCACTACACTCCGAGGGAGTGTGTTCCACTGTCGAACAGTTCTCACTGTCAGGAAGTGTCTCCTAATGTTGAGGTGGAATCTCTTTTCTTGGAGCTTATATGTTTTAGTCAAGACTAAAAGAGAATTTATGCCTGAGTTCATACATTTGTGCTCATCACTGAAAGACTGTAATGTCAGTTGTCAATATCCATGTATGAAATAACTCTGACAAATTAGGCACAAGAGACAAAAGTCATATCACTCCATGACGCCACTTTCATAATACCTTCCTTGGAGGAAGTCCATGCATTCATATGTGAAGAACTGTGTGACCATTCACTGAGAGATAAGGTATTTGGAATGTCAAAGAGATCCTCACTGTGATCTCACTCACAGATTCGGTGAGTGGATCTTTGGAATCTCATCCAGTTGATAGTACCCATCATATGGGATATCTTATGCTTGTCTGGACAGACATCACATGGTAGCACTTTCCAGGTGGTCTTCTTGTGGGTAAAGTGGCCATGCAAGCACAGAGGAGTGAGGAGGAGCATGCTACCTCTGCTCTATTCTACCACTATTCTTGGCATTTTCCATTTGTTAAGGGTCAGTGTGTATAGCAGGGAGACTTTTGTATCTATCTAGGCTTCCCACAATTTAAAAGCCTAGGAAATCAAGGTTAGAAGCCAGGTAGGGAACATACATAAGTAGAAAGGACCCTCTCACTACACAATATGTTCCCTCTTCCACGCATATGGAGGGCAAGAAGAATAGCAATAATGAAGGAGGAGGCAAAGATGGCATTCTCAGAGCTGGCCATATCATTAAATAGAGTGAAGCAACCTCCTTAGGCTGCCATGCTGGGAGGCAGCCATACTAGTCTTCCAACTGCCCTTCCTTGGCCTCCCAGAGATTCTTCTGTCTTGGAGGAGAGAATTGTAGATGCGATGCAATCTGTCCTCATCTCTTAAACTCGTCTGACACCCTTCCACTTTGGTCTGGTGGAAGATATAGTACTACCTGATTGCTAGTATTGAATTAAGAGTGTGGTGCAGTGGTTTGAGTGTTAGGCCATGACTTTGGGAGATAGAGGTTCAAATTACCACTCTGCCATGGAAATTCATTGAATGAACCTAGGCAAATCATACTCTGTCAGCCCCAAAGGAAGTAAATGGCAAACACTCTCTGAACAAATTTTGCTAAGAAAACTCTGTGGTAGGGTGTCTAAAAGTTGGAGTCAACTTAAAGGCAAATAACAGGACAGCCTAATAATCTTCTATATGTAGAATGGCAGTAGGGGACATCCTGTCCCATATCTATAGGAGCAAAATGACCTAGGACAGCCTTGGGTGGGTGTGTTCTTGTTCATTATACCCATAACAAACACCTGAGTAGGTGTAATCCAGTCTAACATTGTCTTCAGTACTTCCTCCATTATTAAATCATTTAAAAAAGGGCAAAATGATCTCAGTATGTAATGGTATTCCCTGATTTATTTGTAAGAGTCCAAGCATTGTTTTGCATAGCCATGCTGAAGGTTAACATGATCAGTCTTTAAACTGGCAACATATTTATTTTATTATTCCGTTATATTTTAATATCTTAAAACAGGTCCTTTAAAGGGCAGTGATATAATATGAAGAGCAGGGTTGCCAGTTCACGATAATCCCAGGCCCTGAAGTTTCCAAAATGTGATACCTAGGCTGCTGCCACACTGCAGAATTCATGCCGTTTGACTTCCATTTCTCATGGCTCTATCCTATGGAATCCTGGGATTTGTAGTTTGTTGTGGTACCAGAGCTCTCTGACAGAGAAGGCTAAATGTCTTACAAAACTACAATTCCCTGAATTCCACAACATTGAACCATTGCAGTTAAAGTAGTGTAAAACTACACAAATTCTACAATGTAGATGCAGCCCAAGGGAGGAACAGCCCTTGGCAAATTCATTAAATCTATGGATTAACTACCAACTATAGTTCCTCACAGCTTGTTGTCCAATACACGCACACATGCATACGCTATTTTTTTTCTTATTTGGAAATCTTAGCTGAAGGAAGTGTTCCCACAACATGTGAAATGGGAGGTGGGGGGATTATTCCTTCTACCTTATTTAGGGAGATGGGAATATTTAATCTTGCCTGATAACAAACATTTAATCTAGCCTCATTGCTTCTGACCAGAAGGTGGATGTAGAGCAGATCAGAGGGTGATCCCTGGTGCTACCATGACTGTGAGGGAAGGAAGAACTAAGTAAATATATAAACCTCCTGGAGAGCCTTTGAGAATTGCAGCAGCCAATAGATTAAGCCTTGCAAATTGCAGCAAACTTTAATAGCTGAGCTGGAGATTTGCACACAGTCCTTTCCCCTTGCCTGGAGCCCACCAAAACTGGAAAACTTGCACTCTTGTTACTCATCTGGAGATGGGTGAGGCTCTGAAATCTGGCAACTCTAACAAGGAAGGACATACTGCCATATTGTCATTTTCTCACTTAATAAATGTAAAATGTTCCGGAATTTAAAAACCTTTCTGTCATAATCAGAAAACTGTGTCAGCAGGGAATAGGCTGAAGTATAGCAGCTCAGTGAGGCAAAGCAAACTATATGTTTATGGACTTCAATTCCAAGCACACAAAACAGAAGTGGGTGTTGAGTCTGCTAGTGAATAGCTCACCCAAGATGATATTGGAGCATGTTTTATACAGCTTGCTGAGCCTGACTGTGAGTAATACAGTTCTCCCAGAAGCCTGCTAAGAAAGCCCGTTATACCTCACTGCCCCACATTATCATTCATTCATATATGAAGCATATAATTATCTTTTAATATTACTGTAGTCTGGAGCACAAGAGCAGCCAGCTATTATGCAGGAAATGGGGCTAGCTTTCCTGTAATTTGTCTGGGTATGCTTGAAAAGACTCAGTGTCTCTTCTTAAGAGAGTGTAGTCACTACCAAGGCTTAAAAGCAATGGTTGCACCTACTGCCACCTGGTGGCTACAGGGAGTTTTAGTGGTGCTGTTCACCAAAGCTGGTGCTGAAAGAACCATTTAGTTACCCCCCTGCAGAGCTATGTGTCTGTATG
>CM034701.1:265479061-265490736 GCA_020142125.1 Phrynosoma platyrhinos | reverse complement strand
GTAATAGATGGGCAGGAAAGCTTTTGAGTTTATTGGTCTCAGCTGAATCCTTTTTTAAATGTAACAGGATTAATCTATTTTAGTTGAATTAGAATCTTTCATCAAGTAAAGGACAAAAACAATTCTTACTATACGCATTGAATAGCCCTACTTCTGCAGTTCATACATGACGTAGCAAAGCAGTTGATATTTCACTGAATGAGATTCAAAAAATGTCCTGACTCTATCACTCTGATACTTAACAGTGTGCTATTAAATCTTCTTTAACAGTGGTATTGTAGCAAATTTTAAAGTTTGTTGCTGTTATTTGACATCAAGTTGACTTTGATTTATGGTGACCCTATGAATGAGAGACCTCCAAAGCCCCCATCATCAACTGCTCTTCTCAAGTCTTGCAAACTCAGGGCTGTGGCTTCTTTGATTGAATCAATCCATCTGTAGAACAGTCTCCTCCTTTTCCTACTATCTTCTACCTTATCGAGTATTATTGTCTATCATGTGTCCAACATAAGTCAGCCTCAGTTTAATCATCTTAGCTTTTAGTAAGAGTTCAGGCTTGATTTGATCTAGGACTCATTCATTTGTCTTTTTAGCAGTCCCTGGTATCAGTAGAACTCTTCTCCAGCACCACATTTCAAATGAGCTGATTTTCTTCTTGTCAGTTTTCTTCACTGTTCACTCAATCAGCAGTTGACATAGCCACATGTATAAGTCTAAAAACACAAACAGCTACCTTGATCTGTATCAGCAAACTGCTTTTCTGCATCACCACTGGAGCATCTCTTTTGTTAGATTAATGGAATTTTGTTGCCATGCAACATCAAGCCACCTCAAATACTTTGTGGGAGGGATAACCTACCTAGTCGGGATGTTCAAAAGGGGCAGGCAATTTTGAGAAGCTGTCAAATGACATCTTTGTCCTTGCTAATCAAAAAGGATAGGTGTAAAGAAAGCCCCAATCCCTGACTTCACTACATTACTATTCTTGGTACCCATTGGAAGAAACTATGAGTAGTACACCTATGTCTCAGCTGTTTGCCACTTAGATGTACCAGGGCACAGTTTTACTTGTAATGTAGTTGAAATAATCACTTAGGACTGGTGCAAGGAGTGTGGCCCTTGTTGTAGGGGAATGTGTCATGGGTACTCATGCAGAACTCAATTACAAAATATGGAAAGAATTACTTCTTACGTAGTACACAACACTAGCTAGACCTGTTATTCATTTTTAGCATAGCATTCCAGGAGATAGGAACATGAGATCACAAGGTTTTCTGTGAGACTCTATTAACAGCCCCACCTCTCAGCCTACTTGTGAGACACGGTGGAATAATTTCAATAGAATCCTCTGGCTTTCTGTGCTTAAAGCTTCGAGAAGTGGGAGAGAAGATTGCTTTTATACAATATATATTCCTTTGTTTAAGTCAGGGACAGGCGACCTTTTTCAGACCTGGGCCGGATCTGGGCCGGATCAGACCTGGGCCAAGGGGGGGGGGATGTCGGCGTGCGCACTCATGTGCGCATGCGCACTCTCCACTGCCGTGCGCGACCCCCCCCCGCGCATGGTGCCGCCACGGCTGCTACTGCAGCCGCCTCCGTAGTGCGTGTGGCTGCAGCTGCCACGGCACATGTCGCGGCTGCCATTTTGGAAGTCAAAATGGCAGTCGCAATGCGTTTGCGCATGCGCAAGAGTACTGCGCATGCGCAAGTGCATCGCGACTGCCATTTTGACTTCCAAAATGGTGGCCACCATGAGCGGGGCTGAAAACATGCTCCGGCGGTAGCGAGCGGCGGCGGCGGCGGCAACCTTCGGCCTGGGCCGGTAAGTCCGGGGCCCGGGGCCTTAATCGGCCCCTGGGCCGTAGGTTGCTGGTGCCTGGTTTAAGTGTTCACTATATAAATCTTGTGTCTGGAATGACAACTTTGGGACTCAACCTAGGGCAGAGGGGAATCATATAGCAGCTGAGGCATATTTGCCAGTCTGTGAGGTAACATCTTGATACATCTCAAGGACCTCGGTGTATTATCTATCAGCTGTGAGTAATTCTAGCTTCCACCAACTGTGGACATGTGTATGCTTGTGGCACAGTGGTTAAATGCCTGTACTGCAGCCACTCACTGATAGACCACAAGGTTGTGAGTTCAATACCAGCCAGGGCTGAGGCTCGACTCAGGCCTGCATCCTTCTGAGGTTGCTAAAATGAGTACCCAGCTGTTGGGGGGCAATCAGCTCACAGTTGTAAACTGCTTAGACATCCCATAGCGCGATATGAAGTGGTATATAAATGAAGCTGCTTTGCTTTGCTTTGCTTTGCTTTTCTCCACAACAAGACAGCTGCTGCCTCCATTAATCACCAAGAAATCTTCATTTACAGCACTGACATTGTCTCATCTTGATCAGCCTGCAGTCCCCAGTCCTATACAGTTGGGCTGTCCATCTTGTCTTAAGATTTGCTGCACCATTAATATTTGTCTTGTCTGTCTTCAGATCAAGGAAATTGTTCTTATTACATTTTGATTAATCTTATACATAGAATGATCTTAATCATACTAAACTGGAATGCAGCCAAGTACTTTGGCTTTACTTGCCACAGCCTTCTGAGGACTTTGCTCACTGATATTGGCTGGCAGCCTTTTTGTTATATCCACTCTGCCTTTTTTTTTTTTAATAAAGCATTCTCTTGTAGAGAATCCTTCTTATTCATTCGTTCAGGTTTATCAAACAACATAATATCCCTTACAGAATGGATAGACTGGTACTTTTAAATGCTGCTTCCTGCTCATGAAATGTACTGACTAGCTCACTTGTAAACACTGACCTCCATCACAGAGACCACAAATCTTTTTACGTACATGAAGGAAACTGATTGCAAGAGCTTCATTGACAGAAATAGAAGATCTGGGTACCTCTGAACTCATCAGAAGTACCCACCAGGTGGCAATATCATCAATGAAGCCCACAAGCTCTCTGAAGAGGAAAGATAGGGGAAAGTATGTAACACTCCTATCATAAGCATTTGGTGAAGAGAAGAAGGGATACATCAGTATGCCAGTTTCCTATGAGGGATAATCTTGGCTTTTTGGTTTGAGTGTTGGGCTGGGACTCTAGAGACAAGGATTTGATTCCCAGCTCCGCCATGAAACCCACTGGGTGACCTTGGGCAAGCCACATGCTCTCAGCCTCAGGAGAAGGCAATGGAAAACCTCCTCTGTAAAAAATACTGCCAAGATAACCCCATTAGGGTTGCCCTAAGTCGAAAGTGACTTGAAGGCATACAACAACAACAACAACAACTGTGGGGAACTGAAATTAGCTGTCATGTCCTGTGGTATCCATGTGCTGTGAAAAGAAGAGAGAGAGAGAGAGAGAGACTCATGCTTTTCAGGTGGCCCTCCTTTGGAAACTCATTTCATACATATCTAAAAATGGCAAAGTGTTGTACACATTTTGCATTCAGATCCAACAGTTTTGAATGTTATGAGGAAGCAGCAAAGGAATAATGAGCAAACTCGGGAAACGTGCACATTTCCTTCCCTTTGGGTTTGATGAGCTGTCTCCTCATCCCTAGCCTGCAGATTTTACTGCAGAGAAGAGAGATACACATCTCTTTTTTCCTGTTGCCCGGAAGTACAAAAGAGAAGTACTTTCAGTTTTGCATAATGGTAGGGCAGATATAATAATTCCTGTCCTTTTCCTATGGGGAGATTGTGGTTGGTCCATTGAATTGCTACTTCAATTCCCATTAACCTTCTTCCATTTCCTGGCATTAATACCCATGTTCCTTTTCTTTTAAGACATATGACAGTATAACTATGATTTAAATTAACCAAGACTGGTTGTTAAACAGGACTGGAAAGGTAACCCAGCTTTTGAAGTTGCTTTCAAAATATTGGTTAAAAACAAACCCATGGTTAATATTATAGCCTAAATACCCTAAAGGCACCAGATCTTGTTGATCTTGGAAGCTAAGCAGGCTCTGGCTTGGTTAATACTTGGATGGGAGCCCTCCAATGAGTACCAAGTGTTGTAGGCTATATTTTTAAGGAAGGAACTGCCAAAACCACTCCAGATGATCCCTTGCCTAAGAAAACCATGTGAAAAATTCATGGGATTGCCATAAGTCAACAGGCGACATGAAGGCACACGCACATGGACACACTGAGAGTTAATATTAGCAACATTTTAAAACATGCAGAGGGGTTGATGCCTGAGTGAGAAGTTGCTGATGAGTATAGAAAGGAGGCACCAGTCTCACTAATTTGATCCCTCAACAATAGTCAAGAAGATAGACTGAAATATGTTTACTTGTGATCATGCACACATACTGTGGCTGGTTTGGTCAATGTTTGTAAAGTCATTAATAGAATTAAGACAAGCATAGGCATCATAAACTAATACATGCTAAATTGTTTATATCACGTAATTATAATCTGACAATACAGTAATGGAAAACAAAGGTATGCATTAGTTTGACTGCTTGCCAGTCTGAAGATTTTTGAGAATGGAACTGAGAATTTCAAATTAGATACGATATGGTAAAAGAAAGTTAGATGCAGTGTACATTCCTGATTCTAAATACACAAATGAATTGAAATAAAATCTGTCCGTTTCAATGGCAGTTGAAAATAATTGGAAATCAGATCATACATGTGCAAAATGCAATCAGAATGTGGAAGGAATGCAATAGTGAAAAAGCAAATAAAGACAAAAGCCTTGAAATTTGGAAAGTCCAGAACAGGGAGAGAAAATGAAAACATAATCAAATTAACATAAGAGACAGGAGACAAGAATTTCTGAACTGTCTCAGAGACAGGCAAATATGTGTTGGAGAACGAAGGCAATTTTTCACGTCCATTTAAAGGAGTTCAGAATTCTATGTCAGATTGATTGTATGAATAATGTAGATATAAATGTGTCAGAACTATTTAAGAACCAAGACAAAATATGATGGTTCTCAAAATGACTCAAAATAAACAAGTACTGGGCTTCTGGGCACTAAATGCTTAGCCCATGAGCAAGTTTGGAGATAGCAAATGATACTACATAAATGACATATTTGATATGAGATGACATGAAGAAGAGCAGAGAAGATGTCAAGAAGTTTTGAAATGTTACATATCCAGTATTTTGCGATGATCCACATGGGGAAAACATGGGTCAGAAAATAACCACAGTGTTGCTGGGGCCTTATGTTTTTCTGCAAGAACATTCTAGAAAATTAGATCTATGGTGTCTATCCTTTCCCCATATTGTGACCCTAGCTAATATAGTATTCCCAGAAACAGCACTGTGAACAGGTAGAAAGGGGAAAATGGATAGTTTAGCAACCTAAATTAGCTCTTTTCCCAAAGGAAAGAATATGGATTTTCAATGGAGTATTTTATTGAGCAGATAATATGTATTATTAATTATTTAATTAATTTATTAATTAAATAAATTAGTATTGATGTGGTTCAAGTGGTTAAGACGCTGACTCTGTTGATTGCAAAATCGGCAGGTTGGCAATTTGAGGCCCAGGTGCTGCATGGTGGGGTGAGCTCCTGTCACTAGTCCCAGCTTCTGCCAACCTAGCCGTTCGAAAGCATGCAAATGCAAGTAGAGAAATAGATACCACTTTAGTGGGAAGGTAAAGAGTGTTCTGTGCAGTCAGGCTGGCCACATGATCACAGAGTAGTCTCTGACAGTGCTGACTCTTTGGCTTAGTAACGGAGATGAGCACCGCTCTCTAAAGTCGGACACGACTTGACAGTCTTGTCAATGGGGAATACCTTTAACTTTAACTTTACCTTTAAAGTATTGATGTATCATGCAGAAAAGTATGTTAATGAAAGAAACTGGAAATCTCATTTTTTTTAGACTACCATTCACCTAATCTTTCAACAGACATCCAAATAAAACATTTGTAGACTTCATGGTGGAGGAAACAGGAATTGATCAGAGCAGTGGAGGACAGGGAGTCTTGGAGATGTTTCATCCACAGGTTCATCATGGGTCAAGATTGACTCGAGGGCGGTTAACAACAACATACTTCGTAGTTTTGTTTCATAGGAACATTTGTGTGTGTGTATATAGTTGGGAAGAAGTGTCACCAAAGTACTTCTCTCTCTCTCAGAATATTTCTAGTATATACAGGAGACAAGGCTGTGGAATTCTCTGTGGCATTCCATTCTTTCACTCCCTTCTTTTTATTTTATTTTCTGGGATACCAAGAATGAATACATACATTTTCTTATTGTGAGCTGGGTATGATAACTTGAATTTGACTGAAAACCAGCCAGGGCCTGTTGATAAAGACTTTATGAGTTATGGGTTCAAATCCAAATTCTACTTCACTGAAGATTTCTGTACAGAAGTTGGATGGACATCTGTCAGGGCTGGCTTAGTTGTGGATTTACCACATCAGCAGGAGATGGACTAGATTACCATTAAGGTACCTTTCAATGCTACAAATCTATGACAGTTTTTCACCACTTTAAGTGCTGTAGCTCCATAGTATGAAAACCTGGGATTTGTTCTTTTGGAATATCTTTAGTTTTCTCTGCCAAAGAGTGCTGGTGCCTCAGAAAACTACAAATCCCTGGATTCTGTAGGATGGAGCTGTGGCAGTTAAAGTGATGTTAACCTGCATTATTTCTACAGTGCTGATGCACCATATCATTCTGTGAATTAGTAGCCTTTAGAAAGATCTATTCAGAAGGAAATATGTTGTCTCCTGTACAGTTGTCACACACAAGAGCCGATGATTTGTCAAATGAATAAAGCTATGAATCGCCTTCAATGTTATATATCTACATTTTACCCTTTCATTAGTCCAAAAGACTAGCTGTTAGGCATTTCCTTTAAAGCTTATGCATTTCCAGTTTCTCTCTCCATTAATCATGCTACATGACTCACATAGGTCAGTTTTCTCTCAGGATTTCTTCAGAGGATGTATTCCTACTTCTTTTGCCAATTTTGTCATACACTCCTCTGTATGCTCATACAATCAGGAAGAGTGATACTATACTTTTCTGTTTGGGAAACTGAAGATTGTTCCTAAAACCCACTATGAACCTCAGGGGTACAAATTGTTCGTCCTTCCAGGTGTTGTTGGACTGCAAATCACTGCTGCCTTAACCAGCGTAGCCAATGGTGGGGAATGCTGAGCATTGCAGTTCAGAAAATTGGAGCATGATTCTTACCCCTGGTATAAGTAAATACTTTATTGGTCTTTTAGATATTCAACATGTTCCCCAGGTCATTTGGAAGGTATGCATTTCCAATTGCCATTTGCTATCATTATGTTTAGGAGGGCCAGACATAGGGCTTTTGCAGACTGCTAGAAATAGTGCAAATTGAGTCCACTTTAACTGCCCTGGCTCAGTGCTAGGGAATCATGGGAATTGTATTTTTTTCCTGAGACATTGAGCCTTCTCTGTCAGAGAGCTCTGGTGCCATAATAAACTACAGTTCCCATGATCCCCTAGCACTGAGTCAGGGCAGTTAAAGTGGACTCAATTTACACTATTTCTGGCAGTCTGCAAAGGCCCATAGACTGGTTAATTTGATCTTTGTACTTTGGTGGCAGCAATGTGGAATAGTAGTTTGAGTGTGGCATAGTGGTTTGAGTGGACTACAGCTCTGGAGACCAGAGTTCTATTTCCAGCATGGCCATAAAAAAACACTGGGTGGCCTTGTGCAAGTCACCTTCTCTCAGCCTCAGAGGAAGGTGAAAGGAAACCTCCTCAGAACAAATTTTGCCAACAAAATCCCATGATAGGCTCACCTTTGGATCACCATAAGTCGGGAACAGCTTGAAGGCACACAACACACACATTGTATGGTATGATCTAGAGTTTGTTCTTTAAATTCAGAGTTTTTATTAATTGCTCTCCAGTAAACTTCAACTAACAACAACTCTATGGATGCAAGATCTCCAAGGCACTCTGTTACTAACAGTCCTGTTAAAAACTAGCAAACCTTGGACTGTGGCTGATGCAGTCAACTGCTTTCCACTTTGCCAAGCTTTAGTATCTTTGCTAATGAGTCATGTCATCACATGATATATCCAAACTATGATAGCCTCAGTTTAGCATTTTGGCTTCTAGGGAGAGTTCAGACTTGATATGCTCACAGATGTCTTTTTGGCTAGCCATGGTGTCCATACAACTGTCTTCTCACATTACATTACAAATGATTCTCTTCCTGTCAGCTTTCTTCACTGTCCAGCTTGCACAACCATGTGCAGAAACTGCAAATACTATGGCATACCCTCAGACATCTGGATGCAATTCCTGGCTTATCCATGGAATCACCAGGTGGCCTTTTGCTCTCTTGCTAATCTCAGCCTTCTGCCCACAGTAGGGAAACAAAGATCACCTCTCGCCAAAATCTGTGGTGTTTGGTGAGATGAAAAACTGCTATTATCCTAAAGATGGGGACAAACGTAAAATAAATACCAAGAGAATACAAAGATGTAATGGCTGGGATTGCCATCTGTCAGGGATGCTTTGATTGAGAGTTTCTGCATGGCAGGAGGTTGAACTGGATGGTCTCTTCCAACTCTGTGATTCTGTGATTCTATGTTTCTATGTTATGGTTAACTTAGCATGATTCTGTTGCCAAAGTGCTACTAGAAGGTGGCTATCTACCAATTAAATAAGTGTCTTCTGTCTCTTTTGTCCTTAGTTTGAGATCCAGTGGATGCTGATTCATTGTGATCCTCAACGACCTCAGAGAGAAACGTGCGGTGAACTTACAGCCAGGAGCTCGGTAAGAAAGTAGCTGAAGATCGGTGTTTAACACTTTTTATATCGTTGGGGTAAAAATCCAAAATGTCCTATAAAGCATTCCCTTCCCAAAGTCATTAAAAGAGAGACTGGAAAGAAAACATACACACTACAGTGTTGGATGAGGGTTTTCCTTGCCTGCATGTTTTAGCCATAGTATATGTGTGAATATAGATAGTACTAGGAGGTGCATAGTACCAATTGCAGGGCAAAGGGTTAAAAAATAGCTGGTGTTATTCAATCCCTCCTTTCCCAGCCATCAGGTTTCCTCCGATCTCTGCTACCTCCTCCACAGCCATTCATTAGCAAAATAACTGTGTGCCTATGCCAGACGCTGATTTTCCTAAGGCTTTTGGCAGAGTCCTGGGATGTATGTGTGGATCTTTGCATCCTAAACTTCATCTGTGGCAATCCATCCATCCATTGATCAATCTAGAGAGGGGTCTATGGCTAGCTCTGCTCCAGGCAAGACGTTTTCCTGCCTTCTAGGGTTTTTCCTGCAAGCCATTTGCCTATGCCTGGCTCAAGTAAGTTTTGCCTGACTTTTCTCTTGTTCTTTTCAGATAAGCCAGACAATCATCAAGGTAAGTTTGAATGGCAGGATTACTTGAGGAGTGTTAGAGAGGTGTAGAAGTACTTCTGTATCCTTCTCACTGCTGTTTTTTTTAAAAACTCTTTTCTCCCCTATTTTGCTGATAGTGTGTGCAATTATGTGGAAGGTTGTGTGAGAAAATATATCAGAAGCTGCTGTTGAACTTCCAAGGACCATCCAGCTGTGCCTACTGTTGGAAATGAAATGTTCATCTTAAGGTATATCTGCACTACACAGTTATATCAGTTTCATATCATTCTAACCAGCACGGCTCAGTATTAAAGACTACTGAGATGTGTATTTTGGTGAGGTCCTTAGAATTTGCAGCTAGAGAGCTCTAGTACTGTCAACAGAGAATTCTAAGGGCCTCACCAAACTACAGATCCAAGGATTCCATAGGATGTAACCATAGTGGTTCAAGTGACATCAAACTGATATAACTATGTAGTACAGATACATCCTTAAATGGATATTTGGGTTGACCTTGTAAAGCAGTTCTCATGTTCTTTACTTTGGTTAAGCCTAGCTTGCAAGGATGCCATTTTGTCAGATCAGAGGTAGAGGACAGATGTGACTCACATTGTTAAGTGACCTTATTTTAGGAGTGTATGTATCTCTGACCTGTGTGGTGGGGTGGACCCAAACTTAGCTGATCTTGAAAGTAAATAATCTGAAATCATTTAAGTTAGTCTCAGTAATTCCAGTGATTCTACTCTTAAGTATGATTACATCTGGATCCAGCCCATTGGTTCTGTATGCCAAACAGTGGAATAATTTCCCCACTCTAAATCTGATATCTCTGATTATTTGAGGAAAACTATTAGTTCTGTAAAATTGTTCATAGTGTAATGGTTTGAATGTTGGACTAGGACTCTGGGAGACCAGGTTCAAATCCCTGCTCCACCATGGAAATTCACTTGATCTTGGGCAAGTTACCATCTCTCAGCCTCAGAGGAAGTCAATGATAACCCCCCTCCTGAACAAATCTTGCCAATTAAACCTCATCTTTAGGACCCTAAGGGTTTTCTTTAGGGTTGCCATAATTCAGAAACAATGTGGAGGCAAACAACAACAAAAGTTATTCTAGTCAGCTCAGAGCCCTCTTTTGTTAGTGGACACATATGCAACAACAACAACAACAACAACAACAACAACAACAACAACAACAACAACAAATTAACACACCTTAACTATCCCTTAAGTAATCGTGTTACTGTGGGGTGGTAAAAGCTGGGCTTTTAATTATATTTTATGCATGCAGTGGGAATCCTTGTCCACATTAGTGACTGTGAGTTCAGAAGCAAGGGGTGATAGTTATTTTGTGTTAACTAACAGCCAGCTTGGTGTGGTGGTTTGAATGTTGGACTACGATGTTGGAGACCAGGGTTCGATTCGATACATTGGCCATGAAAACCACTGGGTGAGCTTGGGCAAGTCACATGCTCTCAGCCTTAGGGAAAGGCAATAGCAAACCTCCTCTGAAAAAATCTTGCCAAGAAAACCCCATGATAGGTTCACTTTAGGGCTGCCATAAGTTGGAAATGACTTGAAGGCACACAACACAACATACAGTGTGCATCTACACTGTAAAAATAATGCAGTTTGACATTGTTAAAGTGCTGTAGCTCCATCCTATGGAATCCTGTGATTTGTAGTTTTACAAGGTCTTTAGCCTTCTCTGACAAAGAGTGTAAAAAAACCCCTACAAATCCCAAGATTCTTTAGGCTGGAGCCATAGTAGTTCAAGTGGTGTCAAACTACAATGTAGATGCACCCACAGTGCTCCATAGTATATGGTATTAAGATAAGTGAATGGAAGGAAGTTCATAGGAGAGTTTTTCATTCTTTCCTCTGCTTTGCAGTCATCTGCGCCACTACATAGCCTGTCCAGAGGACCTCCTGAATAATGTGAAATGGAGAATGGGGGCTGTTATAAGGAAGAAGGAATGGGAAACTTCTCTCTGATGAATTTCATTCCACTCGCTCCTTATCTTGGGATCACAGCCCATGAGGCTGAGGTGCAGAGCTCTATGAAGGTGCTGTGCTTCACTATAATGCACACCTAGGACCTTATCACACGGGGCCCAAAGCAGTCAGAACCCAAACGAAATCCTGACCTGATACGTATTATTTTTCCGTGTGTTCACATGACGTTGCACAGAACTGCACAGAACCCCGACAGAACCCCGACAGAATGCAGCAAGAACCGTGATCTTTTGTATTTCGATTTCTTGAGGAAGTACAAGTGCACGACGAGAATGATTTTGCTTTTACAGTAAGGACCTTATTAGTATGAACAGACAATACGTATTGG
>CM034701.1:265444454-265458179 GCA_020142125.1 Phrynosoma platyrhinos | reverse complement strand
GGGGGGGAGAAAAATATTTTGCTTTAGAAGATTGTCATCTTATTAACTTAGTTGGTGGCTTCTTTTCCAGTGTCCAAATGCTTGTCCACCAGGTCGACCAGGACACGCTGGGCTAATGGGCATGAAGGTAGGAGAAAGCAGGCCTGCTTAAATATGTTGTAAGTGTGATTGGATATCACACCACTTGGAAGGTTTTCACACTTGCTGCGTGGCTTTTATATCTCTGTGAACCTACATTTTGCAAAGCTGTGGTTTGTGAAACTATGAAGGGATTTTCTGTATGTGTATGGTATTTTCCCTTCCATCCGTGATACCAGAATTAAGAATTTGTACTAGTGCATGGTGTAGCTTAGATAGTAGGTTCTTGGAAAAGGAGCTCGAAAGTCAAAAGGCATTTAAAAAACCCCCAAACAAAACATGGTTTTACTAAGCTGTATTTTTGTGTCTGCTGTGTAGAAGGTTAAGACATTTAGGCATTTCCTCAGGTTAAATGAGCATTACACTGGAGAATAACTACACAGAGACTGCCTCAATGACTTCTATGTCTTTGCTAAGCTTTAAGATATCCATTCTAGTCCTTGCAGTGAATCAAGGTGAGCAGCTGTGGCGGGTCCAGGAGCCATTTTTTCTCCTTGGTCCATTGTGAGCTACAGCAGTCATGGAAATGCACAAAAATATTGCAAAATCCATATTGGAAGTGTCTGGAATTCCATCTGGGTTTTTAAAAAAAAAAAACTTTTACTGATCAGCCCCCCCACACCCCCACCCCCGGCCATGCTGTGCTCTGTTTATTACCAAAACTTTGCTTCTCTAAGCTTCCAGGAATGGAAAAATTCATTTTTTTTATTGTAAAAAATTCATTCAGGGGTACCAGGGGGCAATGGCAAGAGGTGCAAAAACATGTACTCGCAAGCTGTTCTTTGTCCACTCCTGCATATTACTTCTGTGTTTATCTCTACTTTCCTCCTTTTCCCTGGTTGTTTCTCCTGTGTAGATTTTTAGATGGTAAGTTCCTCAGGGCAGGAGTCTCTATTCTTTTATTCTGTAAAGCGGCATGTACATTTATGGTCCTATATGAACAAATCAACAAACAATCATAGTCATTTCTTGTTTGGCTTGAGAAGAATAGTTGCAGGGTGGGGGAAAAACTCTGGAAAGGGATTATAATTCAAGAGTTGTAAGATATGTTTTTCACAGCATCCTCCAAGTTACAAATGTGTATATTTTCATAACACTTTTTTGCCCAGTACATACAAAAATGTAATTATGTCTGTGTGATGCCTTGTATTGGACAGTAGCCAAAGTAGCCAAGCAGACATCTTTATACAGAATTAACTAGTAGGCAGTCTTGGCTGTGTACTTCATTTTCAAATAATTATGCTCTGGGATTTGGTCTTATGTTTTAGGGTCACAAGGGAGTAAAAGGAGAATCTGGTGAACCAGGAAAACAAGGCCACAGGGTAAGAAGAAACCGACAGTCAAAGTTACAATTATTTTGAAAGGAAATGGTTGGTATAATGTTGTCATGCTTTAGAAAAAAGAAATAATAGCTCCCCTGTTAGTATTAATTTCCATTATTCTCGTAGTTGTTCAGCTCTGCTCCCAATATCCCTCTGAGTTTCAGTTTTCTGCTTGAGTCTTTAACAGCTTAGTTTGAAAGTAATCTCTGTTTCAAATAATGTCTGCTTTGTTACATGTTTGTCTCTAGTGTGCAAATGCAAAGTGGCAAATACATACAGAATGATAAGAGTTTACCCATAAACACTTCATGTTACTTCTTCCAGATTTAGAATGTTTATAAACTGTTTTGCTTTATGCTTATTTAGGGAGAAGAAGGTGACCAAGGAGGAATTGGTGACGTTGGCACTCAAGGCCCTCCAGTAAAGTATTTCTTCTGAATTGATTTATTAGTTGTTTTCCATTCATTATAGCTAGTGAATATGTCGAGGTGTAAGAAATTGTATGCCCTACCATTTGTTAGAGGTCCAGGTCTGGCTATAGTTGGTCATGCTAACATACTACTGAAACAAATGTGAGCTATCATTTATGACCTACCTTAAGCCCACCTGCTTTTTATGAGGCAATTTACAACTAATTTGCATCAATTTACTCTTCCTCCCTTCTTCCCCACCCCTATGAGTCACATCCTCACCTTGCTGGTAGTGATTTCAAGAGATTAAACTATAACTTCCTCCTCCTCCTCTTAAAAAACCCTTTGAAAGATATAGCTTGGAAACAGAGCCAGTGTAATGTAGTAGTTTGAGTGTTGGACTAGCACAGTAGGTTTAAATCCTTGTTCACCCATGAAAAAGCACTATTTGGCTTTGGGCAAGTCACATACTCTCAGCCTCAGAGAAGATCAATGGCAAACCCACCCCTGAACAAATGCTACCAAGAAGTCCCTGTGATAGGTTCACTTTGGAGTCACCATAAGTCCGAAATGGCTTGAATGCACAAGAAGTAGGCAATTGAACAGTCAGCACAGAGACCATGGAGTGGTCTGAATAAAATCCCATAAATTTTACCCTGTAGATGGGAGAAGAAAGAACGTGATTGCCAATCATAATAGGAATGGAGTGTCTGAAGAATGGGTTGAAGGGGAAGGGAGACTATAGGAGCACAGGACTTATGCACCCCACTATCTGTTTTCATCCATCTAACACCTTTGATTTGGTGTTATTATCTCAAAGTGATACTTTCAGACAATATGGTATAGGTTACAACTTGAATTTTCCATCTGAGATCTTACTGAAGCAGAACAGAGATTGTAAACCTGCATCCAGTAAACTTCAGAAACCCATGGAATGGCATCCACTAGCAGAATGAATTTTCTCTACTCCTCATCTGCTCCAGAAGACTGAGGAACTCTCTGGGGAATATTTCATGGGGGGTGGGGAAGGCTTCTGGAAGGTTTCAGTGAATAAGAAAATATCCTGTTGCACAAGCAGAAGTCTGCTTGCTTAACTTTGGGTAAGATCCATAATTTTCCCTAATTAAGGCCTTTGGATTTTATTAATAATAAACTTTCATTAGAATCTGTTTGTCTGAAAACAGGAAACATGTTATTTCTTACAAAGCAAGAGCTGAAAAAGTCAGGAAAACATGCATAATCCAAGGAAATAATTTGTTTTGGAAAATAGCAGAGAGTTAGAGAGGGAGAAAGAGGTGATAAATTGGATGAATAAATCACATGCTTACAATTTTGCATTTCAGGGACCTCAAGGGTTAAGAGGTATTACTGGCATAATGGGACCCCAAGGTGATAAAGTAAGTAACAACAATGGAACTTCCTCACTGAAAAATATTTATTGTTCTTTGGTTTTGAGGAGATTTGGTTCATGAATGAATACGTAGCTGTGGAGCACAGCCCTACGCAGATAACAGCCAAATATTATTGAGCAATTGGGGGGATTTTTATCTCATCATTCCAATATAGTAAAGTCAGTTTATGGTGTTCAAAACCAACACAAAATAGGAATAAATCATAACTGCAGAATAAGGGGACAACAACAGCAGTGTTAAAATGGAGAAAAAAACAGACCAATGTAAGGAGAAGGCCAGTCAAATGGTTGGCTAAACAGAACAGAACAGTTCTTTGTGGCATAAATCTCACTAGCCAGCTGTTTGGGATGTGGGAAGCTATAGTGTATGAACTGGCCAGGACTCTTTTCTGGAGAGACCCTTCTCTCCATCCCACCACCATCACAAGCACGGCTGGTGGGAACGCGAGAGAGGGCCTTCTCGGTGGCTGCCCCTAGACTCTGGAACTCCCTTCCCAGGGAGACCAGAATGCCTCCCTCCTTGTTGGCCTTCCACCAGCAGGCTAAGACCTACCTGTTCAGACAAGCTTTTAAAACGAAATGTTTGTAAGGATTGGCTTGGGATGTTGTTTCATTTTAAAGTGTTTTATACAGTTTTATATTTTTAAAATGTATTTTATTCTTTTAATAGCTATCTATTTTAACACTGTAATAATTTAATTCCTTTTCAATGCACCTCTTTTCTATGTTTTTAATAGTATTGTTTTTTTAATATGTGAAGCCACTCTGAGTCCCAGTTTTGAGAAAAGAGCAGGATACAAAATAATAATAATAATAATAATAATAATAATAATAATAATAATAATAATAATAATAATAATAATAGATACAGTCCATCTCCTTAATCCCTCCAGTTCTGCTTTGGTGCTTAATTTTATGTTCATGAGTCTCAGGCATTTGGATTTAGCCAGGGACATAACATATAATGCTTGTTTACATACATGGGGTACAACCAGCCCCATGATTGTGGGAAAACTCTGGCCAAGATAGGGGACAGCTGATCAATAAAGGATGTGAAAAACACAGGAAGGAGATCACTTGCCTTCGGGACTTTTTTTTTAAATCACTTGACACTATTACGGATTTTATTCCAAAAATCTAACTTCTTGTCCACTGACAGTGTATTGCAAATGATAGTTAAATGTTCCTCTGAGAGGATGAGTCCCCACCTGTTGATTGTTACACATGAGTCCAAACCAGAAGGAGACCTACCCTTTTATTTTTGGCCACCACACCTGTCAATTTCCCTGTTATCTATTGATCTCTAAACAAAGCTGGGGTCTTCTACACTCTGCCCCACAAGAAAGAAAGGCAAGCACTCAACCAATTTACACCCTGTTGGGAAGAATTTGCAAGGCACTTTGCAGACAAAATCACTCAGATCCTTTTTGACTTGGATGCTGTAGTTGGTACTGGTCCAATGGATGTAACCTTGATACATGCTTGTCCTGCATTATTGGATATGTTTCAATTTGTGCAACTGAGGATGTGGACAGGATACTTGGAGAAGTGAGCACCACCATGTATGAACTGGAACCTTGCCCTTCCCAGCTCCTGAAAGCACCCAGAGTAGGACTGAATGGGTAAGGGGTGAATGCCTCACTGCATTAAGGGAAAGTCTCCATCCTGCTAAAAGAGGCACTGGTGAGAGCATTGCTGGTTAGAACAACCCCCCCAAACTATCATGCTAGAGAATTACAGGCCAGTCTCTAATATTCCTTTCCTTAGCAAGATTCTAGATATGGTAACCTTCCAGCTCCAGTGAATTGGAGGTGTTGCATTGGATTGGAGGAGTAGTGGATTGGAGGAGGGCAACAAACTGAAATAACCCAAACAAGATAGAGGTGCTCCTGGTCAATAAAAATGTAGATCAGGGTATAGGGATTCAGCCTGTGCTGGCAGGGTTAGACTCTACCTGAAATCTTGGGCTCACAGCTTGGACGGTTTCTTGGACTCAACCTTGAAACTGGATGCCCAGGTTTTGGCTATACTAAACTGCATTTGCACAGTTAAGACTAGTGCACCAGTTATGGTCATTCCTTGAGAAGTCAGATCTGGCTACAGTAACACATGCCTTGATTATATACTCTTTGGGCTACTGTAATGCACTTTATGCTGGGGTGCCTTTGGATACTGTTCAGAAACTTCAGCAGGTCTAAAATATTGTAGCCAGAACACTGAATGGAACCAAACATAGGGAGTATGTAATATCCTTGTTGAAGCAGTTCCACTGGCAACCAGTTCATTTCCAAGCACAGTTGAAAGTACTGGTCATGACTTATAAAGCCCTATAAAGCTTAGGTCCAGACTACTTGAAAGATTGTATTTCCCTACCCAAATTTGCCTGAGTCTAAGATATTCAGGGGGAAGGCTTTATCTCTGTCCCAGTACCATCACAAGTTTGTTTGGTGGGGACATGGGAGAGAGCCTTCTTGGTGGCTGCTCCCACTCTCTGGAATTGTCTCCCGTGGGAGGTTAGGCTGGCCCCCTCCGTGCTCTTTCACTGTCAGGAAATATCTTCTTGTTTAAGCAGGTTTTTAATTACTTATTGCTTTCAGAGACCCTTCTTATGTGGGTTTGAGGGGTACTCTATTTTTAATTTTTGTATTTTTAAAAATATTATATTGTTTAATGCAGTGATTCCCAGACGTTGGTCCTCCAGGTGTTTTAGATCCAAACTCCCAGAAGCCCCAACCAGATTGGTCAACAGTCAGGAATTCTGGGAAATGAAGTCCAAAACATCTGGAGGACCAAAGTTTGGGAACCACTGGTTTAATGTATGATTTTTTAAAATGGTGGTATTTTAATTATGTTTTAATTTTAAATTTATTAAATTTTATGAGTCCCACACTGGGAGAGAGGTGGCATATAAATGCAGTGATGATGATGATGATGGCTGCCATCCTGTATATTAGTCTCAACTAGGATAGACCCATTCCATCAATTGTTGAATGATAAATTAGCATGTAGGTAAATCCCATTGATCCAATGGATCTACTCTAGTCAGGACAAACAACAGGATTTGAGCTAATATTTATTTTTATTTGCTGTGTTTGTATTTTTGCCTTTTCTTCTGTGAGCTCATGACAGCATGTGGCTTATCTCCTTAACATTCAGTAAAACTCATACCAGATCAAGGTATCTCAGGTGCATTGCTTTGCCTATGGAATCCAGTCATTCTCCTAAGTTATCAGTATTTTTTTAATAATACCATGCAAAATCTGACTGAAAATAAATTTCAGTTCATTACCTTCACAGGTCTCTTGGGTGAAGGAATGGGGGAGACTAACTGGATTATTGCATGTAGTCTAATGTGTACATTGTGAGCTACTGATACACAAGCTGAGAAACTTTGTTGTAATCACAATATATTACAACAAGAGAGAAACCTTTGTTTCCTTCTCCATTCTGTTTGTGACAATTATGAGAGTGAATCAACAAAACTGACAAGGAAACAAGGGTTTCTCTCTTGTAATACATTGCAATTACAACATAGTTTTCATTTTCAAGACTGTAATTATTCTGTTATTTACATATGATAGGCAACTGAGGTTAAGCAGTTTTAAATCCCCTTTTGTTTATTTGGAATACTCAAGTAGAACTTAGAAAAGTTACTTTTGTAAATTACAATTTCCAGGTCAAGGGTGCAAAAACATATTTTTTCCCAAGCTTAATAGTCAAGTATATGTATGTTCTAACTTAGCCTGGATCATAATCACATTGAATTATTAAAAGATGAACATAAGGAAGTCAAGAAGGAGGGAATGTCCTTTCCTATCCCATCCGTTTGAACTTCTACTTAGCACTTGAACAAACTAGAATAAATTGAAGCTATCAAAAATTCTAAGGTTAATTCAGAATATAAGTATACTCTTGTACATCTCCACACACACTAGTAGGCATATACAGAAACTAGTAATAAGTCAAAAACAGAGCAAAATCTGTATGACTGTTACAGTTTTAGTGTTCGTTATACTTTTTAAAAATAGCTTCTGTATAGTGGATAGATATATAATAGATGATTGCCTATATTCTTGCTAAATTTCTAGAGAATTGAATATTAGTTTCACAAATTTTCCAAAAGATAACATATCTCCAATTCTACATTTTGTTGCCTAGATAGCAAAACACCAAAGAGATATAGTGTGATGAGCAAGTTACCTTTTTAATGTCTGAAGATAAAAGTATATAAGTCTTATTTTATGCTATGTGTACAGGTCCTTTATTGTCTGATCTAAAGACAGTCCCTGTATTATCTTTCACATTTTTAATGTTTTTCAGTGGGCTGAACTTGAACTCTCTGAATCTTTTATTGATCAAGAATGAAATCCTTGTCATTTATTAATGCAGCTCCATTAGATTAAATGTGCATAGGATTTCTATGAAGTATAACTTCTCGATAGCTTTAAATTCTCTTTTGACAGTACTGATGTTTCTTTCCTTTTTTTCTTGTAATGTATTAATCTATGAATTTTTTTGCATCAATTCTATAAAGTATGCTTTGGTTCAATTCACTGTGATTTTGTAGAACAGCACTTTTGTGTGCTATGTGCAGGGCACAGGGAATTATTCAAAGACAGCAGTGCTTAGCAATAAAATATATTTAGAGGAATGAATGTATTGCTGCTCAGTAATGAAGACATGAATGACAGTGTTCCATGGGAAATATTTTGCATAATATATTTAATTTGCAACTCTTATTCATATGTGCAATTCTAAAACAAAGCAAAGATTTTAATACTTCTAATACTAAGGCATTCTGCAAACTTTACTTTTGCAAGATGATTATCACTCTTCCCTAGTGGGATCTTAGGGTGCATTGGTAACTTTTGACATACACCATCATTTTTGTTGTAGCAAATCTGCTGCCCTCTTGAACAAACTGGATGATACAGGGCCCATCCCCCTGATCAGACAACATCTGGCCAATCAGCACCAGACCCATATATATCCCCCTTAAAATGTATTCCAAACACACCTTTTGTTCGGGATTTTCCCTGGAATTCTCTGCTGCTACACCAGGCGGTTATTAACAATGCATCCTGCTGTGCAGCCTGGGTGCGAGTTGCTTGCTCTGAGGTCAAAATGAGATGCCCAGCCATCTAATTGATTCTGTCTGTCTTGTTCTGCCCTCAGAGTGAGTGACCTGCACCAGTGGTGACAGTGCTGGGTGGCACAGTAGGATGCACATATAACAAAAAACAAAAAAACAAAAAACAAAAACAAAAACAAAAAAACAGGCATCACAATGGAGGGCTCAAGGTAATGGGCAGGGAACATCAGGGAAGCTTTGAGACCAAATACTCCAGGCTGCCTCTGGAATATTTTGGCTTGTGGAGACCTGGCCTATATCAAACATAACTACAGAGCATCTTGAAAGCCAGCCATTTGAAAGTCAGGAAACTATATCACCAATAATCCTCACTATTTTTCCAGCAATTTTCTTCAGATGTAGAGGACTGGAGCTTCAGAGTGCATAGTTGACATCTTCTCTATTTGCCTTTAATGGGCTTTAATACATGTTCAGAATACTTTTTAGATTATTTTCTTTAAAAATGTATTTTACACTATGAAGTTTAAGAAAGAATACATATAAAACAAAAACATTGTGCAATATTGATGTATTGTAGTATGCTCTTAGATCTTATGTCCTAGTCTGACCTTTCCTCTTCATTGTAGGGTGCTCGGGGTCTGGATGGTGATCCTGGTCCGCAAGGTCTTCCTGGGGCTCCTGTAAGTTTACTTGTTTCTCAGCAAGATGCCTTAGACTATGGTTAACCTCATTGTAGGACCCCCAGCTGCTCTATCCCATGTCCCCATTCAGGCTTTCAATAAAAATGGGATGAATCCATGGGATTCTAGTTCCTCCTCTTATAAGCCTGGTGATTCAACCCACTTTTGTTGACTGAAACTCATGTATATGTTAAAAAGTCTCACATTTTGAGTTTCTTTTATCTTATTAAACTTTTTGATGTGTGCTTGCGGGTCACTGCTTGTGGTGGTTTGAAAACTTAGGGTTGGTGCAGACCAGTAAAAAGAGCCAGCTTCCCGGTGGAGTGGGGACATGGCATTCAGATAGCAGCACGTTCTCACTCCACTGGGAAGCCACATGGCTGACTGTATGTGTGGCTGCTTCACAGTGTTTCTGTGGTGCAGTGTTTGCACATGCTGCACTGCAGAAGCCCAGAAAACAATGCTGTGGTGGTGGCAAAGGCACCTTTTCCCCAGCACAACAAGGAGTGGCTTTCTGCTTCTTCTTATTGCACTGGGAAAATGCAGGATTGGGGCCTGGCGTGCAGTTGCCATGGCCCCAACCTGGCAAGTAAAGGGGCGGCGGCAAGCTGCTTCTTCAGACCATCTGTTTTGCCCCTTAGTAGGATTTGTATGACTACATTGTAAAGCTCTTCCTGCAGAAACCTTGTATACATTACGATATACACATATATACATGCATACAAATGGATTTTGGATATTTCTGGATTTTGAAATACCCGTATTTGCATATACGTACATAATGGGATATCTTGGAGATAGGACCCAAGTCTAAACACAAACTTCATTTATGCTTCATATACATCTCTCCCACATAACCTGAAGGTAATCTTATACAATATTTTAATAATGTTGTACGTGAAACAAAGTTTGTGTAATTGAAGGCTTTCACGGCCAGCATCTATAGCTTGCTGTGGGTTTTTTGAGCTATGTGGCCACTTTCTAGAAGAATGTATTCCTGATGTTTTGCTTGCATCTGTGGCTGGCATCTTCAGAGGTTCTTCCAGAATGTCGCCACATAGCACGAAAAACCCACAGAAAACTTACAGTTTGTGTACACTGAACCATCAAAAAGCAAAGGCGTCACTATTATCTCAGCTGTCCATGGAAAATGTTTTGGGTTTTGGAGTATTTCAGATTTTGGAATTCCAGATAAGGGAGGTTCAACCTGTAGCATGCAGTTAATTCCATTTTTTTTCCTACACAGTAGACATCTTGGCTCATTATTTTGAAAATGATGTCATGATATGATATGATATGATATGATATGAAATGATGTACAAATCTGTGGTGTTATTTGCCTTTAGTAATCACTTGCATAACTATTTGATTGTTACAAATAATTGTGTTTGGATTTTGCTGATTGTTTCTGGGTTTTTTTGCAGGGTGATCAAGGACAAAGAGGTGCCCTGGGAGAGATGGGTCCCAAAGGGGAGAGAGTGAGTTTCTTTCTGAGTTCTAATAATTAAGTAAGCAATAATATAACATCAATACAGTGAGATTGCTAGCCCAAGCCTATGAAGGAGCCCTGGTGGTGCAGTGGTTAAACGCCTGTACTGCAGCTACTCACTCATAGACCACAAGGTTGCGAGTTCAATACTAACCAGTGCTCAGGCTAGACTCAGGCCTGCATCCTTCTGAGGTCGCTAAAATGAGTACCCAGCTGTTGGGGGGCAATGAGCTTACAGTTGTAAACCGCTTAGACATCCCCCATAGCGCAATATGAAGCGGTATATAAATGAAGCTGCTTTGCTTTGCTTATTCATGTTGGCAAGGAAGGAAGCCCTACTCTGTTCAGTGGGGCTCAGTACTAGGCAATTCTTCAGGGCATTATAACATGCATCACATAATGGCCTAAATCCTGTAGTTAGACTCAATTAGAGTATACCCATTAAATAAATTATATTTGCCAATGTGTTGACTTACCATTCAATAGTGGATTCAGTGTGCCTAACCTAGTTAGGACTAACTAACAGAATTTTATCCAATGTGTATTAAAGGGGATAGAAATCAAATAGGAATAAATTACTTTAATTTTTATAAACTAATTCAAGTTATTTGGGAAGTCATGTGTTCCTTGCTTTTTTCAGATGTATATCCTCAATTCAACATGCTTCCTCCCACTTTCTTTTTAGGGTCCTCAAGGTGTTAGAGGAATTACTGGTCTTCCTGGGCCTAAAGGAGAACATGTATGTATAGTGAGATAATTGTTATAGCAATTTGTATTACTGTCATGTTTAGTTGTCTTGCAAAGGCAGAGAAAGCTGTTCTGAAATAAATATAATTTACATGATACCAATGTTTTATTTCTTTTTCAAGGGTTTACCTGGTGTCAATGGCCGTGATGGGATCCCTGCCATGCCAGGATCAAAGGTACTTAAAAGTTAACATAACATGCTGTTTAATTTCTATTTTTCTAAATTAGCATACTGCATACTGCATATCATGCACTGGAAACAAATCCTTACTGGAGAAATGTGGACTTTCAGTTATCAATAGCTATATTAGATAATGTGCCTTCATGTTGCCTGTCTACTTAATGGAGATTATCAGACGGAATGAGAGCAAAGCTTATCCTTATCCTGTCTGTGACAGCGATCGCATGAAAGATATTCTCACATCTCATGCTGATCCTTTATTTGTCATGGAAGAAATTACACTGAAGGTGCCAGGTGAGTTTCCCTGGGGAAGACATTCCTCAGGAAGAGTGCCACCATTGAAAAGGTCCTCTGCTCCATTTTTTGTTTCCATAAATACACCCTCTTTTCCTTCTCAGAAGTTTTTTAATCCCTCTGTATGGCAACCCACATCACCTAGCACACCCTTGACCAGGGTGGCCAGGGATGATGCGAGATATGGTCCAGTGAAATCTGGAGGAATGCATGGTTTCTACCCCGATCAATCCATTTACATTCATATTTTTTTAATTTCTACACACACCCACACCCACCCAATTATGTTAAATGTTCCTGCACTAGTTTTTTCCCCCTATACAGGAGAAAAAGAAGATTATGTAATAACCATTTTCATATCATTAATGTAAATATTTTTTTTCAGGGTGAACCAGGAAAACCAGGCCCTCCAGGTGATGTAGGACGTCAGGGGATTCCAGTAAGTGTCTTCTGCGTTAAAAATGTAATATATAGTTGAATTTCCAGGTCATGTTGGAACCATGTGGTCACTGAGTGAGCTTACATTCTCTGTAATGAAAGGAATATAAGCTTGTACATAATAGTGTGAGAGAGGAGAAACTGTTGGGAACTTGGATCTTTAGGATGATGTACTACTTCCCCATTTTAATTGTGGTTAAGATGTCAATTCTGATGATTAGAAGATTGAAAGGTTGGCAGTTAAGGCCTGAGTACTGCATGATGGGGTGAACTCCCATCACTAGTCTCAGCTTCTGCCAACCTAGCAGTTCAAAAGAATACAAATGCATGTAGATAAATAGGAACCACTTCAGTGGGAAGGTAACAGCATTTGGTGCAGTCACGCTGGCCACAGGATCACAGAGTAGTCTTTGACAATGCTGGCTCTGGCTTAGTAACGGGGATGAGCACCGCCCATTACAGTCAGTTATGACTAGACATTCATGTCAATGGACTACCTTTACCTTTACCTTTTAATGCTGGCAGACAGGGACATGATGACTTAGAGGTTAAGACAATGACTCTGATCATTGAAAGGTTGGCAGATCAGCAGTTCAAGACCCAAGTGCCATGTGATGGAGTGAGCTTCTGTCACTAGTCTCCTGACGAATTTGAGACTGATTGTTCCTTTGCTCCCATCCTCCATTGTTTGTTTGTTTAATGGTTTTAAATTAATGCTGGTTTTGTATTTTACTTCTAATATAGTTTAATTTGATTTTTATGGGGGTGGGTGGGTTAGGGACTGGGGGTGAGATGGAATTGTTTTAACTTTGTTTTTTTTAATCTTGTTTGCCGCTCCGATTGCCCAGCAGAGGGGTGGGATATAAATAAAAAAAATATTTATTATTATTATTAGTCCCAGCTTCTGCCAATTTAGCAGTTTGAAAGCATGTAAAAATGAAAATAGATAAATAGGTACCACTTTGGTGGGAAGGTACCAGTGTTCCATACTAGTGTACTGGCATTTAGTCATTCTGGACACCTGATCATGGAGTTATCTTTGACAAGGCTGGCTCCCTCGGCTTAGCAACAGAGATGAGCACCACCCTCTGCACTCAAATATGAATAGACAATCTTGTCAAAGGGGAAAACTTTACCTTTATCTTTAATGCCAGCATGGTGTAATGGTTCGGACTGTGACTCTGGACACCAGGGTCCAATTCCCCACTCAACCATGGAACCCATTAGGTGACTTGGGTAAGTCACATGCTCTCAGCCTCGGGAAGGCAATGACAAACCTCCTCTGAACAAATCGTGCCAAGAGATAGGTTCATCTTAGGGTTGCTAGAAGTTGGAAATGACTTGGAGGCACACAACAACAACAACAAATGCCTAATTGTCCTCATAATGCTAGTGATTTTGTTAATGCATATTTGTATGGTATTCTTTTAAAAAAAATCCTCAAAGATGGAAAACTGGTTTTAGTATTTATAATATGAAACATTTTCAAAATTCTTTTTTAATTTTTTTATTCATATTATAAA
>CM034701.1:265406664-265439096 GCA_020142125.1 Phrynosoma platyrhinos | reverse complement strand
GGCGAATTTTGGAAGGCCCAACAGTGCCTGCTTTGCGCGTGCATGTGCACGTGCAGGGGGCAAGTGCGCATGAGTGAGCAAGCACGCGCGCACGCCCCCCCTGCGCCATCCCCCCCCAGCCCTCCAGCAAAAAAGGTTGGCGGCCCCTGATCTAAATACTGTGATGTCATTGTGACATCTCAGTTTTTAGGCAGCATTGCTCAAAATCATGTGTCAGTTTACTAGAGTATGAAACAGAAGATAAAGTGGATTCAGTTTTTTGAAACCTGCCATTTCATATGTTAAAGCAGCTATGGAAAGATTCATTAGGTATGGAATGAACAGTATAGAACTATACTACAAAGGCACATAGGGTTCCAGCACCAGCAGATTTAAAAGCTCCACAGAAATAGGGTGGAGAAAGAAAGATGAGATGTCTAGCTGGTGCAGATGACTGGTAACTCATAAAGGGCAGAGCTGTTCTTGGGTGCCCAACCAGTACCCAACTGGCTGATCAGCTCACATTGCGGCACCACTTGCCTCTGTACAGTGGTAGAAACTGCTTGGCAAGGAAAATTGGGATTCCTCCTTCGGTTTCTGTGGAAAATGCACAACTGCTTGGACAGCCAAGAATTGCCTAAGCATTGTACCACCATTGGATCAGAGCCAGTGTTTCTTATGAGTATGTATTTACATGATTTTTTTCTAGGTTTTTTTAGTGTTACATGAAATAGTTGCCTCATTATGTTTGCAAATGATGAATTATTCTATGAAATTGCATTGTAATGCTAAAAGATACGTTGCTGTAAGCTTCAACTGTTCCATGGCATAGCCAAAGTCATTTGTATAAGTAGTGGCTTTCTGTAGTGGTAATAAGGTAATAAGGTAATAAGCAGCCAAAACCCCTCCACTCTAAAAATCAGTAAATCACCACTTTTGAAGAGTGGAGCAAACACACATATACAGAAAAGAGCTACAGCCAAAGTCAAAAGCTACTTTTGGTTCCAGTTTCCAGTTATTGCTGGCTTATGTTTGAGAATGATGTGTTGCTGCTTGCTGTGCATGGGTATGTGTGTCAAAATTGATTCCCGTTCATAGTTGCCCATCCCTGAGGTACAGGGATGACAGAAGCTCAGTATGATTCTCATGAACTCACAATCTCCTTCTATCTGGGTTACCTATTTTCTCTCTTGCCATTCCTGTAACCTTTTCTAGAATCCATAGAATTAAGGAAGCAATCTTTCCCTGTTAGTCAGAGGATGCAAAGATGGGGTGCAAGTGCCTCATCCCCAGTGAGGCAGCACATCTACCCCAAGTAAGTTCCATGGGCATGGGGTTCCTGCTGAAGGTGTTTCAACTGGTGGTTGGCTGAATTGATGGTAGCATGTTCTGGGGGAAGATCAGCGGTTGCTTGGCTTTACTAAATTGACACCCTCATCACTCCTTTGAATGTCCCAGGATTAGGCCCAAGAACTACGGTAAGTTATCTCGAAGATGGCTTATTTAACACAGAGTTAAAGTGGAGGGGAGTTTCTAAAAACTGAAGATCTGCCAATCATGTTTTTACAAAATCTCTTCCCCATTCTTGTCCCAGATCTTCCAGAGGGTGTTGGATTCTCCCTATCCCATTAAGGATTGCTCTCCCCATCCTTTACTTCTTTTTTCCTCATCTCTTCATAAAATATATAATCAAATATATGACATTAAAACCATCACAACAGAGAACAATAAAGTTGGGTAAGACATCAATGGAATGCTAATAAAACTGGAGCAATAAAACACCTTAGCATACCTAGTGAAATGCTGGGTTGGATAGCAATGTTTTTCCCTCTCACTAAAAGGTCATGAGCAAAGGTGCCAAGTATAGAAGGTATTGCATAATTGGGCATAAAGACTAAGTATGTTATCACACGAGGAATCACGGGGAGAAAGTGAAAATAAAAGGGACGAGCAGAACATTTTAATTTACGGGATTTGTCCCGTTCCACCTCATCTGATAACTAAATTCGAATTTAAAAGGGGGTTAATTCGAACAAAAACCTGATCTTTTCATTTCCTGAAAAATCTCAAAAATGAAAAGATCAGGTTTTCATTTGAATTAACCCCCTTTTAAATTCGAATTTAGTTATCAGACAAGGTGGAACGGGACAAATCCCGTAAATTAAAGACTTCCGCTCATGCCTGTTTATTTCCACTTTCTCCCCGCAACTCCCCATGTGATAACGTCCTAAATAAAGAAAGAGCCTATTTTCCTTTAGCTTACTTGACAAATCTTAACAAGTGTTTTTTGTGGGTTTTTTTGGGCTGTGTGGCCATGTTCTAGAAGAGTTTCTTTCTGACGTTTCGCCAGCATTTGTGGCTGGCATCTTCAGAGAAAACTACGACTTAACAAGTGTGTGTGTATGGGGGAGAAGACTCACCAAATGATCTTAAGACACAGAAAGGTTCAATAGGAAGTAGGCAGTCCTTGAGGTAGACATATGTTTTTCCAGTGCTTCTTTCTCATTTTTGTTTTTTTCTGGTCATTTTCCAGTTTTAAAAACTAGCATCTTTTGGATTAACTGTTTTTCTCATGAATTGGCTTTCTGGTTGTATTGCTGAGGCTTGGTTTTTAATTCAGCCTCCACATGAGTGCTAATAGCATAACAGCTTTAACAAAAGGCTTATATGTCTGTCTTCTTGATAAAATACTTACCGTATATACTCATGTACAAGTCAACCTCATGTATACATTGAGGGAAGATTTTAAGGCCTAAATCATGGATTTTGGTATGGCCCATGGATAAGTCGAGAGTAGTATTTAGGAGACAGCTTTTAAGATTGGCTTGAAAGTGGAAGTGGTGGGGGGGGGAAAGAGATGCTTAGTTTTCAGAGGAAATGCAAGGAGGAGGACGATGAGAAGCAAAGGTTTGGAGATTGGCTTGAAAGTGAAGAAGAAATAGTGAAATGCAAGGAGGAGGAGGAGGAAAGGTTTGGAGATTGGCTTGAAAGTGGAGGGAAAATGGGGAAATGCAAAGAGGAGGAAAGGTTTGGAGATCAGCTTGAAAGTGGAGAGAAAATAGGGAAATGCAGAGGAGGAGGAGGAGGAAAGGTTTGGAGATAGGATTGAGAAGGGAATCACCTTGCACACACTCACGCTGGTGCCTCACAGCTCTTTCAGCAATCACTGCGAAGGCACAGAGAGTAGGGCATCGGGGCTGCTTTTTAAAGGAGCTTTATGAGCAATATTACTATTTGTTGTTGTTGTTGTTGTTGTTGTTGTTGTTGTTAACTGTCTTCCAGTCAATCTCATCCCATGGTGACAGTATTGACCTGTATATAAGTCTACCCCAGATTTTAGGGTCAATTTTTGGGCATAAATTTCTCAACTTGTAGTCGAGTATATACGGTAGTACAGACCTGCAGCAAGGATTCGTCTAACTCCAAATTAAGAAAATGTGAAAGAGGGCTATGTTTAACTTAAATCTGGCTCCAATCCACTGAGATAATTTCACTGGGGCCAGGGATTATTGCCCCCATCCTTCTGAAAAATTCTGTTTCTCATGCAGATTTTGGAAAAGTTACATTTTGGACTACACCTCCCAGAATCCCCAAGACAGCATGGAGCTATCTGGGTTGGGGAATTAGGGAATTGTAATTTTTCCAAGCTTTGGCATGGAGCGATCCATTATTATAGCGAACCAGTGAGCTTTGTAAGGAAGCATCCACTCATTTCCCCCTTTTCTAAGCTCTTTCTGGTAACAAAACAGTTTAATATTTCTTCAGATATGCTCTAATTTATCTACAGCAATCACCAATTAATGGAGGCTTTGGGTGTGCAAGACTAATTTTGATATAATTGCTCTCCCATCCTTCCCTATTCTCTATTTATGTCTCCATGTATCTTTTTTTTTAACATTTGGAGGTTAATTAAAGTACTGAGTAGTTTCCTTACCAGATAATGCAAGATAATCTTATAAACTATGTTTTTAATCCCATAAATGCAAGTAGGATTTTATAAAATCAGCAGCCCATAGAAAACAGGTCTGTCAAACTGTGTTAATTTTTAGATCCCAACTACAAATGCTGGGCACAGAGTATTCAGATTAAACTCTGATTCTTTCCTATTTGTTGACCCTGCAACAAATAGTCACCAAGCATCGAATTGGAAGTTGGAAATGTTACTTTTTTGGACTGCAGTTTCCAGATTCCTCCAGCTATCTAATGGCCATACTAGGGGAATCTGGGGAGTTTTGCTCCCTAAAAGTAATTTTTCCATCTCTAATAAATATTTTTCATGTTTTGTATAAGCTGATGGAAGTGCAAAACATTTCACAATTCTGTATAAGCATACTTTTAGTGAAGAATGTCATGGATTATTATTATTTTTTTAAAAGAGGCTATCCAGCTTCCAGATCAGTCTCACCCATGTTCTGCTTGTTTAAATGGGATCTATTCCCAAGCAAGAACAGTACAACCCATGTATCAGTAGGATCAGTACCCACAGTTTCACTTACCCCCATGTGAAAAAAAGTTCTTTCTAGGCATTTTCTAGGACTCCAGTGCAATTCTACAGTATACTTCCAGTGGAGATTGACCATAGAGTCATGCTGGAGTAACTAGTAATGCTTAGGACAGGGGTAGGCAACCTTTCCCCTTTAAGGGCCGAGGGACTTCAGCTCCCATAATCCCAGGAGCTATTGGCCAACATGGGACTATTGGCCAACATGGCTGAGGCTTCTGGGAGCTGAAGTCCCTCGGCCCTTAAAGGGGAAAGGTTGCCTACCCCTGGCTTAGAGAGGTGTTCTCTCTAGGAATTGCCATGTCCTTTAACCCAGCTATGGGCAGCTTCTGCCAGAAGTAATTCATTTCAATAAGGTTTGCAGTTTTAATAATTTCAATTACCCACGGTTTTGTATTTCCATGGAAAATCTGGGAATGCATCTCCTAAGGATACAAAGGTCATACTATAAATTGATGTAAGGTTGCAGCCTTGAGGCCCAATCCTTTGCATATTTATTCAAAAGTAGGTTCTATTGAGCTTGATAAATCCAGGTAAGAGTACAGAAGGTTAGAGATTTAGTCTGGATGTATTTCTTTGACATAAATAATAACATGATACACCTGCTCTTCATTAATTTGATGTGGCCTAATTTACTGCAATAGTTTTTTCAGGGTAATTACATCATCTGCTGTTCAAGGAAGGGAAAAAGAAAATGAATAAGACTGAACCTTTGAACTAGTGCAATTACAAGTGAGGGTGTTACAATTTACAGCTGAACACTGTGCTTGTACTGGCATAGCAGCTGAGGACCGTGGAATAGCTCTAGACAGTTCTGCAATACATGGTCTTGCACAAGGCAAGTGTGGATTTTGAAGAGGGCCTAGTGTAGTATCAACAAGATGTTGGAGCAGCAATACTGGGCATAGTCCTACTTAGGTTGGCAAGAATATCCATCCTCATTGCTACTGGTATTGCAATTTAGGAGTTTTGTTTTGAAAACATGAGTGCCAAATTATCCTCTGATAATCATGTTCCAACAGCAAAAACACAGCAGACATCATTGTTGAACATTCTCCATTACTTCTCATGTTGATGACCATGGACCACAGAGAGGAGAAGAGGACAAAAGATAGTGCTGCGACTTTTCATCTCTGAATTAAACCAAGATCACTTAATAGAATGGGAACTATTCATCATAAGTCTTGGTGACCTCCACTGCCCTCTGCAACCTCTGCATATCTGCTCATGGCTAAGGGGAATCTTTGAGTGTGCTTCAGGATATAGGGCAGGTGGAGGCTGGAGTTGATGGAAATCACCTCCAACACACACACACACACACACACACACACCAGAACAGAGGAGCAACTTAAGGCCCATGCCACTAAATGAAAAGCATGTCAAGACAAGGGCCCACATGGTAAACACTAGGCCTTAATAGACAGTGGGATGCCAATAATCTTTCAGTAGTACAAGTTCATGTGCAGGAGCCGCCATTTGCAGGCACCTTTAGCATTAGGCTGCCTATCATTTTATTTGCAAATTAAGATGAATCAAATTGTTAATTATGCAAATGTGTATTTTCTTAAGTAAAAGAGACTGATTGCTTTTTTAGGGAAAAAAAATCTCTGCTTCTGTTTTTAAAAGTAACACATATAGACACAGGGCCAGAAGGAGGAGGAGCCTGCCTACAAAAGATATCCTCCTCACCATATACTATCTTAACCTAAGACTGAAACAACATGTAGGCATCTGACTAACATCTCCAATTGTTTTTCTCCTGTTTGGTTTGTAAGATCTTGCCTGATGAAGAAGCCCGTGGAGCTTCAAAAGCTTGCAACAAATATATTATGTATTTTGGTTGGCCAATAAAGGTATCATTGGTGGATATTTGTTTGAATTTGCTAAATGGCCAACACAGCTACCCCTGAATGACTTCTGAAGTGTGAGCCTTTCCTTCTTTTTAAATTGATAACAATATTACTTTTTGTATTTTTAAAAGAAAAAGTAAAATATATGGTTTGTTCACCTTTATAAAAACATTACAGTAGACTTTTCATTGCATAATGCTATAACGCAGGGATCGGCAAACTTTCTGGGGGTGGGACCGGTTCCGCTGTCCCCCGATCTTCGGCCTAGTGTTTACCATGTGGGCCCTTGTCTTGACATTTTGGATGGTGCCCCGTGCTTGTGCATGCATGCGCACCACAGCGGGCACCCTTTTGGAAGGCAAAACGGCACCAGTGTTGCGAGCGCATGCGCACAACGCTGGCACTGTTTTTTTTGCCTTCCAAAAGGGCACCTGCTGTTGTGTGCATGCGTGTGCGAGTGCAGGCGCCATTTTGGAAGGCAAAATGGCGCCCCACGCTTGCATGCGGCGGTGGCGACAGGACCGGCCACGGGCCGGTTAGAAGGCCTCGGCGGGCCGGGTTTGGCCTGTGGCCCATAGTTTGCCGACCGCTGCTATAACGTGTCTTACTTTGTTTCCTAATTCTTTGGCTAGTTAAGTGCAAGATTTGCTTAAAATATTTTATGGAAATCACTTTATAATACTATCACACTTTATTTGTTGTTTAAAACCTTTTTTTAAAAAACTTGCCATTGTGTTAAATTGCTTTGACCTATTAGTTTATAAATTTTTATGTGTTAGAAATGATCAGGGCAATATAGTTTGGTAGGACATGTAGTGATCTAAAGCAGATGCTGTGTACTGAGTTGGATCCAATGGCCCATTGTGCTTAGGTCTTCTGATCATGATTTGCAGCAGGTCTAAAGCAATTTTCTGTTGATGTTTATTTTTGTTCTTTTTTTTTTAAACTGTGGGTGCAGACTACTGAATCCTGTACTTCTGTAACACATGTGAGGTCCCTCCCTAAAAAAGGAACTTAGGGCACATCCAGACTAAAGAAAAAGTCCAGAAAGTTCCAGATTGGTTCCTGTTTCTCACATTGGAGATAAGATGCAAAATTCACTATATATTAAATTTATAATCCCAAGAACAAATGTGTGCATTGAACCTTATTTTATTACCTTCCTGGGATGGGGCGTTTCTGAGCAGAATCTATACCTAGGCTAGATACAGTACCATGCAACTGGTCAAACACAATATTGAATAGACCCAGATGATGATTTGGATCCCCAACAACATACAAAATAAAATATGGGCCTTTGCAGACTGCTAGAAATAGTGCAAATTGAGTCCACTTTAACTGCCCTGGCTCAGTGCTAGGGAATCATGGGAACTGTATTTTTTTCTGAGACATTGAGCCTTCTCTGTCAGAGAGCTCTGGTGCCACAATAAACTACAGTTCCCAAGATTCCCTAGCACTGAGTCAGGGCAGTTAAAGTGGACTCAATTTGCACTATTTCTGGCAGTTTACAAAGGCCCTAAATTAAAAAAAATCCTTCAGTTGAGTTGAGTTCACATGTGTGTGTGTGTGTTTACTCACTGAAACTTCATAAAAACCTTTAACATTTGAAGAGCATATGCTTCAGTTATAAATCAGTGGCTGAATTCTGTAATGTTCAAATGTAATGCCAATTCATAAATGGAGCTAGGGTTCAGAGGCTGGGATCCTAGTAACTATGCCAATGTAAATACCTTGATGGAAGTGGTGAGGGGTAGTGGCAGGCTAGAGGTGTAGCAGAGGAAGGAAGATGAAACCATATTTCACTGATCTAGGATAGTGACAAGGTATTGTTTAACACAACATAGGAAGGAATCAAAATTCACAAAAAAATAGGAGGAAGCATACACAACTGAGACTTGTTGCAGGCTGGTTTGGTCCATGCCAAACCAGTATATAGATAGCCTAAGTTTGCATAATGCATACCATTACAAAAGGAAATTTTCCTCTTTATTTCAGTGCTATTGAAACACCAGAAGGTCCCAGAACATAATAATTGGTTTAAAGAACCTGGTATTGTCTGAATATCTTTATTTCTCCACACACAAGAAAATTTATTCTTTCAATTTTACACTACCCAGATATAGCCCCTCAGGGCCGTGTATCACATGGCTGTGATCCTAAGAATACTTACCTGGCAGTAAGCTTTGCTTTTTTTAAAAAACAAAACAAAACACCAACAATCATAGTACACCCTACCTCAGAGCAAACACATATAGAATTGCATTGTTAAATGGATTTCAAAATTGTCATTTTTATCAATTTCACGTGATTCTGGAGTTCAGAGCTATGTGCAATAAGAGTTACAAGAGTTGCTAAATGCAGTTAAATTATGGAGATTAATGAATTTTCCAGGTCACAATATTTTGTGTGCATGAGTCATTTGGGAAAGTCTTTTCTCATGCAAAAATAAGAATTTTCTAAAAGCAACAATAGGAAACGTACCTCAATTCTGAGTTCTTGTCATCCCTTCCTCCAGGATATCTTATTATTTTTCAATAATTTTCCAAGCTGAGCCTTGTCTGAAAAGTGATTTCTGGCAATTTTGAGATGTGGTATAAAATGTATTTTCTGTATAGGCTCATTATTCCATCATGAATTGTGTTTCTGTTTTCTTACCAGGGCGTGCAGTAGAAGTGTGAATTGAAATTATCTGTTGTGTTTTATGCCAACTCAGTTTTTATCCTGCCTCATTTTCATCTGATTGTGTAACTGGCTGATAAATTATCTTTAAAAATGGTACAATGCAATATTAATAAGTATATTATTGGTTTGTTACATGCTGTATGGTTTTTTGTTGTTGTTGTTGTTAATGAAGTTCCCAAAAGCTACAGTTAAAGTTTCCATGTGAGGAGTATTTTACTGTATTTAGAAACAAATTCAACAAAATATCCTGGTGAGGAATGCAGATTTTGCACTCAAAAGCGTTCTGTGATCTTCTGAAATTTTGAGTACCACAATCTATTTGAGACAGAACAGGTAAACTGACCAACAAGCATTTAAATAAAATAAAGAGCCAGACTACATTCAAGGATGAGTAATAAAGAGAAATGTCTTTTCATCTGTATTTCTGTTAAGGATCCCAAATATAAACTCCCTGAATAGTTTCTGCCCAGTAGCTGTTCCCAATAGTAACTAGAAAATACAGTAGTTTGACGTATCAGCTATTATGATTCTTACATAGCATGTGGAAAAGTGTCATATCCAGAGCATGGAAAAATACTTTTTTCGTCTACAATTCTGGAATCCCAAAATGATGACTGGGAGAAACTAGAAGTTGTAGCCTCAAAAATAATCTTTTTAGGGTTTAGGCAATCTCTATTAAGAGTTGGTAGGGATTTTTAGTGCTCTTATGGAAACTCAATGTAATGGCATACATCCATGTTCTAAATACTCTTATTGCCCAATCAGAACTCCACACTGATCCCCTCTACTCATTCAATAATTTTCAGAGTCAGGTAAAATGGCCCTTAGAAAGTAGCAGAACAGGATGGTGAGGTGGGCATTACCCCTATTTCTCCATCAGTCCCAAAGTCTCCCAACTTGCTTGGTTCTGGATGTCTCATTTTAAGAAGGATATAGACAAGTTGGAGCAGGTTCAGAGAAGGGCACTAAGGATGATGAGGAATGGAGAACAAGACATATGAAAGGTTGAAGGAGCTGGGCTTGTTCAGCTTGGTGAAGAGAAGACTTAGGGGGTGATATGATTTCACTCTTTAAATAGGCTGTGAGGATGGGTAGACTTCTCCTCTGCTGCCCTAGTGGATAAGGTCTAATGGTCTGAAGCTACAGGAAGATGGCTTTTGATTGAACATTACAAGGAGCTTCTTGACAGTAAGAGCAACTTGACTATGGAACCAATTGCCCAGAGAAGTGGCGGGGTCTCTTTCTCTGGACATCTTCAAAAAGAGGCTGGATTGCTATTTTCTGGGGTTCTCTAGTTGAAGATGCATTTATGTATTAAGTAGGGGGGTTGTGCACAGTTGCCCATGAGCCCCCATTCAACTCTATGAGAGGACACTACTGTTTCATATGAAGCCTCTTATACACCAATACGTAAGCACTAATAACTGAAAAGTCACATTATGAGCGTATAGGTGTGAGTGTGCATATATGTGTGTGTGTACACAGTGTATGTGCATATGTGTGCATCCACAGTTTAATCACCAATACACACACACACACACACATTAGAGTGATTAACAAATAGAATTTAATAAGTTAGCAAAATATTTTGGTCTCTCCCTTTTTTAGTTGCTGAAAACTGTGTATGTGTGTCGTAGGCTTTCATGGCCAGCATCCATAGTTTTTTTGTGAGCTTTTTCGGGCTGTGTGGCCATGTTCGGGCTGTGTGGCCATGCCAGCCACAGATGCTGGCAAAACATCAGAAAGAAACTCTTCTAGAACATGGCCACACAGCCCGAAAAACCCACAAAAAACTATGTGTATGTGTGTGTTTGTTTATATACCTTTTTAAAGAATAGGTGGATTGCATTTCAGTGATGAAGTCCAATGATAGTTTTTAAAACTATGTTCTTTAATTCAGAACTTTTAGGGTTTGGGGTTCTTACTGGGCTTTTTGCTTTTTTCCTATTAAGAGAACATTAGAATCAACATTTAAAAGTAAAAAAACTAGTTAATACTGCTTTCAGAAAAAAAATATTCCTGTGTTTTAACAATGTCCTTTTGCTTCCTAAAAGGGTAGCAGAGGAGAGCCAGGTCCAGCTGGTCCTCCGGGTCCACCAGGTAAAATGGTGAGTAGTCAGTCTCAATTTCTACCGAGTTTATATGTTTATTTTTCTAAGAACTTATGGCTTCTCTCCGGATGAGTAGCAGCTTATTCATTTATGCAAGACGGTAAAGATGGAAGCATGAATAGAGTAATTGTTAGCCTTCCTTGTTTCACCATGTGCCACTACTAAAATTGCATTTTGTTATTTGAATTCCATAGAGCTCCATTGGGAGCACTTTAGGCATTTTTTGACATTATTGTTTAGAAGGAAAAAAGGGGGGAACATCCCTTTGTGTACTGCCTTAAGAGAAGTTAGCAGTTGTTTGTGTTATAAATCAACAAAAATAGAAGAAAGAATACTTAAAAAGCCACTTCCCTCTCTCTTTTTGTTAGCAGCTACCGGATGTTAATAACTAGTGAACATAAAAGCCTTCTTTGAAATGAGGTGAACATCATTTGCATGGTCTCTGGTATAAAAGAAGTCTCAATATTTGGGCCTGAAAGAGTTCCCTGTTAGGAAGAAATGAGGAATGCTCACATCACTGGGTTGATGGATTACAGCTCTTCCCTCACCTTCCCCATGTAAAGACACACACTAGAAGGTGGATTAGAAGTCTAGAAAATGCTGTTTTGTGAGATAATACTTATGTGCAGAAGTTTTATTTTCTGCACAAAAGAGCTGTTTCCTGTACAGAAAATGCTGTTTTTTACATAAATACATATCACACACAAATTATGTCTTGAATAAGCCCTGAACTGTGAAAAGTGTCTTGTAACAGGAAGAAAACTGTAAAAATTGCTCATTACTTCCTTTGAGAATGAAATTAGTAAAATATTACATATCTAAAGCTGAGAAAGTATGATTAGCCTAAGGTTACCCATTGGGTTTCCATGGCTGAGTGAGGATTCAAACTGTTTCCCAGAATACTAGTCTGACATTCAAACCACTATATCATACTCTCTCCCTGTTGCTCATCATAAGAAAGGTGTAACATGTGTATTAGAGGCTGTCTGTTCTTATTAGCTTTTTTTTCCAGTCAAAAATAACCTTAAGATCCTGCCATGTTTGATTTTTTTTCATAGGGTGCTGATGGTGACCTTGGCCTCCCAGGTTTACCTGGACCGCCAGGATTGCCTGGTCCAAGAGGTGACAGGGTAAGCATCCTTTTTTTGTCAAAAGGAATTACTTAGTTATAAGTATTTGGATGAAGGAGAGGTTTTCATCTTTTTGCTTCGCACCAAATAGTTGAATCTACCTAAGTGGGAGGAAAAAAAATGAAAATTAAACAAGTAATTATTGTGTTTAGTTTTCTGTTTTAGGGTCCCTGAAAGCTATGTAACCAATAAAATTTCCTCCCATACTTAAAAAAATATTTAAAATCCTAAAATCCTTACAAATCTTTACTGAAAAGTTTGTAACACTTGTGTAATTTGCAGCATACCCCTCTTTCCATCCTTGTACATCTGACATCAAAAAGAAAAAAGAAAATTGGGGTGCCTGATTTAACTCTCCAGTCTAACAAGAGAATCCTTTCATCTTGTTTTTGTCCATCTCATCTTAACAAATTAACAAATCCTTTGGACTCCAGTCCTTTTTCTTCCATACTGTGTATGCATATTGCTACCATTTGGTTTATTGCTGAGATTTTTCATGGTTATTTCTGTGTGGACACTATCCTGTTTTTCTTTGCCTGTCTGCCACAGAAGTCTCTCCTCTCCGTATGACTCCAGCCTTCAAAAGAGATGCATGCCCCCCCCCCACATGCCCAGATAATTTTAGATGACTTCTTTCAAAGTCACATTGGCTAGTTGCTTAGTAAGTAATGTCTGAAAGGATCTTAAGTCTGCCTCGATAGACAAAGGGATCTCTTATATCTGGGAAGACTTCTCAACTTGGGCTGTTGCTTTCTTAAAACTTTTTGTTTGATCTGTCCTGGGGATATATTTGATTCTCTGACCAGCAACATTCAGCGATATGGCTTGCATTTGCTTTGTTGGCAAAGTGCTTTGGAATTTCAGAGGAATCATTTCCAAGGAATTAGAACAGGTTTATTTCCAAGGGAGGACAAACAGTAAGCATTCTTTGTTATTTGCCTCATGCTGGCGTAGAATACTTTTGTGCAGCTGTGATATCTGCAGTACCAGTATAGTCTTCTCCCTATTTAAAGTAGAAATTTTTTGAAATGCATGTCCCAATGTTTATTTCACCAAATGAAAATATTTCTGATTGAAATGGAAGGGCATAATGCTTTACTCTTTTGATCAAAGAGAACAGCACACCTGCAAAACTGCATGAGAAAGTGTAACTGCTGCACCAAGACCCTTTAGAAAAGTTACTTTTCAGACTGTCACTCTCACAGTCCCAAAGTCAACATGCCAGTGAGGTTCTAATCTTGCCTCTGGAAGGTCTGGAAGTTCTGGTCCCCTAAAAGGAAAAATTCCAAATCTGGCCCACCCTGACTTCAGCTTGCTGTGTCCAAGGGCTTCTAGTCATTTTCAGGAGTGTGAGGCACATGAAGAATCTGCTTCTATGAGTGGCTTATGCCTTATGTTATTACCGTGCTGTGTCTGATACAGTATGCACGTGTAAGGAGAGATAGCATTTTAATATACTCCTGTCTATAACTACACTCCATGCCCCTCTCTATGCACTCCATGCCCCTCTTCCTTTGGAGATGTACTCTAATATTTTTTCATTAAGGCCTGCTTCAAACATGACTTCTTTACCTTGAAACATTTTCAGATTTACATGGTTCCTATCACAGCCCCTTCTAAGCATCTATGAAGCTGTATGAATGCTTGATGCCCCCTTCCCACACAGATCCATAAGACTTTGTGGTGGTGTCTGTGCCAGCGCCCTGTTGCTCTGATCCATTATGGCTTTGAGAATTTAGAGAACAACAGGTCTCTTCCTGAAACAGCAGCATCCTGGAGCAAAGTCAGAATCCTGGTAGGGGATTAAGATGCTGATTCAGGCCTCAGTCCTTTTGGTCAAGGTTGGGTACTCTTGAGGTCATCAGACTGCAACCTCCAGTGTTCCTCAACTTTGGCTACACATTGGCTAATGGGAGTTGCAGGCTAACAAGGTCTGGGGGCTGCATCATTCCCACCATGCTGTTGTTCATCCCAACTAAAGTAGGCCCACTGAATCAATGGTGACTTGGTAAGTCAACATTTATGTGAGTTCCATTGATTCAAGGACTCTACTCTTGTTGAAACTAATAATAATATTCAGTTCTCAGAGTCCATTGACTGGAAGTCAAGGCCAACAACTGCTATTCTACAGCTGAATCAGGAGCAAGGGCAGCGATGGTCTGGAGAAAATGACAGAAGTTTATAAGTACTGAAGCCTTTTTCTCTGTGCTACATCTGGACATTTGTATGATCATTTCCTTTTGGTGAAATTGTTGGCTTCTTCTGAGAGATGGGGCTTCAAGTTGTTCTGATTCGTTTAGGGGACCCTTCCTAGATTTCCCCAATCCTTTGAGAAGTTATTGGAGTTCCATGGCAAAGGTAGCTATGAAGGATCATAGGGCAGGGGTGAAGAATGTGTCATCTATTATCATCATCACTACTGAAACAATACTGGGACCATTGTGCATACATAGCTGTTAGGCATGAAGATAAGAAAGTGTCTGCCTTTTCCAGCAATCCTGCCTGAATTTCTTGTAGTGCAGTGAAATGCCAACCCAAGCTTCCAGATGCTATGAAGTACTGAATATTTGCATTTGGCTTGCTTCTATTGCTATTTCTCCCCTATATTTACTACTTATTGCTGTTCAGCAGGTGTACTGCTGTGTGTGAAAGTCAAGAGACATAGGAAATATAGATGGAACAGTTCTAGAGGAGCATCTGTATCTTTAATACAAAGGACTCCAAAAGGCTTTGATATAATGAAATACTCCTTCACTTAGTTAACACAATTATGCATATATAGAGGGAGGACAGGGAGGAGGTGGGTCAAAGACAGGGGAAGTAGATTAGATTTGTCCGCCCCTCTGGTTCCACTTTGGATCCAGTGCGGTGTAAGCATTGCTGGTCGCTTCTGGGCCAGGTAGGATACCCCCTTTCCACTGATTTTTTGCCTATCATACACTGTCTTAGGGAACTGGCAGTTGGCTTGATGGGTTTGTAAATAGGCAGTCACTTGGCAGGTTGTGTGTGTGTGGAAATATAATTATGGTGGACACCATCCAGCATCCATTTTGGTGAAACAGCATCCATTTTGGTGAAAGCGTGGCCTCTGGAATGGCCTCTTTAGGTCATGGGACCAAGGAGTTGGGGAAGGAGACTGCCCTTAAGTTTTCTGACTTAGGGGAGGAATTCTCTGCCTCAGTTGCTCCCTTATCAGATTGCTCCCCCTACTGCTTATTGCAGAGTTTAAATTAGTTAAATAATTTAATAGGTCAATAAAATGGTCCTCATTCAACCCAGTTTCTTATGTTTGATCTCTTTGTTCCCATTGTGGATCAGCAAATTTAGCAAGAGAAGTTAGTCTCAACATTGAATAGGAAAGCTTTATCCATTGAATTTTGTATCTGCTGTACAACTGTTGAAGGTGCTAGAGCTCTGGAAGAAGGAAGGTGGCACTCATACACCACATTTCATTGGCAATTTCTCAAGAAGTCGGGAAACCAATGTGGATGACATAAATACCATCAGCCCTCCATCTCCATGGATAACGGCTTGAATATATTTAAAAAATAAAATGAAAAAGCAAACCTTGTTTTCCCATTTTATATAAATCAATGGAGTCACAACAGTATGGAAGGGCTACCCTGAACAATTGCCTGTCACATGGCATATGTGTTTGTTTAAGCTATGCCTCTGTGCTCCCTTGCTTCTGCAGACTCCTGTAGAATTTGGGAAATAGGTAGCACTGAGCCTGCAGCCTTCTTCTCTCACTGCTACTTGATGATGCCTTTTTGTCTATTTCCCACCTCTGCTGCTGCCACCATCACCTTTGTTGATGTAGGCCATGGTGATTGCAGTGCCCAAAGACCTCAACCTGAGTACTTGGTTCTGTGTGGAGTCTTTTGTGGAAGCTCTCCAAATGGCTTTGGAGCTAGAGATTTCCTGACTTTCCTGCCAAGAAGTAAGTTGAAGTCTGAAGAGGGAAGGTGGAGTTGTAACTACAATGCAGGGAGCAGTTCCTCAAATCTTAGTATTGCTAAACAGAGGCTCACAGAGGCATTAATCTCTAGCTTTGCTCCTTCCATGCCCCCACTGTTTTTGTTAAATTAAAGTTGAAGTCTGTAATTCATTTATGGCATCGATGCAAATTGAAATTGTCGGCTTAGATGTAAACAGAGGATAGCAGAAGCATCAGCAGTCACTAGGTTCACTAGTAGCCATAAGGTTCTCTGACTGGAACATGGGATTTCCTCAGATAGCAAAGCATTTTCCCATTGCTGTTGAATTTTATACTTGTTTCTTTCTATTCTTTGTTAAATTTGTTTTAATTGTTTATTCTTGCATATTTTTGATGTTTTCTAAACAAATACTCAAAACTGGTCACAGTGAAGCCATTTCACAGTTAGCCAAAAGAACAAGAAAATCAGTTATCCCTATAGTATGCTGTTGATATCATTATATCAGCTCAAACCAGTCACTGCACCTAGCTTTCACCTGCCCTGTAAGAGTTGCCAATGTCATTGCAAGAAGACAGCTCCAGATTCACAAAGGGACCCACAGTTGAAACTGTCTTTTCCCTTGAACTGAATGGAGGTAGTGTTTTCATATATGCCGCCAGTCTGCATTAGAAGATACACTAGTGGGGATATGCATCTTGGTAAAGATATGTGTTTCCATTAGAAATTCCAAATTGATTGATTGACTGATTCAGAAAGCAAGCAATACATGGGCTGAAAATAAAAGGATGCTCTTATTCATATCTTAAATCACTGATTAAGGTTTAAATAAATTAAAATTTAATCAGTGCTATGAGATATGGAATGACAGCATCCTTTCTTTTCAGACCATATATTGCTTGCTTTCAGAATTTGAACTTATGACTTGCTGTTTAGGCTGTTTTACTGTTTATACACTCATTGATATTTAGTTTTTGAATATATACATTATTCTTAATTTTCACATAGGGTTCAGTTGGTGAACCAGGTCCTAAAGGAGAGCAGGTGAGTATACATATTCACTTTCTTGTTTGGCTGTCTAGTATTGTGAAATTGCTCTGAAATGTTGATGTCTCTATATAATATGTGTCTTATTATTATACAGGGTGCTGCTGGTGGAGAAGGAGAGTCTGGGCAAAGAGGCGAGCTTGTAAGATCACACTCAAATTTAAAACCAACAAACAAAATGTTGTTTCTGGTAACATGAGCAAATAGCTTATGGAAGGTTTGGGTGCAAATGATGTGCATTTAACATGACTGAAGTGATGAATTTGGATAATTTTACAAAATGTCAGATAAGATTCTAAAATTTGGTTCATGTCTTTTGCTGTTGTATAGAAACTGAATGCTTATAAAACAGATGGGTCAATGTTCAGCTACTTTGCACCATCTTCCCAAAAGTGTGCTAATTCTTCTAGAATTTGTAGGGCTGGTGAACTTCTGAAAGTACAAATTTCTACCTTCAATCTTTCTGCCCTCAGCAATATGATGTTGCTGTACCATATCAGAAGCTGGGCATATCCATCATCGGTGTGGCCATTTTATATGCAGCAGCAGGCTGCTAATTAAGAACAAATGGCTGCAGCATTTTAAATCAGTATATCACTTGCTTACTGGATTTGTTGGCTTGTTTGAAAATATTATCAGTGAGCAAAAGTGAGTCTACCAAGGCAAGTGTTCTTCTGCACTTGTGAATCAATGTGCTAACCTAGGGAAATTCTTGCAGCCTTTATGTTTTTTTCTTTTTCTGTTGTGTTGTGTGTTGTTGGCTTACAAGATATTTTTCAAGGAAGTTGGTGAAGTTCCTATGCTAACAGTTGTTTTCTGTGTTGACATGGTGATTGGAATGTCACTGTGCTTGTCAAATTTGGCTCCCACATTAGCAATCAGAAATCTTTCTCCTTTGAAAAATTTACCCCAAACATTTTAACTGAAGGTATGTACCAGTAATTTCAATGTGGAAAATTTTACATTAGGTTTTTATTATTTTATTTATTGTGGAAACTGCTAAATAAGAGCACAAAAACTCTTCACATATCATGGCAAGCCATGGTTTGTATTAACCATGGTTTCTTGCTTAAGCCCAAAATTTTGCAGCAGACAAACTATGGTTTTTCTTGCTTATTTCTGATTTCTTTGTAGTTTGTTTCTCTCTTGCTCCTTTTGTCGAGTGCTTTTTAACAAGAGGGTGCTTCTGTTTCAGGATGAGCAGCAGGATAAAAAAGCCAGGAAAAAGACAGTTTAGATGTGACAAGCTGTGGTTTAAATGAGTCAGAGTCTATAAGCTAGCAACAAACTGTGGATTCAGTTTATGATTTGTGGCTGTTAACAAACTGCAGTTTGTTAGCGTATGTGCATTTTCATGTCACAATCCAGATTTCCCCAAACCATCTAATGGCATGACATGTGAATGCACTTCCTATAACACATAATGCTCCAGGGATTAATTTTAAATATAGCAAATAAATGTTTTACTCAACAGACATGGACAAGTGTAGCAAGGGACAGTTTTTGACATCCGTGCACCTGCAGTGGGCTACAGAACCACATTTGGCCTTAAAAATAGCTCCTAGAAGTGATCAGACATTTGCATCCAGTTTTCACCTCTACCTTTTCAACTAGTTTGTAGCAATATTATGATGTTGGGTTGGTTGAATAATGGCAAAAGTAGTACACCAAGCAGCATTTGGTAGTGTATTCTTTTTCTTTTGATTTTTTAAAATAAATTTGTGTGTGCTTTGTGTGTGTGGCCTTGCAAAGGCCCACACAAATGGTTGGAGCTGCTTGCAGTCTGCTTTTCCTGCACCCCTGTTCAATAGAGAGTAGCATTTTTAGGATATTCTTATCACAGACAAAATCTCTTTCAGCCTTTTTATGTTTTTAAATTGATTTTGAATTAGTGATTATAACTTCCCATCATTTGACATATTTTTCTCCTTTAGAACTATCTCTAAATACATTGAGAGGTTTTCATTCCTTATAATTTGTAAACATTTAGAGAATAATGCAAAAGTCATTATATTTAAAACTGCACACGCAACATTACCATGCTGACATAATTCATCTTGTTTTCTTAGGGTGACATGGGTTTGCCAGGCCCTAAAGGATCAGTAAGTATGATGAACTGCATTGTTACAGAAAATCAAAAGCACAATATATCAGCAGAACATTCCAACTAGGGGGAGGGATGTTTGGTTTCACAAATGGGGTTTAAATATTCAGTTCCTCAAGCAAGGAAGTTAGAACAAATGTGATCCATCATTCAGCATTTTTTTATTTTAGAGCTGCAGATTACTAGAGGGTTTTTCACAGTGAGAAATGTGACCTCTTAGTGTGTAGAAAATGTGAGGTTTGTGTGTTTGGGTGAAGAGAGAAATAAATTAATGAGTTAGTGTAGGAAGGAAATGCAGACTTCACAAAAGACCAGTAGCGCAGACTCTGTGAACTGAATTTTTATGCAAGTCATTCACTGGGCTGAACATCTTTATGCACACCACACAGGACAGTTTCTAAGATTGCAGACTTATCAACACATCCATGGGGGTACATCCCATTGTATTCTCAGAGTTATTTCTTTGTAGACTTGTATAAGATTGTACTGTAAAGCTAAGTGCAAAATGTGACCTACTTAAGATCCAATTAAATGTCAGAGAAGCAGCTAGTAGTTCATCTTTCTTCCTTACTGAAAAATAAGGGTGGGAGATCTGGTCCAGATTGGTATCCTTACACAGTCATGATTTAGATTGGGACCTTGGCACCAACAGGTTGTATTTCCAAAAAATTATCAATTGCTTTCAATATATTGTTTTTGGTAATGTAAACTGAAGACATGGAGGAGGAGACATTTGGGATTGTATTGGGAGGCAAAGGGTGAAATGTCCCTTTTCCTCCCATAGCGCAGTCCTGATCTGTATTAGATCTCCTGCACGTTTTGATGAAGAATAGCTATGTCTTTAAAGTAATATGTAGTTTGACCCCTTTGATACCTCACTTTAAAAAAAAAATGAAGAAAAAAGAAAAGTTGCAGTTGTAGTTGCAGTTGGGGTTGTTTCATAGCTTTCATACATACTGAGTGGCTGTATTTGGGTAATTGTATTTCAATAATGTCTGAAAGAGGAAAATACGGTTATTGACTTCTGAAGGTGTTAAGGCTGTGTTAATACCTTGGCTTGTTTGGAAGCCATTAAGCAGAAATGCAGGAAACTGTAGTAACTGAAGTCCTTTCGGCTTTTATTCTCTTCCTTGTATGTTTTATGCAGAAGAACAAGATTTGTACATACTGTATATTTTTTAATGTTGAGATATAGTCACATGGGAAAGAGTTTCTTAAGATTATTTCCTTTCTCCTATGTACTTGATTGTGTCCTAGTCACATTTTAGGGATACATGTTCCCATCTGCATTACATGCATGCATCAAGTTCAGCTGGGACTCTAGAGTATTACCTATGATTAATAATAATAATAATAATAATAATAATAATAATAATAATAATAATAATAATAATAATAATAATAATAAATTTTTCTTTGTATACCGCCCTATGGCAGACCAATCCGGGCGGTGATTAATATCATGCTGCCACAGTAATAAAATACCAAGGAGGTCATAATTGATAAAGTGCAACAACCAAAACCTACATCAACAAATTGGTTTCCAGTAGTTGGCAAAAGTGATTGTTGCTGAACTATTCCACTGCTTTTCAGAGATAAAACTTTTGTTAACCTTATATCACATTTTTTGCAGCTAATCATTAGTTGCTTACAGGTTTCTTTGTAGCATGCAGTGCATGGATGGGTAGTTCTCTGTATCAAACAATGTTGTTGAGGAAGAGGCCCAGTCATCTGGCTAAGTGGAAATAAATATTTATGAGCCTGTATCTCTTGTCAACACCTGCAAGACAGCAGAGGTGTAACACCAGTTGTGTGTTGGGTCTGCATCAGGACATAAATGCTGTATGGTCATTTTGAAGTCAAATTTTATTTTCCTTATTCCTCAATTAGAATGTCTATATGCCTGAAAGTAGTAGTCATGTAGCAGCTCCACATGCCCCCAAAACAAGTACATTTCTGCTTGTACTTGCCTCCTTAAATGCTGAAGACTGTGGGTTTGAAATTAGGAACCACTACCCTAAAGGAAGCCTGTCCACCTACCCACCTACATTTGTGAATTGCAACAAACATGCATCACAATTGCACAGTCACATTTCCCTTGTAGCATTGGGCCAAACTTTTCCAAGGGATCAGCCTGTTGTCCTCTGTGCCAGAAAGGATCTCCGTGCTTTCTTTCCTCATTTTCTGTCTCCATAGGTCTTTTCTTAAACCATCCTACATTCTGCTTTTAATTTCAGCATCACAGTCAGTTATCAAAAATTACTTTTTTGCACTTTCAAGTCAACTCCGACCTCTGGTGATCCTATCCTAAGGTTTTCTTGGCAAGATTTGTTCAGAGGGGGTTTGCCATTGCTTTTCTCTGAGGCTGAGAGAGTATGACTTATCTATGGTCAACCAGTGGGCTTCCATGGCTCAGAGGAGCTTCTCACCCTGGTCTCCAGGAGTTCTAGTCTGACAAAACATTACACATTACAACATTACATGCTGGATTTCTAAAAATTACCTAGGTGGAAATAAGTTGTGCAACTCTTGAGTAAGGAATTAAAATTTCATTTATGTAGAAATATTGTTTTGTGAAAGGGAAGAAAATAATATTTCTCCCAGTGTTGTTATTGTCTTATACTTACTGCTGGCCAGCCCAATAAACATAACCATTGATAAAGGACAGGTTAACCTCATATGATATATTGGTTTGAAATGGACAGTTTTACTTACTGGTAGACTATGTAAGAGCCAATGTGGTGTAGTGCTTTGAGAGTAGGACTACATCTCTGGAGATCAGGGTTTGATTCCCCACTTGAGTATGACACTGAGTGACCTTGGGCAAATCACACTCTCTCAGCCTCAGAGGATGGCATTGACAAACCTCCTGTGAAGAAACCTGCCATGAAAACCCTATGATAGATTTGCCTTAGGGTCGTCATAAGACAAAAATTAATAGGAGGCACACAACAACAACAACAAAGGCTATGTAGATGTTGAACATAGGTGCACCTAGTTTGAATAGTTTTATTACACAATAGGTTGCTGCCCTGACCTCTGTGAAAATGGAGCCCTGCCAACCCCTTAAGTGCTGACAAGTTCCCATAAAATGCCAGAAATGACATTCCAGAAGGAAAAGTCGGATACTAGGAAGATTAGCTAATAAAAGTTAATTTTTAATTTTTTTCTGCTTATTTTTTCCCCCATTAAATCTTTGCAACATCCTTACCATTTTAAAAAAGCACACATATTTCAGAGATAAAAGTGCCATGACTAGAAACATTGAGTCCCACAGTTTTTTTGTTTCACTGAAAAGAGAAACAGTTGTGATTAGGCTTTTCCCCTAGCAGTTTCAAGGCAGCAGTTTCCAAACTCCTGTATTACCAATTTCTAGCTTATCTAATATTTATTTCCTTTGCTGTTATTTATAGAATACAAAAATAGGAGCTTAAAAGCTCTTGTAGTTATGGCCTTCTTGGTGGTTAAGCTGTTTTTAAATATTTAATATATTTGTAGGATTTGTACAAAGGCAAAAAAAGTATAGAATTGCTTCAGGGACTCGTATTACTTAAGTAATGTAACACGGTGGAGGTGCCTGAGGGGATGAGAAAAAACAAAATGCCACTTGCTACTATGCAGCAGCCTCTTCCCTGCTTGTTTACTCTCTGTAATGCATAAATATGGTCTTCTGAGAAAAGAATTTAGTCTCCTCAACCAAAGCAAAGGAAAACCCAAGCCTCACATGAGAAATGGAGAGTGTGATTACTGGCTCCTTCTTTCCAATAAAAATTCTCTTCAGACTGTGAGGGAGGAATTCATTGGGAATGTTGTAGAGTCATGACAGCCATTTTAGCAGAAGGTGTATTGCCAGTGCCATCTTCTGGCTGCCATCCCACAACCACTTAGTTAGGAATATATTTCTGCACTGAGCTTGCAAACATTACCTAAGCAGGAGTGAGTGAACAGTAGGAGTCAAAGGGTATTTTGTATGAAATTGTGGAAGAGACAAAACAGAATGTGGCTTTTGGGTTGAAGCTGATTAGTTTTCTGAGCTGTTTGAAGGTTTGTGTATATGTGTGTGTGCGTGCGTCTTTTATTGGTTTGCAGCTGAATGCTCTACTCCTTACACATGGTTCTGGGTTGTGGCAACAAGCTTACTGAGGAAATGAGCCACTGATGTGGTTGAGTATAATATTATTAGCAACCTTCTCTATAGATGCTCTCATAATGAGCAAGAGAAAGTGAACAGGAACCATGCTGGCTGCATAAGGAGCTTTTGGGTGAGTTGGGATTTAAAAGAGGCCATGGATAGGAAATGGAAAGAGGGGCATGCAGAGAATGTAGAAAAGGATATGGTAATTATTAAGAGTCAGTATGGGTTTCTCAAAAGAATGTCATTACCGACTAATCTTTTCTTTTGATATAGTTACAAGTTTGGTAGATCAGGGGAATGCTATGGATGTAATATATTTTGATTTTAACTTAACACAGTTCCCTATGGTAATTCTACAGACAAGATGGTCAAATGTAGGATAGTCTGTACTACTGTTAAGTTAATTTGTAACTGCTTAACAGACCAACCAAAAGGTATTAAAAGGTGGTCCCTCTCCATACTGGGGAGAAGTGATAAATGAAAGTATGGTACTGTTAGGTTCTGTCCTAGGCCTGGTCTTTTTCAAGTCTCTTTAAATCATTTAGCTTCTGGATTAGAGGGGATGGTCATCAAATTTGAAGATGACTGGGAGAGGTAGCTAATAATTTAGAAGGCAAAAATCAGGATTCAAGATTACTTTGAGTGTTTGGAGAACTAAATCAAATCAATGTGAATTTCAACAGGAATAAACCTGAAGTTCTACATTTTGGCAGGGAAAAAAAATCACATATACAAATACAGAATGGGTGACATTTGGATTAGCCAGTACATGTGAAAAAGATCTAGGGATCTTGGTTAGCTACAACATAAATCTGAGTCAGCAATGTGATGTGTTAGCAGAAAAACCCAATGCAACTCTTGGTTGTATGAATAGAAAAATAGCATTCGGATTGAGGAATGTATTAGTCTTCATTGGTTCTGCAATGTTCTCACATGGATTATTGTGTCCAGTTCTGAATTGCATAGCAGATAATGTGGAAACCTGGGCATATCGTACACAATAGGTTATTACTGTATTGGGAGACTTGGAAGATTATCGCAAGAGTAGTTTGTTCTGCTCCACCCCAAGTAAACATGTTTCTTTGTCCATTTTAGGCTGGGAATCCTGGAGAACCTGGGTCACGTGGGCCTGAAGGAAGTCGTGGTTTGCCTGGCATGGAAGGATTGCGGGGCCCACCTGGTCCTCGTGGTTTACAAGGTCAACAAGGTGCTCCAGGTCTGCCTGGCAGCCAAGGTCCAGCTGTAAGTAGTAGATTCTTTATACCCAAATATGTGTGTCATGGCCAGGTGGTCAAAATCCTTCTATAAATGTCCTTTGGAAATAATTTTAAATGTAACTAAGTGGTAATTGATTCAATGAATCTAGCCTAGTTGTGACGTGCAATTAGATTTAGGCCTAAATTAGTTTCAACTCATTACTTATTACTTCCAGAGCCTCTGCTCTGTATAAATTTAGTGTATTTTGTTTTATTCCCAAAATACTTTTGTTTCAGCCAAACTAGGAACCTTGGGCATTTTTGTCTTGAATTCTGATATATGCTCTGAAGAGTTCAAGCTATTGTAACATTACTGAAGATTCTACATTCTGGCCTTCTCATCTCAAGTCTGTAATTAATAATCCAATGAAATATTGATTTAATTGTTTATAATAATTTATCTGTTTCAGGGAAGAGAGCCAACTGATGCCCACATTAAGCAGGTTTGCATGAGAGTAATGCAAGGTAAATACAGATTCTACACATTTTTATTTTTAAAGTCTGAATGTGAATGTTCACATTGAAAAAACACAACTAAATGCTAAAGTTCTCATGAGCAACTTGAGGGCCATGAACTGGCTTGCATTTAGAAAGTGAACTATACTTGGCTTGTCCACTTTTTCTTCCTCATGTCCAATCTTGCATTTTTTTTATTTGAAAAACCCCTCTCCTTTAATTTTTGGTGATAACAAACCTGCATAATTTACTAGAGTGTTCCTTTCAGAAAGATAATGTTTCAAAACAATGGATCAATGTCTGTCATAAGAAACAAATTCTTGGGAGTAATGTTTGCCTCATCTCCTGGCATCAAGACTTTGGGGCACAACACTTGATAGTAAATGGGGCAGGGAAAGATGAATATTTCTTTGTGATATTTCTCTCCTGTAGTGTGTAGGTTGTTTGGCCACCCATAAAAGCACCAAGGCTTCATGGAAGATGCAGTTGCATGACTAAGGATGTGCCAAATAAAACAGTGATTGGGGCCCAATCTGGGCCTTTTCATCACCTCAGGGCTTTAATCCAAAGGGAAAAACGTGGCGATTTATCCTAGTTTTGAGCAAAAAATCTGGACATTTGCATGTATGTGTGGAATGTACTCCATAGTGACGTAGATATGAGACCAGGGGGAGGAGTTCAGAGATACATACATTCACATGCATGGGCGCTGGAGAAAATAAAATCTGAAGCAGCCATGGCTGTGTGGCTGGGCATACTCGATTTATCAGTCTTGGATGTGTTTGAAAGGGAAAATTGTCTGGACAGTTCTCCCAAACTCACCTCGGTCTGTGGTTGCTGTGGATTGGGGTAACATGAAGGTCAACTGGATTTTCCCATCAATGTAGAAGCACCCTAAGTTAATTTTTATTGTAAGAAAAATATGTGGAGCTTGGAGTAGAATGATCATTTGTTCTTTCATTGTTTGAGTGCTTTCTATTGTCATCATAGCCTGCAATGTTAGAACTCACTAAATAGGGAAAGGCCATAGCTGAGTGGTATGGTTTGGGTGCAAATGGTCCCATGTTCAATCTCAGAAGTTCCAGATAGGGCTGAGAAAATTCCTTAATGAAACCCTGAAGAGCCACTGTCAGTCATAAATAGTAGGCTAGATGGACATTTTCCCCATGTTCCCAATAGTGTTCAATAAGCTTAGGAAGAAAGCTGCTGTATCCAGAGTTGCTCAGATGGTGTAGATTCAGTGTACGAGAACATTGCATGTTCTTAAGTGAGAGAACTCCTATTTTTAGTGCTATTTTAATCAACATAGCTACCATTAATACACATATATTTTAGTACATTATGTAACATATCTGATGTACCTTGTATGAGATGCTTCTGTAAAAGTTTAAAATCAGGTTGTAAATGTTTGTGCTTAAACATTATAAATGCTTAGGGTCAAACTATGGTTTTGCATATGCAGAAATTCAAAGGCTAGGACTCAGTCCTGGAACAGCAGACTTGATCATAAAATAAAATCAGAGTTTGAAAAACTGACTTTCTTGAATTATAACTTCCAGAAGACTCTATGCTAACTTTTCTAACCTCAGGATAAAAATACGCCAGCATTGTTAAGTGGGCAGCCAGTGAGAATAATATTGTTTCATTTCTTGCTACCCATAAACACTTTGGTAGTAGTAGGATTCTTCTTCTTGTATATTACAGTATATTTCTGGCTTGGAATGTATTGTGTTGTGGAAAATATATATACCTTGCTGATGGCTGCTGCTGAAATCCAGTGGGATATTATACTGTTGTGTTTCAGCAGTTTAAGAGGTTTTATTACTCTCTCTGATTTCATTTGAGGTCTTCTCAATGCGGCCACTATTTTGTAAAATGCCCAATAGGGTGCAACATTAGCTTTGACTTCAGATTTACCTTCACTAGCAAGATCAATGTTTCCTTCTCCCTTTATCACTTTAAAATGCTCCTATAGGAAAGGCTGTAACTTGTGAACAGAATAAGTGTTTTATATGCAAAAGGTCCCCCTGGTTTGGCCCCCAGTATCTCCCAGTAGGGCTGGGAAAGCTTTCTGAAAGCCTGGACAGCCACTGCAATCAGTGTAAGTAATACTGAGCTAGATGGACCAATGGTCTGACACACAATAACATGGTTTCCTGTGTTCCTAAGGAAAGGAGTACATTGGGTGATAAATTGCACCAATCCAATCTTTTGAGGCATGAGGACTACAGTACTTGGAAGGGATGCATTTACAGCTATCAGACTACCAAAAGGAAGAGGAAAATGTATTGCAAACACCTGAGTTTCAGTCACACAACAGAATTATAGCACTAAGATTACATTTTAACTGCCATGGTTCCATCCTTTGGAATCCTGGGACTGATAGTCTGGTGAGGCACTGGAGATCTTAAGCACTCACTCTAAATGCTCGTCTCTAAAGTGGTCTCAAACTGGATTATTTCTGCACTGTGCTTTAGACCTTGGACCTCATTGTTGCTTAGGAGTTTATCACACAAGGAAAATTAGAAATTTAAATGGGTAAGAACCCATGATTATCCAGAGTATTAGGTGCAAATGCGTGAATGGTTTTCACACGACATTGTGTGCAAACCACATACAATCTAATAAGAAAGTGACATGAATCAGCAAATAAGCATTTTCAGGAAATATTGTGAATTCATTTCCATTTCTTTCACAATTTCGCTTTTTTTTTTTTGCGCAATTGCTGTAGTGTGAAAGCTACTTGTGGTTTATTTATGGGATTCTTCCTGCTTTTGTGTTTGTTGCCAGATTTCCCATGGTTTTTTGGGGCGTTTACTTCCAGTGCTGAGGGGCAATATGGGGCAATACTGTAATACTGCTTATAAAGCTCCTAAAATAAGTACCCACCTTTCTTCATAGCCAGAGCTCTTAAAACAAACAGCTGACACAAGGGCAGAGAAAGAGAGAGAGAGGAGAGTGAATGAATGTTTGCCTCCTTGTCAGCCCTCCCTTCTAGCCGGAGCGCGGCGATCCCCAAATTGTCCCCTCTATGGGATTTTGGACTTCAGCTCGCAGAATCCCAGATTATTGGCCAATGTGGCTGAGGCTTCTGGGAGCTGAAGTCCCAAATCCCTTAAAGGGCACAGTTTGGGGATCACTTCAGCCTTTCCTCCTAGCCAGAACTCTTAAAGAAGCAGCTACTGAGGCAAAGGCAGGGACAGAGCAAGTGAGATAGAAAAAAGGCTGAGTTCCCCCTCACTCTTTCCTGTGCATATGCTTAAGCCTTTCCTCCATAGCCAGAGCTCTTAAAGGAACAACTGCTGAGGGAAAGAAGGGACACACAGAGATTTGTTCACGGTCTGCGTATGAAAATCATTTGCACATTTGCTCACTTTTGCAGGATGAACACACTTTAATCATTATTGGGATGGAGACTCATTTAGTCCCGTCATGTGAAAACTATTTGTGCATTTGCGCTCAAGTGCAGATTAATGTCGGATTCTGCATGGGATAACAACACTTTGCATGTGAAAACCATTTGCTCAATTGTGAGTTAATAATGGGTTCTTATCATTTTAAACTTCCAGTTTTCCCCTGTGTGATAAACTCCTTAAATGGCTTGGAAAATGTATTGCCAGTTGTGTGGAGGGGGAGAGTGATGAGCTTTTTTAGAAGCTAAGATTAATTGCTTTGTAATTGAATATTGTTATAATAATTGAAAACTTAAACTATGCTTTATTGTTTCTTCATTATAATTATTATTTTCCTGTTTAATAGAACAACTGGCTCAATTGGCTGCCAGCCTTCGGCGACCAGAATTTGGTGCTCCAGGTCTCCCAGGCCGTCCTGGACCACCTGGTTCCCCTGGACCTCCTGGAGAAAATGGCTTCCCAGGTCAAACGGGATCCCGAGGTCTGCCTGGCCTTAAGGGGCCTCCTGGTGACATTGGACTGAAAGGCCCTAAAGGTAAAGAGGACTGAAAAATATAACAGAAGCAAAATACTTCAGCTTCTGCCTTCTTCAGTTGGTAAAGATGAAACTGAACTGCATGCAACCAAGGTGGTAGTTTAGAACACTTTATTACCAGCATTCTTTATTTAAACTCTTGTATGCTTTGAGTTGACAGCGAGTTATTTTGTCTTGTAAAAACATAGCATGCTTTGGATGGCTCTTAAACATGATGGTACACTTGAAAGAAGATAGCTGGATCCAAACTAGATGCGAGTGTGTGTGTGTGTGTATGAGAGAGAGAGGGGGAGATTTAAAAGCAAACTAACAGCACTTCTCTCAAGTTTGTCCTGGATTCTCTGAAGGATGCAGTTAATCCCTAATACGCATACACACACAATTTATTTGTTGAATATATTTATTTACTGATATATAGTTTAATCATTCACACACACACACACACACACACACACATTAGAGAGAAAATTCCCATCTAAATCAATAAAACTTACTTCAGAGCAGACATTCACAGGATTGCACAGTACAGTTTTAGGCTTGTGTATGTAACATATCAACTGGCCAGGGTCTTGTCTTATTCCTTTGTGCTTTCAAAGATCTGTATCAGCATGGGAATGGCCCTTCAGATCTTGGTGGATGCCAGCCCCCATCATTTCTCACTATCTTAAGCTGGTTTCTGGGGCTGCTGGGTTTTGAGGTCCAACATATCTGGAGGGCTGGATGATTCCCATTCCTGATCTGTGTGAAATCATTGAATGATGGGGTAATCTGGGGGCATAGAGTGAAGTTCATCAATATCCTGATGACATTTAGCCATTTTTCTTTATCTCTTGATCCAAGTGTAGAACTAGTGTGTTTTGTACAGGGATGCCAGCTCAAAAAAGAGCACATTTTTAGGTTGTGGATTCTCCAATAGCCAGCTCTATCTTCCTGACAATGCAGTTTAGCATACTGTTGTATACTGCCCTAAAGTGACTTGAGCTATTTCATGACACAGAATGATGCCTTGATTCAGATTAAACAGTGTAGATCACTGGCTCAACATAATGATTGATCAGTTTGGTTGTGAACTTGCGAGTACAGTAATTCGGTGAATTGACTCTTGCACTCTAGAGAAAAGGGGACCAGTGAAGGAAGTGGAAACTAACAAAGCTTAGACAAAAATAACCTGCTCTTTTACAACCTAACAAGGCCATTACTTTGGTGCACAGTAATCAACATCTGAGAGTACACTACATCTAAATGTAGGGCAATAGTAAATGGGTGTGCAGAATGAAAAAGGATGGTATGCCAACAGCAGCCAATTAGCCTGGCAAAAGGGGGAGGGATGCAAAGTCTTATATCTGCAACTCAAAGCTACAAAAAGCAGGCGGAGGTGATGCAGCACAAACCCTCACTTAGCAGCCAACTTGCATTAGGATGTAGCATACAAAGAGTTATGGTTTTGCAGTATCACAAAATGATGTTGTTAATAGCAGAATTACTGCCAATGACTATTCTATCTCCCTCTGGGCAGTTCTCCAAATCAAGCTGCAGGAAAGAAATTCTCAGAGAGGTAGGAAATCCAAAAGCTGCTCCAAGGAATGTGTCTAGATCCAATTAGGACAATCTTCCTTACACACACTGGATAGAAGGGAGGAAGGAGGAGGCACTAGGAATAGCACAGAGGCCTCAGTTTCATTTTCCATAAAGAGAACCAAAGACAAGCTATTGGTTTGTGTGTGTGTGTGTTGTATGCCGTCAAGTAATTTCTTGCTTTAAGGATTTCCCCCTGCTGTTTTGTTAATGTATTTGTCCTGTGACATAGCTGGTTGTACTCAACCCCCAGATCCTAGCTTGGAGGAAAGGTAGTATGTATGTGTTTTAAGTAAGCAATTACAAAATAATGTTCCATTGCTCTGTTTTAGGTGACACTGGTGAAAAGGGGGAGAGAGGACTCCCAGGTCGAGGACCCAAAGGCTTACCTGGAACAACAGGACTTCCAGGTAAATGTTATACACATAATATAGTCTCTAAGAAAGAAATTTGCATTTGTGCATGAAACACAGAAGAAAATAAATTAGATTTAATAATAACCCTGGAAATTTAGGTGGTTGCTAGGAACTGAATATTTTGCAAATAGAAATAACATTTCAACAGAATTTACTGACAACATAAGCAACAGATTTGCACTACTAAGCATAATAGACCAAGAACCAGAGGAGCTATGGTCTGAACCTAGGGACATAATAAAAAAAGAATGAAGACAGACACTTTCAGTAAACAAAAAGAAAGAGAAAAAACCATGGATGACAGAAAAAACACTACAAACAATAAAGAAAAGAAGAAAAACAAAAGGGAGATAGGAACAAAATTCTTAATGAATGCTACAGTACAATGGCTTGTGTGGAAAGATAAAGAAGATTACTACAACAACTGATGCAGAGAAATAGAAGACAACAACAAAAGGGAAGAACAAGAGATCTATTTCACAAGATCCAGGAAATCAAAGGAAAATTCAAATAAGGACTGGGATGCTCTATGACAATAAAAACAACATAATTCAAGACTAGGAATGAATAAAAATATGTTGGATGCAATACACAGAAGTATTATACAAAAGAGATGACAAAATGAAGGACACATGGAACGAAGAGCCATATGAAGATGAACCCAAATTCTAAAAACTGAGGTGGAAACTGCAATAAGAGAAATAGGGAAAAACAAATCACCAGGAACAGGATATTCCAATTGAACTGCTGCAGTCCACATTGACAGAGTCAACTTTAGTGCTGACTAACATATGTCAACAGATATGGAAAACACAACGATGGCCAACAGATTGGAAGCGATCAATATACACTCCCATCCACAAAAAGGGAGACACGAGACTGCAGCAACTATAGGTCCATAGCACTGATCTCCCATGCAAGCAAAATTATGCTCAAAATTTTACAACATAGACTCCAACCATACACGAAGAGAGAAATCCCAGAGATCCAAGCAGGGTTCAGGAAAGGAAGAGGCATTAGGGAGCACATTGCAAACATACGATGGCTAATGGAGCGCACAGGGAATTCTTAAAGAAAATCAGCATGTGCTTTATAGACTATAGCAAAGCCTTTGCCTGCATAGATCATGAAAGGCCATGGAACATCCTTAAATACATGGAGTGCCAACACATCTGGTAGTCCTGATGAGGAATCTGTACTCAGGACAAGAGGCTACTGTCAGAACAGAAGATGAAGAAACAGAATGGTTCCTAATTCCAAAGGGGTCAGACAAGCACAAAAATAATGACCATTGAGGAACTTCACAA
>CM034701.1:265396199-265406564 GCA_020142125.1 Phrynosoma platyrhinos | reverse complement strand
TTTTTTTCTACTGTTTCCTCCTCTCTGCCCCATCTTCAAAACATGTCTGGGGACCTGAAAGTTTTCTTACTAGTAAAAAATCAACTTGTAAGTGAAGAAGCTTTGGAAGAAAGTTCCCCCTCCCCATGCCAGAGCCAGTCACTTGTATGCCTGAGGGATAGGGTGGCTGTGGGCATCCCCCTTATCTGTGTCCCAGCTGGCATGAGAAAGGCAGGAGTCTTAGAGACAGCAGTGCCAACTTACCACATACCACAAATGGGAAATGAAGCTAATATTGTGGGAAAAGCCCATAGGGAGCCCCTAGGGAGCACAGGTTAATTACTTCTCTTCCCAAGAGAATTTTTTTTTCTTAGTTGGATCCAAGTACAAGAAGCTTGTGTGTGCATGCATATGTGTATGGGGGCAGAAGCAGGTTCTAGCCATTGAGGACCCCGGGAACATTGCCAAATAGATAATACAGCTTTGAGAGTCATATTCAATGGTCCCAGCACTGCTGTCATTTGTATGGCATGAGAAAAGAGTATGAAATCAGAGTCAAGCATGGATATGTGTGAATGCCTTCAAGTCACATGGTGATCCCATGAATTTCATAGGATTTTCTTAGGCAGGCAAGGAATAATCAGAGGCAATTTTGCCAGTTCCTTCATCTGAAATACAGGCCACAGTACCTAGTATTCATGGGTGTTCTCCCATCCAGGTGATAACCAGTTCTGACCCTCTTTAGCTTCCAAGATCACACAGGATCTCATGCCTTTAGACTATTTAAAATATTTGTCCTGTGACACAGCTGGTTGCACTCAACCCCAAAATCCTAGCTTGGATGAAAGGTAGCATGTATGTGCTTTAAGTAAGCAATTACAAAATAATGTTTCATTGCTCTGTTTTAGGTGAAACAGGCAGTATGTATGTTGGGAAACTCCTAGAGCAGAGTTTCCCAAGCTTTTCTATGCCCACACGCCTAGGAAATGCTTGATTAATGTCTGCACCACCTATAAAAGTAATATCACATTTGAAGATTTTTGAAATACATACAAAACTGCTGATGAACAAACTGGACTTAAAAAAACAAGCTTTTAATTCAGTGCATAAAATACAAATCTAAATTGAGCAATTTGATTCTTATTTATTCAGAAAAAACCACTAGAGTGATGACTCATGACTTGTCCCTCAAACAAACAAGCCACTCTTTGTCACATCCCCAGAAATTCTGTCTCGCACCCCAGGTTGGGAACTCCTGCCCTAAAATCAAGCACACAATAAGTAAATTTAAGAAAGCAAGTGATTTCCCCTCTGAACACTTAATATATAACATGGCATAGCAGATTATCACACTTCATTTTTCACCTGATCTGGGAATGGCTTGAACGGGTGAAAATGTGTGCTATTGCACAGCAAACACTGCCAATGCTGCTGGAAAACTACAAGCCGTCTCCCAGCCGCACTTAGCCCATCGATTCTGAAGTTTTTGAAAGCTTCTGTACTTCAAAATTGATGGGCTAAGCATGGCTGGGGGATGGTTTGTAGCCTCCCAACAGCATCGGTGGCATTTGCTGGGTGATAACACCCGTTTTCAGCCATTCCCAGCCTGTACCTAGATTGGGCAAAAAATAAGTGTGGTAATCTCCATAGACTTTGCAAATTCATAAAAGCTGATTTGGGTTGCATAGCACTTTTTATTTTTAAGCAAACATACTTTATATTTATTGCTTAATCAATATGAGGCACAGCAGTGTTTAGATATAAATGCAGCACAAGTGCCCTCTTGTGGTTATTGTAGTACAAACCATTTGCAATATTTAAAGTTGGTCTGCAGTTTTTAAAGCTGTGACAGGCAAAGTTTGGGCATGGGTCATTTGCATCCCCCAAAGCTGTTTCTGAGGCCCCAAGATCCCTGCCCTCAAATTTATTTTTCTTTCAAAAATACACTCCAAACTCCTAGGTAGTGTATTTGTGGAAGGGGCATGGTGTAATTTCATTGTTTTTATTCACCTTTTTTAAAAACCAGAGAGTAAGCTGGAAGTTGACGGCTGGAATCCTGTATGGTATTTATGGATGTGTAAGTTCCATAGTTATGATGCTACACAGTGAATCCCAGCCTGACATCCCCCCCCCCCCATCCCCACTTACTGGGATGCTTCCCATGTTTGTGTTAACTGCCTTCATTTATGTTGATATCAGAAAAGGAAAAACATGAGCATTGCACTGAATTCACAGGATCAGCTTAAGCCCATCTGATTACAGCTCTGAAGAGTGATGAATATAGATGCACATGATTAATCCTTATGACTTCTGTGACCCCTCTTTACCTCTGCAGGAGAACCAGGCAAGGCCAGCTATGGCACGGACGGACGAGATGGTGTTCAAGGCCCACCTGGAGCAGCTGGCCTACCTGGCGTTCCGGGTCCTCCCGGTCCTCCGGGTCCTCCTGGTTATTGTGAGCCATCAGCCTGCACTGTGCAAGCTGGACTGAGAGAGGGCAAGAATGTGAAAGGGCCATGAGAAGGGAGTTACTGGAAACATTTAGGGAGTTACTGGAAACAACAGACTATCTGCACATACATCTGGCAACAGAGAGAAAAAGAACAGGGGAGAAGCCTTCTGTAACAACACAGAGAATCCTATCAAAGACTTGACTTAAAATGCACTGGTTGTCGCCTTCTTCAGCTTGTACAAACAGTGCATGGCAATCAGATTTTTCTTCTTTAATGGTGCTTACAAAGTGATACCAGATGGCTTTTTCATAGTGTGGTGAAAGGCAACTGTCTATTGACTTGTTCCCAAATACTAATCTTAACCTTTCCTCTATTCATATTGTACTGTAATACAGCATCCAAGAGAATGACATCATTTGGTTATGTTGTTTAATGTCATTTGCAAAATAAGTTGCATTTGTCTTTTCCCCACACAGATGTTAAAATTAGGTGTTCTCACCTGTTGATGTGATTTCAAATGTACAGAAACAACTGCCACATAAAAACAGGATGAAGAGTCTGATTAAAAGGGGGGACACTAGGTAATATAACATGTAAAAGTCCCTTTATATATAGGGGGTTTCTGCTCCATCATGTACTGAATTCTGTTTATTGTGTTAGCATCATCAGCATTATGTTGTGGTCCATCTGCCTTAAATCAAAGAGGTCAGAAAGGCACTGGTAAGGGAACTTTAATCTTTGGAAACATCTAAGATTTATAAATGAATTTATTTATTTTAAAAGATCTTGTGTCATGTCTCTGGTTGTATAAAAATTGAAATAAATAACATTTTTTAACCCTTTGCTCTTTTGGTCTAATGGTGAATAAAAAACAAAAAAGGAGTTTTACTAGACTCCCTTCCTTGAATGATCCCATTACATTTTTGGTTAGAGTTTCATTTCTCATTGAAACACAAGTGCATTGTATGGAATAATCTACTGTGTAAATTTATTTTACATACATATATACTTTGATTTGTCATTTTGCAAGGTAAAAATAAAAGTGTCCTTATCTTAATCATCACCACTTTCCCTGATCTATGTTGCTCTTAGTATAATGCCTATAGTTCTGGAAAATGTAGTTTTTGTTATTTCTAGATGAACTTTTCAAGAAACTTTGGTTTTATTCCTTTCTAGGAGATCTCTATGCTCTTCCTCAACTTCTGCTTTTATTGGAGGCAAAAGGTTTTTAATTAATTTTTTCCATCATTTTCTAAAAATAATGACCACAGAAAGGAGTTACCTTGGTCTTCCACTTAGGCTGAGAGAGTGTGACTTGCCCAATGTCACCCAGTGATTTCCATGACAGAGCGGGGATTCAAACCCTGGTCTCTAGAGTCCCAAAACCATTACTGTTATCCAGATGCTGAGAAGTCTTTACAGATCTTCACTTTCAGACCTATTACTTTCCATGACTAATGGCAGATGATAAAAGCAGAACATATACAACAGATTAATGGCAGCTACAACAAATTTGGAAGATGAAAGATTTGTGGAAGGTGCAATGCCTGATCTGCGGAGATTCCCCTTCCTTCTATGCCATCATCTATCTATTCCATTGAGCAGTGTGCCTGAACCTTTGTGTAGCATATTGGGTGGTAAGTTGCTTCCACCGGCCTAGTTGTATAAGCCTAAAGATGGATTCAGCCCTATGTGCTATTCTACTTTTTAAATATTCTGAACCACACTCTAGTAATCTTGTTGCCATTTTAGTCTGTTGGCACCCATCTTCTGTCCCATAAATGCTCACTTGTCTGTTGTCCAATACTGATGCTTATGGGACTCCATAGAGTCCCTTTTCATGCTGTGATAACCTCAAAAATTAATGGGAAAGTTATTTCAGACTCAGCATTCAAACCAACTGTTGTATCTGGTCAATAAACCATTCACTACTTTCAGATTTAAATTTCAGGTTTTCATCTTAGAACTGAAGCTGTGGGAGTTGAATTTATTCTTTATTCTCTGAAAAGCTACAAGGCCCATTAGCAGAATGCAACAAAATCTTACTCGTAATCTGATCACATTCTTAGTGGTCTTCATTTTAGCAAAATGAGAAAGAGTTTGAGGAAACTAGCTTTCAGGTAGCTGCCATGGGAGAAAAAAAAAAACTTTACATGCATGCTTCCATCACTTTACTTTTATTTTAACCATAGCAATAGCATATAAATAATAAAATAATCTGACAAGAGAATGAAAACTGATTTACCAAATCTTAGCAAAAAAATACACAAATTCCATCAGAACTGTTTAAATTTCATCAGAATTTGATACAATTCTGGAAACCCCACCAATCTGTGTGGTTTTAAAGTAAAATATAACAACGTGTTTACAATTATGAATGCACAAGAAACATACCTGATATTATCAGGATCAATTCAATCCATTTCCAAATGCATTTAAAACTAACGGATAATAACTGGCTTAGTTTGTGCTTAGCTGAATTTGCCATTTATGGGCAAGAAGAAACCAAAACCTTATGAACAGACTTGGGGAGACTAGTAATACACAAATGTTATTACAAAATGAAATTCCACAATAAAATAAGGTGTCATCAACTTTTGCAAACAGATGACAAAATATTAACAAAGGAAAATATCAGTACATAATTTAAACGCTTTTGCTTGAACATCAGTGAACTCACATCACAAGCCACCAGCACAGAAGTAAAATGTACTTAAGTCCATGAAGATTAATGAACCACACTTAACTCTGCTAGACTGTGGCATTCATAGCGGTTCTCCTTGTAAATTCTCTACACTTATTTGGTCTTTTAAAATACAGCATCTTTCTTTGCAACTTACATTTCATTCAAAGTATTTTCCAACTAATTTTAAAAACTACAAGCATCATCATGACAAGCTGAAGTTCTATTAATAGTTATCGGATGTGATAAAAATTATTGCCTATCCAGAAAAGATTTATAGTCAAAAAACAATTGCATACAATGATAAAATGGGAAAAAATATTTTAAGACAAGGGAAAAATCAAACTTGCTACACTAAGGCTTATAATAACCCTAAAAGCAAGTACGTCTTTATACAAAAATATTGATATTTAAATGTTAATATCAAAGATAAATAGGATACAGCTTTCACATCATTTACAAACATTTTTATTAATGTCATAATGAAATAGACTTACGGCAACCATAAAGAAATGGAGTACAAGGTGGTAAGAAAAAAGGCTCAGTAGAATCCCTATGAGGTTCCCCTCCTGTTTGCAAAAAGCCGTGTGCACAGGGAGGGCTAGATCAGGCCCATGGCTTTGTTACTCGGCCTATATGCTACATTATGTACAAACTACATTATTTGTTGTGACTAGGTCACATTTATCATGGAAGATAAATCAACACAATGAGAATGATCCAACCAAAGTTAAACACTGTCAGGTCCCATAGATTCCATGGGGAGACGTAAGCATGTGCTTAAACATCTTCCGCGGAAAACAATGGGCCTTGACATAATACCTTGCCTGAATTGTTCCCCAGGTTAAAACAAAGTATACTGCAAAATTTAAGACAAGAAAAGAAGGAAAGAAAAATATATTAAATTTAAGAACAAAAATGGAAACTTGGTACAAGGTTAATTTCTATATAGTGCACTGTTTCCTGCCTTATATACACTTGTAGAATTCAACCACTATTAAATCATGCACACACCAAAAAGTGTGCTTCATGCCACCAAGTGGACTAAAGGAGGTATAGAACAAACCCCAGAGAGCTTTGCAAGATTATGACATTAACTATACTACAGTAGCTGAATTATTATTATTATTATTTTAAAAAAGACAAACCAAAATAATCCTATGTACACTGTATTCATTCAAGAAAATTCTGAAATAATATTAAATGCTCTGGGCTAAATCCAACATAAGACCCATTTAAATACAGTGGGATTTTAGTTTGTTGTAACTGACAAGTCGCATTCATTTCGATGGGCTTCCTCATTTCAATGGGCCTCCATTCTAGCGTTGATTATTGTTGGATATAGCTCTTATTTGAAAGAATACAATGATGATATTTCATTGTATTTTATGAGCTATTTTACTGGTAGAACAGAATGCTTTACAGTAGCTTCTCTCTCTCTTTTTTAAACTACCTTTAAGGAGCATAGAGAGACAAGATTGTGTAAATGTGAGCCAAAAATATGCAAGGCCATACACTCACCTATACTTCCAACCTTGGGTAATGGTCAACAGGCAACATGAGTAGGCATGAAGACATACAGATAAGAAAGAAAATATTATGGAGTTTGGAGAAAACATACTGAAATACAATTAAAAATATAATGCAAGTTTTGGAAGCACCATCTTCATGCAATGCATTTTGACCACTGGCCATCTCCCACTAGCTACTTTTCTGAATTTCATTGGTACACCTGATCCAAGAGATCAGGATTATGTTGAGTCTGGTACCTCCTTCCCCTTCCTTCACTGCCTAGAATTGGAAATGTCTGATTATGAAGTCTCACAAGACAGAACTGTGATTGTTGTCACAGACAGAAAACATGTCAGGCCAAGGGGCTTCTACATAATGTGGCTTTTGTGACAAATAGGACAAGATCTTACATCACATGGGCAGTGCACAATGCTCTGTCTGCACATTTCTGTTGGGCTATCTTTTCTGTCCCTTCTGAAGGACCACTTTCTAGCACTGAAGAGGGATACACGAGAGAAGGCAGGAGGCCTCTGGACAGTGTCCTTTTGTGATTTAGCAGCCAGCGTGAAAAGCAGATGCCATTCTCCTGGATCCCCAGCCAATATGCGTGTGTATGCTGGACAGCTGTTCCCTAGTCCTGGCTGTGGAATTTCAAATGGATGCTACCTAGTCACACCCTGCCCTCCCATGGCCACTAAATGGCTGCAGAGGTGAAGAGGGTATTCCATGAGGAAGGAGATGTTGTATGAGGAAATACTGAATACCTCTTTCCACAATATTCCCAAAATTATAGCATTACCATAACCCAAATGTATGCCAGTGTATGTCACCAACAGGATTCCCCATAATATTCAAGGTAGCACAGGGGAAACCTACCACGAATGCAGTGACATCAATAGAGTTGGTGTCACCCCAGTGTGACAACTTGTGCTGTCACCCCAAGGCTGCCTGGCACACCCCTCAGTCACCGTCCTCTGCTGTGCTGGGGGTGAAGTGCTGCTGCTGCTGCCTGGCAGCTTTTTTCAGGTTTGGCAGAGCTGCTGAGAGGCGAGGCAACTTGTTCTCCCATCCAGCCAGGAGACCTGGCAGATCCAGAAGGAGATCCTGGGGGCAGAAGCTCCCCATCCCCACCAGTGTCCAAAGAGACACCCTGGCTGGTGAAGGGGACAGTCAGGTGAGTCTTAGGATGGACGAGATGAAGCACTCCACCAAGTGTTCATCCCCCCCTGAGGTGTCACCTGGTGTGGTAGGCACCCCCTGCACCCCGTAGTGACAGCAGGACAAAAGCAATGCCTGCAGGATTGCACTAATTGATCCTGATCTTACTGGGAAACAGTAGCAGCTCTTCTCCTGGGAATGAACAATTAATGGCTGAAGGAACAGAGAAAAGGCATGGGGTTGCACAGACTGTATTTAGCACTGTCAGAACTGAGGCCCACACTGATCAACAATTTGGCAATGTTTACATGTGTGGGAGTCCCATGTAAGGCATTTCCCAAATGCAAGACCCTCGTTCATGTTCAATAGGGTAGACCTGCATGAAGAAAATATTTGCTCTGTACAAACACCATTGGTGTTATAAGGTTGCCTGTGTTTCATTCTGTTTTAGTTCCTGATTCATTTCACTTAAATAATTTCAGAAGAGAGACCAACTTTGTTTTGCAGTATTCTGTGCCTTCTGCATTGCAGAAATAACACAGTTTGACACTGCTTTAACCACCATGGCTCAATGCAAAGGAATTCTGGGATCTGTAATTTTGGAGATATTTAGCCTTGTCTGTCTGTGTGAGACTGCTGCCACAAAAGGCTACAAATCTCAGGACTCCATAGCATGGAGCTATGCGGTTAAAGTGTCAAATTGCATTATTTTTGAAGTGCAGAGGCAGCCCCTGTGTATAGAACTGGTAAAGAACAACTGTTGGAACAGGAATACGAAGGGAAAAACTTCCACTTTCTTACTAAAAGAATTTAACTTAAAATAACAAACCAAAGATGTAACCTTGTGCTGTTCAGCACACATTACATAAAAAGGAAAAAAAGAGTGCATGTTTCAAGTCATCATGTGCCCTCAATAAAAAAGTATAGCTATACTATTATTCCTGAATTATTGTATTCAGATATAATAAGAAAATAGAATTATATAAATACACTAAAAAACAAAATACACTATTTTGAAAGTAAATATATATATATATCATTTTTTTTAAAAAAGCATTTAAAATGATAAGAGAAATGTGGATGTAATTCCATTTGTGCAGGACATCAATACATGCTCTTGCAAAAGCTCTTTCACAAAGTGACAAGATGTGGACCAGCCTGGCACAGCATCTCAAAATGACAGTGACCACAGGGCATAGCACTGTCTTGTTTGTATAGTCCTTTGTACAAGGTCACACAGTGGAGATTATCACATTACCTTTAAAATGCATTAAAAAGAGACTTACCTCATCTGAATTGAAGTAAAATTCAGGCTGCATCTGGATGCTAACACATAAATTTCCCCAAAAAATCTGCCATCCAGATGCAGCCTGAATTTTACTTCAATTCAGGTGAGGTAAGTCTCTTTTTAATGCGTTTTAAAGGTAATGTGATAATCTCCAGTGTCTTCTGCAAACACTTCTTTGGATTAAACACAAAGGGGGGGGGGGGGAAGGAACTATTTGAAATACTTTCTATACCAGTTAAAACTTTCAAACTATTGAAAAAGATTTTTAAAGCAAAAATGTACGACAGTTGCTCCTCCCAATATTCAGGGGATCTGTTCCGGACCTGCCCCCCACAAAAATAGTAGCTCGCAAATATTTGAGCCCCATTTAAACTAATGGCATGCACACCTGTGGTGCATGCGTGACCATTTAAAATATAGCCCTTGTTCCTCCCCACAAAGAGCGCAACCACAGACTCGAAGTCCATGAACGGGGAGGGACAACTGTACTTAGACAACAAACACAATCTAAAACAAAAAACCCAATATGGATTGAAATTATTCTCCCTTCTTCCCCCAAAAATACAAAAAATGTTGTACTTTCTGAATAATTCAAGTAAAATAACCTCTACATAATAATGTTAGGTACCTTACCAAAATGAAGTTCAATTTGCTACAACCCAAAATATACACACAGCACTAGATCATATATTATCCTATTTCCTATGCATAATTATCCACACTGGAACATTTCTGTAGAAATTCCTACAGCAATGTCTAAAAGTAAATTCTATATTAAATAATACTGGGACAAACTCTCCAAGTTATAATCAGTTGATTCCAATGATTTGAAATCAGTAGCAAAGCTTGAATAAAACTGCTTTTAATTCTAGTGTTTTTAGACTGGTTTTAATGATTTTAATGGTGTCTTTTAGTGTTTTTAATTGTTATTAGCAGTTTAATTTAATTAAATTTTAATGCCATATTTTTGTATGAGTTTAGCTATATCCATATTTGTTCTATTCTGTCAGCTGTCTTGAGCCCAGGTTTGGGAGAAATGGCAGAATATAAATAAAGAGAAGGAGGAAGAGAGGAAGAGGTGGAGGTAAAATTGTCAATTTAAAGATGAATGTCTTTTCTAGTATTTTATCTGCCTAGCAGTTTATCCAGCTGTGGGTAAACAGCAGGACAGATAATGGAAACAAAGAGGAAAGCACTTATTCCATCAAAACAGTGCATTGAAACAACTGTGTTCAAAACAGAGAACATAATTTAAGCTAATTCAGAGCAAAATCTATTTTCAGGGATTTTTT
>CM034701.1:265372007-265396099 GCA_020142125.1 Phrynosoma platyrhinos | reverse complement strand
AGGTAACAGTGTTCTGTGCAGTCATGCTGGCCACATGACCACCGGAGTAGTCCTCAGACAATGCTGGCTCTTTGGCTTAGCAATGAAGATGAGCACCTACAGTTGGTTATGACTAGACATTCATGTCAAGGGAAAACCTTTACCTTAAATACCTTGGGGGGAGGGGGACACAGAGGCAAAACCAGTTCCCTGGGCCTCCAGAAGTTCCTAACTCTGCACACAGGAGAATGGCGCATACCCAAACTTCTTTGTATATATATTTTCTGTCTCTGTCCCCACATTCTGATGATATGCCCTCGAACCCTGTGGGTCAAGGCCCTAGTCATAGCATCATGGGCAACTTATCTTATTTCCATAGGCAGACTATGGTGCATTACTGACTAATAAGGCTTGAAAAAGAAAACACAACTCACACAGTTAAGCTATGGTGCCCACTGGTGGTAAAGTCATGGTAAAAATCCAAACTACGCAATGATATCTTGGGATTGCAGAATATGTTTCTTTACAGGTTGAATGGCATTATTTCATTTGAACATTGTCATTGACATGTGCTTGTGTAACCTCTACATTACACCAGCAAATGTATTTTTAAAACTGATACAAAAGGAAGTATCCAAGACCCTCCCTTATGCAAAATGACTCCATGAGGCACAACCTTAGCTAATGGAGGTGGGTATATTCCTGCAGCCAATCAGTGGATGATGGGGACAGGGGATGCTAGGCATCATTCTACCTGCAGTTCTATGGACAGAAAATAAATAAATAAGTGCCGTCATATTCCTGGATTTCCAGCCTCTGACCATGGAAAATGTGTCTTTCTACCCCAAAAATAGAGTTTTAATAAATGCCACTGGAGTGCACTTTTTGTCCCAATGTAACAAAAACTTCCTATACAGTTTTTTGGCAAAGCATGATGCAGCAAGGCTTGAAGCAACATGATTTGTTATCACTGGGTTGGTTTCATTTGGGAAGAAACTGATTTTTCCCCCATGAAGGGGGGAATTTGAATTTTTACAGGGATCAGGAATTATCTGATACTGCAAGACATTTATTTTATTTTATGTGATTTTATTGTATTTTTCATGACACCTACTTCTGCCCTCTCTGCCTCTTTGTATTTGGCTAGAACACATTTCATTCTGCCCACACAAATGCTCATTTGGACTTGGGGTATTTGTATATTCTGCAAGATGTCAGAATTTGAATTGGGGTCAGAGAATACCACTTGATTTACACAATGCAAGTTTCCTTTTAATCTAACGCATGAGGGCCCCTACAGCTTTGATGTAGCTTTGGCAGCTACCTTGATCCCAGGGACAGTAGAGGGCAGGATGATGGCCTCCTGGGTGATTTCTATTTTAAGTCATATTTCTTTTCTGTTAGTCCTAGATGGCACAATTTTCCTTTTACTAATGCGATGTCTCTGCTCAACAATTCTCTTTCTCTTTACTGTGTATGATCATTTTATTCTCAAGGGAAATGAAATGTCAAACTGCCCCAGCCACTGATTTTTTCAAATAGAAAGGTTGTTTGTACTGCATGCCAGGGCAGCTTGTGTAAATGTTCTCCAGCTTTGAAACTTAACTGTAGCCAGCATGTTCAAGTTTGACCATTATAACAGTTTGAACTTCATCTTCTGATTTTAACAGAGAAGAACAAAGGCAGACATTCCTGATGAAATGCTCACCAAGGAAGACACTTTCCTTCAATTTGAAATGACCTACACAGGTACTCAACAGCCTTTCAAAAACTTTACCTAACATATAGAGGGTTTGGCATATTGCAACAAGAGATAAACTCCAAAGTCTCCATTAGATTGTTTCAGGCTCTCTCAATCTGCTGTCCTTCAGATGTGTTGGCCTATAACTCCACCACTCCAGATCTGGTTAGAGGAGACTGGATTATTACTCCCTTAAGGGTAAGAACAGAGAGCCAACTCCAACTGTTCGTCTCCAACTACAGCATGTCCAGTAAATCAGGATACATAAATGTTGACTAATCAAGTTTCCATTGATTCATTGAATCTGGTTTAGCTGTAAGCAACAACTGGGTTTTGCCTAAATGTTGTAGTGTTCAGGTGTTTTTTTTTTTTTAAGAAACTATTTAATCAGAATTAGTTAGTCCAGAACTGGATTCGATTTAATAGCTAAGGCTGCCTTCATATGTGATGTGAAGGTTGTCAGAGTGAAAACATGAGAGGGTTCCTTTACTTGTTGTAATGGCTGTGTAGAACAGGGAATTTCAGCAAGTGTAGTTGCATGAAAGCCACACCTGCTGAATTTCTTTCTTCTACAAAACCATTAAAGGTACAGAAGTTCTCTTCAGTTTTTAGTCTAGCCACTCTAGGCACAAAAACAAAATAGATTTCCTAAGAGTAAGGCTTGCTGGGACCAATGGGGCAGCTTTCTGAATAAACCCGTTTAAAAACTGTTAGTTACTTTGCCTCTGTCTTGTCATCTAGATTGTTGAGGGGAAAAAACACACACGTTGGCTGCACTGTATATTCAGTAAATATCATAAAAGCATTCTCCTCTTAATAGGAGAGTGGCCAAAAATGTCCTCCCCCCCCACCCCCAAGCTTCCCTTGAAAAAAGCTTTCAGAAGAGTGGCTCCATTTAATAAATGTCTTGCCAAGTCTTCACGAAGGCAGTGGCAACATGGGGAATCTCGGCTCCTAGTTGGATTTCTCAGGTACTTTACTCAAGCACTCATAAAATCATCCTCTCATGTCCAGCTTAAAATGTTGTTAACCTCATTTTTTAGACGAGATACAGAATTTCAAGATCCCAATGTCCTCTAGCAAAAGGGAGGGGAGGAAAACAAGTGGAAAGAATGGGAAAAAAGGAGGGGGAAAGCTAAACCTGGTATTTCATAGAAATTTAGGAGTTAAAAAAGAGAGCTGTCTTTCAGTACATTTTCTTTTTGAAAGCAATAAATTAAAAACCATGAATAGGTCAATAGGCCATCATGATGCAAGGAAAAAAAGTCCCCTTTTAAAAAAAGTAGGCTAAAACTAGGCTTAACTATAAAGATATGGAATGAACGCAAGAAAAGAGCATCTCAGCCTAGGTTTAACTTTGGAAAAGAATACTTCCACTGAGATGCTCTGTAAAATGTCTATACACAGTATCATGTATAGGGACAAAAATGCACCAAATATTTTAAATCTTAAATTCATGATTAGGTGGAGAGAGCAAGAGGAGGTGATGGCGGAGGAGTGAGGAACAGGGAAACCAGCAATCAAACTATCTTCAGAGAAGACTTTCATTTCCCAGTTGTCTGTGGCTGAGTCTGGGAGAGAGGAGAATAGCAGTCTGCTGGGTTGCACCTTCCTGTTGGCCCTGGGGGCCCCTGTGGTCCGGGAGGGCCTGGCATACTAGGGACTAAGCAAATGATAATAATAATGATAATGATTCAACTAGGATAGCCACAATGAGCTTACCAAGAATTTACCAACAATTCAACACTAGTTTGGTACTTCAGAAGAAACCGACTGAGAAGGGTTTTCTTTTCATACACTAAATGGGAACTCATGTGAGGCTGGAATCCTATCCAGAGATTGTTACTCTCTCTCAATTGTTCTGTAACTCAGGCATAGGCAAATTGGAGAGTTGGGAAGTACCCAGGTGAACCATACACACACACACCCCTGGCTGTTTTTGTGGTCCTCAGCAACTCCAAACCCATGCCTGATGATTATTTTATGGTAATTTGTGTTTTCTGGAAGCTCCTAGGAGTTGCAATTCTCCTTTCATATGGGTTGCACTCCTTCCACCCCACATAGTCACTAAAGTATGTGCCTTCCAATCATGAATCATCCCTTGAATTTCATAGGATGTTTTTAGGCAAAGCAAACTTAGAGGTGATTTTTGCCAGTTCCTTCCTCTGAAATATAGCCTAACAGCAGCTGGTCCTCCCTGGTGGTCTTCTTTCCAAGTACTAATAAAGCCTGATTCTGCTTAGCTTCTGAGATTAGAATGAATCGGGTGACTTCAGAGTATTTAGACACACACTATTGAACCTCAAAATACCTGCTTTTCAAACTTGACCTCCAGGCACTAAAAGTTATCTTTGGAGGCATTTTTGGCAATCCATGTGAAACTCCCCACCCACCCCACAAGGATCCCTGGGGTAGAAAATTAGATCCATCTCCACCCCAGTCACCCAACCTTGTTGTAACTCATTGGTTGTTTCACCAGGAGAAGTGTGAATTGATAGTTTTACCTGAAGGACCAGGTGGGCCAGGATCACCTGGCAGGCCAATTCCAGGCTCACCTCTTTCACCTTTCTGTCCTCTGTAGCCTAGAGAAGATTAAAAAAGAAGAAGAATAAGAGTGCCCTGAAACTACCCCATTGTTTTTTTTTGTACAATCTCTTTCCCAAAATGTAATGGTTGAGAAAATTGTAACTTTCACCCCACTTCCTCAATGCTAGTAATTCAAACAATAATGTGTATACTTTCCTTGGAAGACTAGAGAAAATCAGAAAATTCCTAGAAGACATGAACACACCCTGTGACCATGGTTTCTTTGCTAAGTGTGACTTTTCCCACTTTACTAGATTTACTCCCTCTTCTGTTTTGTATTTCTAATCACTAGAATGGATTAGAAATCTTTTAAGGAGTGAATCATGCATTAAATGATGCACCCCACCTTTTAACACTCTTAAACCATTGTAAAAGTAAGATTGATTGAGAATTGCATAAATCGTAGGGAAGTGTACTGTAGAAGAAAAAATGAATGCATAATATATTATAATATGCATTGCAACCTGAGAAATAGGATGCAACAAGTTGAAATTTAATTTGAAATGGAAAAGGGAAAAGATCTAGGAGTTACATTAATGGGGTCACATGGGGACTAGAATCATGCTTGGACAGAACATGAGATACATGTTCAGTTCCCCCTACTCAGTGTATTGGGCCATGTAGAACCAGGTATAGAATACAGTCATTATGAGGAGGGTGCTGAAAAATACATGGCTTTTCCATGTGGGATCTGCATTATGCAACCTTACTTACCAAGTAAGATCTTCCACACTGTGTGGTGAATTTAATGCTAAGCTTGAAACCAGTGTAGAGAAATTCTTTGTAATGCAATCAACTATGTAATGAAATCCCAAGATGTCAATGGGAATTCCACATTGTCCAAAGCTCTTTCTGGGAAAGGCTTAGAATCAACACAGCAGCATTCTACTTTGGATCATCAAAACATCACTCTTGTAGAAATGGATAAGCATTTATTAAACAGAAGCTGTTAGTGAGTTATGATGCAATGCCAACATATGGTATGGTACAATGCCAATGTATGCTATCATAACCCACTTTTTTTCATTGAGGAGGTAGGTATTATTTATTGATCATGAAATGCTCAAACTCTCCCCTCAAGACCCACTTTTTAAGTAAAACAACCCCACCACAGCCATGCGTATGTTGTTGGAGAGCAGGAGGTTTAGCAGAAACACATCCTACTGGATGTGCTGGAAGGATGTCATTTATAGGGGGCTCCTGACCTTCTGAGGTCCCTGTGGAGAGGAAAACAAGTGAATGTGTCTCTGTTCATCCCCCTGTTTTCCAGTGACATGGAAATTGTCATGTTATCTGCGTAGGGACTGCATCACTTAAAGCGTGGGTTAGAGGGATAGCACTGGGAGAAGTACCTATGGAGATGTTGCTACCTGCCAGGCATATGTTTCCCAATGAAGAATCTCAGCCAGAAGTGCTTTTTAAGATAGTGGTAGTAGATATAGTGGCTTCTAAGGCCCTCAAAGACAGCACTACAGTTCCATAATACTACACTGGAGAAAGCAAACAGATCAGACCCTTTGGCTCCTCCCTATGATTTGGCTCCCCTACTGGAGCTTAGTAAGCAAATGGGCTCCACCTGTGAAAGCTGTTGAATGTACACATCCGGAAAAGAGAAACTGAAATTTGAAAAGCAAAAATTGCCATTTTGGTCCTGTAGCAGCCACATTTTTCTGTGCCTTTTTATTTGGCATAATATAGTACCACAATGCAGATTTTAAAATTTTAACACCCAACCTCTAAACAAACCCTCTTTCCTCCAGCTGCAGTGAAATCAGGAGATACTATATAAGGATGTTCTGCAGTTTTATACTCCTACAACATAAGAAGGTTTAACACTAACCAGATGTTAGCAGAAGCCATTATTTCTCTTGCATAGACCTTTAGAGGTCTATTTATAACCTGGTCAGGGCCTAAATACTGTAAAGGCACCAGATCCTGTCTGATCCTTGAAGCTAAGCAGGGTCAGCCCTGGTTAGCACATGGTTGGGAGAACACCCACAAATACTAGGTGCTATGATTTATGTTTCAGAGCAAGGACACCACCTCTGAGTATTCCTTGTGTAAGACAACCCAAAGAAATTCATGGTGTCTCCATAAGTCAACAGGTGATGAAGGCACACACACAAACACACACACAATAAGCTGGTTGGTGGAATATGTTAAAGCAATCCAAACCAATCTAAATGATCTAGAACAGTCACCCCTGCCTGGTAAGGAGAAGGGTGATAAGTGTTTCTGAAAGTGTGTGTAGTTTGAAAACAGTTTGGAAAATTCTTTTGAAGGACAAGTGCTCTGATATTTTAGTCATCCTTCCATATTCATGGGGATTAGGGGAACAAGACCCCCAAGAATATGAAAATTTTGCAAAAAGCCCCACCCACTTTCTCCCATGCTTGGGATAGCTGTAGACAGCTGTCCCAAGCATGGGGGAAGGAGGTGGGCAGGGCTCACGCTGAGATTGCGAATTAGCAAATTTGTGAATCCCAAGTCCATGAATCTGGAGGGATGACTGTAGTAGGAAATGAGGAGGCTTGCTCCACCACTTGGTTGAGAAAACCTCAACCTCACACTGAGCCTTTCTTACTGCCTGCATTAGACAGATTAGTTGAGATCCAAAATAGACCTACTGAAATCAATAAGCCAAGACAATCATGGTTAATGTAAACTCAATTGATTTTTTCAGCTGGTGGACTGAAGGGTCATAGCTTCATCTAAAGTGAATTACATAACAGCAACTCTACCACTGTACAAATATTATCTATATTATGTATATAATTGCATCTCCCAATTTTAACCATAGCCTATTAATCTGGAAAGATTTAAGGTTATTTGGACTACTTTTGGCTTCTCCTCATGCTATTCCCCATATTGGAACTGAGAGTCAAACTAAATCTCATTCTTGGGATTAAACATGTGATCCCATCTGAGATGTACCTAATCAAAAGAGGAGGGGGGCACTAGAGGTGTTTGTTTAGCAGCTAGTTCCAAATGCCAGGTAAGACTTTTATTTCTTACTGGTATTGGAAAGAGATAATTAGTAGAACCAGATTTGATTAAACATGATTTTAACTAAAAGATTACAGGCAGAGATGGGTAGAGTGTAACCTTCCAGATATTGACCAGCAACTCCAATGGCATGGAATGCTGGGAGATGCAGTTCAACAGCATTGGACAGATGCATTTTGTCTGCCCTGATATAAATAATTGACCTTTGTGGTGTTAACTCAGTAAAGGAGAAATGAGATTTACTTTTAATACGCTTGCCACCTAACAACAGAAATGGAGCCTACAGACTTTTGATTGACCAACAATTTGGCCATGATATGAGTTAATTTACTTAGTCACCTTAAGTATAAAGCAGTAAAGCATGGCACAGTGGGCACCCTACATTCACTGGGGTTAGGGATACATGACCACCATGAAAGTGGGGGAAAAGCAAATTAAAAAAACAACAATTCTATTTTTTAACCTGAAAGAACACCTCTCTAGGAATCTTTAGATCTTCCAGTGCAACTCTGTGATCAAGATCCACTGGATGTTGACCATAGAATTGTCCTGGAAGAACAACAAATGCCTAGAGAAATGTTATATCTAGGAACCTATAGGTTCTCCAGAGCAACATTTGGTGCCAGTGCAAGTTGGCCATAGAGTTGCGCTGGAGAACCTAGATGTTCCTATAGAGAACATATTAATAAAATTCTGAGAAATGGGTCTAAGAGACTGATCCTGTGGTTAGAAATGTATTCCAGTGAATTAACAATACAGTCACCCCTCCGTTTTCATGGGGGATCCATTCTGGACCTCCCCTGCAGAAATGGAAACTTGCATATATTCTAGCCCCACTGGCTTGAATCGCTGTGCGCGACATGGGCATGCATGCCATTTTAGCCAGTGGGGCTTGCCCCTCCATGAATAATCAAGACTGCAGACTTCAAGTCTGCAAATACAGAGGGGTGACTGTAATCAAATCCGCAAAATTAAAAATTATCAATAAAAATATTCAAATCTGCCAAAGTCAAAGCCACAAATGTGGACAGCCAACTGTATTTGTTCCATCGAACACAATGCCCCAACAGTCCAACCTCAAATGACTCAGAGTGGGAAAATGAAGAAAGCATGGACTGGTAAAACACACACATGCAAAGGGAGCATGCATGGCATGACAGGACATACATGTATTAACAAATGAACAAACAAACAAGCAGGCATTGAAACTGAACCTTGTAAATTAAAAAGGAAACAAAACCCGTTATCTTCATGTGTTAGTTGTGAAATCTGTGTCTTCTTGGGTAGAACTATTCAATGTTTATCCTGTTGGCCTTCAAGGACCATCATTCATTATTTTTACAAATATGTGTCCAGAAAGGTGGCACCATTTGTTTCAATTGCTACTTTTGCCATGCATAATCAGGGCAACTATTATATTTCTCATATGCTATACCATCTCCACTTCCTTAGTTTGACAATAAAGACCTTTTTTTACAAAGTATGAACCTTGTTAAACTAGACATTTTATTTTTTTAAAAAAGCCTGTAACCCCAGTAGACATGTATCTGTTGAATTTCTGTATTAGTAATCCATTAAAAATAATACAATGAACACACTACATCAGCTTTAGTATTCCTACCATATGTACAGAATGAAAAATCAGATAAATATGGATCAATATAGTCTGAAAAAATGTGGACATTACTGAAATTCAAGTCATTGTAGAAAAGTAATATCACAGCAATATATCTGTTCACATTTTATGGATATGAATGTTATAAACAATGCTCAGGTACATTGGAATCATACGCATACAAATGTTTAGTGCATGGTTGAGTAACAATAAAACTGCAAACATTTAATAAAACATATCACCAATCACTTTCTAAAACTTCTGCTTTATTTTACACATTCAGTACAGTAAGAAAAAGACATTTAAATATGGCATAAGAAAACCATTCAACAACAATCCAAAACAGATCTCCATCAATAGTACAGTAGAGTTTACATGAGGTATATTTTAATAATGATTAAACTTCTGGAGTTTAATTTCACAGTCTACCTGAGTGAGATTTTAAGTCCATCATGAAATCTCTGGTGTAAATAGAAGAATTTATATTGCAGTAAAACATACCATACCTATAAAACCAGATTTAAAATGTTATTTTTAAAAATGTAATTTATTTTAGCACCTTTATTGAGTGATTACAGTAGGATTTCTTGTGAAGGCAGTGTTATAGTATTGCAGTTTGTCAAATCTGAACCATTTTGTTAAAATCTCTTAGTGCTTGAAGCATTTTAGGAAGGAATTAGGGTCTTGTTCAGATGATCAAACAGTGCTTGTATGTCTGGCTCTGTGACAATGTGGAGAAAACTCCTACAACATCCATAGATATGTCTATGAAAGCTTGAAAAGAGGGACATTGAGATTAAGGAAATTATTTCAATTTAAAAATCTAAGTTGTGCTTGCATAGCCAAACAGAGAAGTGAAGAAAAAATAAGCATTGCTTGTTTGTGATATCTGGACTTCCTAAGTGAAAGGTTTGGAAGATCTCAAATTGTCTCTGTTCATTTGCACTATTAAACATGCTGGAACTTTGTGTTTTATAAATGGAATTAAAGAGACTTCCAGCAGTTTCAGCATTCTGTATAAAGACTGGGGATGATGGATCACTATGGCCATCCACATATTGTTGGACTGCACCTTTTATCATTCCACACTATTGGCTATATGGCTAGTCCTGATGAGAGTTCTAATTTAACAGCATCTGGAAGACTACAGATTTCATACCAGGACTACTCTGGTGGTCATGTGGCCCACATGACTGCACTGAACACTGTTACCTTCCCACCAAAGTGGTACCTATTTATCTGCTTGCATTTGCATACTTTTGAACTGCTAGGTTGGCAGAGCTTGGGACTAGTGACAGGAGCTCACCCCAACATGCAGCACCCAGGCCTTGAACTTTCGATCTTCCAATCATCTTAACCACTAAGCCATCACATCCCTACTGTTATAGATCCATAACTGCCCCATATTTAGTAATACTATATGACCATTGCCATGATCATAAAGTCTCCCCTCCCCGAATCCACTTTAGTAGCTAGCAGATGCGCCAAGCAATGAAAGTCTGTTCTGTTAAGTGATTTGGGTGCAACAGAATGATGTTTCCAAGCCCCTCAAACCAGTAAGCGAAGCTGCAACATTCAGAAGGAAGACCTTGGTTGCAATGCCTCACCAAAGACTCATTTGTTGTCAGGAGAGGCCTGGAAATGTCATCCTACTGTGCCCTGATTGCCAGCTGACCAATCTCCCTCACTTGATGCAGCTGTTAAGGTAGGTTTGGCAGGCTGGGCCAAGAGATGTTACTTAGTTACTTGATTTGTAATTAGGTCCACAATCTAGGATCCTGGACAATGTCATTAAAAGGCCAGTGTCTCAAATAGAAACATTTTTGGTAAGGTACTCTCCCACTCCAGTGTCAACTGACATAGAAATTTATCTACTTCATAAACTGCAAGAAAATTTGTAGTGTTTCTTAGTCCATTAACAGCAAAGAGACATGTGAAGAAAACCCTCTCAAATGTTTTTAATCCTTCTGGAAAAAATATATACACAATTTAGGGCCAGTGCTGCTTCAAAAGCCTCTGAGTGACATTGGACATTATCACACGGGGAGCTCCGAACAGAAGCCGGCTTTAAAGTGAAAGTGCTACTGCAAAAGCGGAAGCAATTAATTAGCCGGCTTTCCCCGTGTAAAAACCTCCTGCGCATTTAAAAGGAGGTTACTCCGAAAGGAAAGTAGGCAGAAACTGCTTCTTTTTATTTTCAGAAGATCCCTGAAAATAAAGAGAAGCAGTTTCTGACTACTTTCTGTTCGGATTAACCTGCTTTTAAATTCGACATCTGAAAATATACCCACTTTTGCGACTTATTTTCAGTTTAAACCCCCGTTTCCTCACAGGATTTCCTCTGTGTGATAACGTCCATAGTGTGGTAGTCATTAATGTGACATGGGTCACCACATTGGTAGCTCAGTTTTCTCAAATGGTACTAAAACCTACTAAGTATAATTAAGTATAATTATACTCTGCACATCTCTGGAAGATACAAAACAACTTTTTAACAACCTCCTTTGTACAGTTTAGAAGTGGAAGTTATTTGCTTTGGGACATTAGATGCCTGATGGCTATTAGGTGTCTTTCTTGCTTTGTGGGACCAGGTGAGTAGTGCAAACCTGTCCCCCGTCCCCCCCGCCATGTGTGTTGATGGATGGGTGTAACCTAAGCAAATACTGGGAAAATCAAAGTTGTTTCACAGACATCTGGAAGCTTCCCCTTTTCTGCTCAACTTGTTTGTAAACAAATACAAATACATAACAATCCCAATTTAATTAATTTTTAAAATTACTCTGACCACACAAGGGGAGATCTTATGTAAGAATCCTTCTCTGAAATGTTTTACTGCTCAGATAGACAAGGAAAAGGATGACATCAGGATGTAACACCCAAGTACATTCTTGGGTTTAGTCTGCAGTCATGAAAAGCACTGAAAAAGTTCTGAAGTGTAGCAATAGAGGCAGAGGCCACAATCCTGTATATACTTGGCCACACACAGGCATACCCCTTACTGTCCCTAACATTTGCAGAGCTTCATTAATCGAAGCAGCACTAAATAAACTCAGCCACACAAAGTGCCCTACTCCTATACCAATCCCAAATATTCACCAATGAGGACAGCTGCTCTCCAGTGCTTTTTTTGTTACACTCAGAACAGAGCAGTACCAGTAAGTAGCCTCATTCAAAACTGGTTTCTATCTTGCCAATTGGTTGAATTCTGATATGGAAGGAATTCTTCACCCCTTTATCCCTAATACATGATATCGCACTGTGGCTACTTTGTGGTGTGTGTGTGTGTGTGTGTGTGTGTGTGTGTGTCACACTGTACATGATCAAAACCACCTTTGTATGAAACCCTGGTGAGCACAGATATAGATGAAGTCATGAAACTGTTATTGATATTTTAGGGAGTCTCTGAGAGTGCTATTTTAAGGAATTAAGCTACCCAGAAAATGTTCCTCCAGTGCCAAAGATCTTCACACATAGAAATGAATCAGTGTGCAAGAATCTCCCTTGCCACAGATAACTTTAGTGTAGTGTAGGTAATGCTGATTTTGTGTGTGTGTGTACCTATATAGGACTGAGGTTCTGAGTCTTCTCACATACCATCCTTTGGCACCAAAAGGAGTGCCATTTGAAGGATGCTTCCTCTGCACTTACCTAATTTTGCAAGGGGATTGCATTCTTGGGGCCATACCAGCTCTTTTCCTGGAATATAACCGTTGGTGACAGTTCTACTAAAATTAGGCCTACTTAAATTCTGTTGACTCCAGTGGCACAGTTACTTATGGATATCTGGTGAGGATACATGCTATCCTATAACTAAAAGTGTTGGAAGGCTGAGGTCAAAAAATGTGGACATCTACAAGAGCATTTAGCCTCTTTAAACCTTTATTACTTAATGTTGGTAGCAAGAAGAAATGTCCATGAGAGACCCTTTCTAATGCATATATATTTGTGTATTTTGTTACTCCCCTTATGTATTTCTCAACTACAGAAACAAGTCATGGATCTAGTTTATACATGACATTAATCTGGCTCTAGAGTGGTGGCTAAGTTACTGGATTAAAAGCAACCACAGAGTTGTTGCAGCACAAAGCTTTCACAGGCTAGAGGTTGCACTGCCAAGTAAATGCAGCATCTGATGAAGTGAGATCTGACCCAAAAAACCTTCAGCCACAATAAATGTATGAAAATTATTCAGCTGCCACAAGATTCTTTGATATGCTTAAGCTGAAATCATAGTACATTTATAAGTCCTTGGACTACATCAATGCTTCCAAGAAAAAAAAAATTGGTTCATCATCACCTGGTGTGTAAAATGGATTGTAAAATAAGAAGGAAAACTGGGGAAATTAAAGAACTGATTAGACTTGCATATTTCAGGGATGAGAGAGAGGTAGCTCCCATATTTTTCCTGGGAAATGGCTCTAACAGCCTGATTCTATGGTTAGAAACTGAATTCAATGGGAACCTCCATGGCAGTTTCAGCTTTGAATCTAGAAATAGTTATTGTAAAGGTGCATCTACTTAAAATTATATATGATAATTAAAATTCCTCATTTTATTCTGTCAGAGTAAAACTGTGGTGATCTTGGGAGTGCAGGGTGGAGTGGTATGTTATGTTCAGCTATGCAACATGATAATATCCTTACAAATAAAACACTAAAAGCAGCTTTACATTCCCACCCCTACCTACCCACGCCCCCCAGCCTAAGCTTCACAAGAAGCATCGTTCCCAGCCTTCACTCTGGCAAACATGCCAATGGGAAGGAATTCACATTATAACTTGGCTTCCTGTTTCTCACATACATCTTAAAGCTATCCACTCTGTGCATCCTCATTAAACAGTCTGGCAGAGACATTCAAATTGACCATTTATAGCAAATTGATATATTCAGATGATGAGCAAGCCACTTGAATTAATATATATATATATATCTAGTCCCCTTTTAACATTCTCCTTGAGCCTTTTTATTCTGTTTCTTCTCATTCTGAGCCCATCACACTTTTCATCCTTCAGTCAAGGATTTGCTCTTATCAGTTTCTACAGCGTTTATTCTTCTCCTCACAGCTTTATGTTCCGCACTTCTTCAAGCTTTGCTTTCACGTTCTTCATTCCAGTCTGACTTGCTCTGACTCCAGAGCAGACCAAACTAACAAAAGATAATAATTAAGAACTACCTATTTTCACATATGGTTCAATATTTACTACCCCAATAATATTTTTACAGCATGTGCACTAACTATTCTAAGCCAATCTTAAATGGCAGTCTGAACTCTGATAAAGAAACATAGAGGAAAACATTGAAAAAGTCTGATTCCTTGGCATCTGAATGAAACACAGAGAAGAACTCTTTTTTAAAACAACAACAACACAAATTTTTCTCAATTAATCAATGCACTGCTGTGTGTTAATTGTGAATGACTGTATACCAAAAATAGTGCAAATCTAATTATAAATAAGTACGGCAATAATTAGATTCACAGCAAGAGTGACTACTGTAACATTAAAGCTTTATTAAATTTTACTACACTATAATGTGCATATTTTTTGCTAACAGATTAGTGCTATAAGATCAAGATCCTATAGCTCAAACTATTATGTGATGAGACTCTCACTGCTAAAATGGCATTGAGTTTGAATCCTGTGTTTGCACTGTTGAAGATTCAGGAAAGGTGTCTAAGCAGTGTTCTAGGGTTATCAATTATTAGGATTATTATGCAATGATTAGAAGTTTTTAATATACAAAAACACACATCTACTAAGTGTTAATATATTGGTCTAGTCTGGAAAACACTAGTATGGATTTAAAAGTTAATCAATAGATAGCTACAAGTGTAGCTTCACTCAACTCTGAAGATGTCTGGAAACTTTAAAATAAAATACATATGAAGATAAATTTTGAATCCCTACCTGGGGGTCCAGGTTCACCAGGAGGTCCAGGTAGCCCATCCTTTCCTGGAAGACCTGGTTTTCCATGTGTCTGGGAAGCTAGCATGGCAGCTGGCAGCTTGAGCTGAGATACAAACTGAGACATCCTCTCTTTATGCATTAAAAACCAAACAAAAGTAAAAGTAAGTAAGGTGGTAAAATTCAGAGACATCCTTAGATGCAACTGAGAAAACAGACTAATCTATAAAAGCATATGCTATAACTTCTTTTGTACATTACTCTCAAAGGTGCTACACATTCCCTTTGCATATTAAAGGTAAGTAAGTAGGTGTAAGTATCTTAGAATCATAGAGTTGGAAGAGACCACAAAGGCCATCCAGTACAACCCCCTGCCATGCAGGAACTCCCAATCAAAGCATCCCTGACAGATGGCCATCCAGCCTCTGCTTAAAGACCTCCAAGGAAGGAGACTCTACTAATCTCTGAGGGAGTGTGTTCCAATGTCAAACAGCTCTTACTGTCAGGAGGTTCCTCCTAATGTTGAGCTGGAATCTCTTTTCCTGTAGCTTGCATCCATTGTTTCAGGTCTTATTCTCTGGAGCAGCAGAAAACAAGCTTGTTCCCTCCTCAATATGACACCCCTTCAAATATTTAAACAAGGCTATCATATCACCTCTTAACTGTCTCTTCTCCAGGCTAAACATACTCAGCTCCCTAAATCTCACCTCATAGGGCATGGTTTCCAGACCCTTCACCATTTTTGTTGCCCTCCTTTGGACACTCTCCAGCTTCTTTACATCCTTTTTGAAATATGGTGCCCAGTACTGGACACAGTATTCCAGGTGAAGCCCAACCAAAGCAGAATAGAGTGGCACTATTACTTCCCTTGATCTGGACACTATACTTCTGTTGATGCAGCAGTAGCAGCACTGGATGCCTTTGTATACTCAAAGCAAGGTGATTACAATTATTTTAAAAGTAATTGATGTATAGTTTTCCAAATGATCAATCATCTTATTGCCTTCAACAATGATACTGCAATTTCTTAGGCAACCAATCTGTTTGTGGTACTGCATATATACCTGTGCATAGAGTAGCTTCAAGAATGATATCAGTCAGTAAAATGATCAGGGAAGAAATATTAACTCCCATTCCTTCAGTGTTATGCCTTTGATCAAAACTGGGCCTCCATATAGCTGCACTTGTCATTTGGAGATCAAATCACTCCTCATACATATTGCCAGGAGCTGTGCCCTGAAAGTAATGAAGCACTACCCTCTTGCCACATTCAGTGTATGCACACACATATACACCATCTATCTTTTCTTCTTTTCTATGGTGGAAACCATTATTTTGTGCTTGAAGTCAGTAAATGAACAGGGTGTCAGTATGTAGGCAGAACAATAATTGTAGTTCTGGTTTTCTTGATTAAAATTCCCCATTCCAAAAGATCAGGGGCCTTTTCATATTACTTAATTATAGTGCTGTGATTCCACTTTAAAATCCTGGGATTTGCAGTTTAGGGAGGGATATTTCAAATGCCAACCAGAGTGCCCTAGTGCATCGCCAGACAACAAACCTCAGGATTCCACAGAATCCCATACAGACATAGCAGTTAAAGTGGAATCAGAAGTGCTATACTTATATGGTATGAGTCTAGCTGTTCCATTTTATTGTGCCTCATAGCTGCATTTTATGTTCTTTGTGATTCCATCACTTTCAATGAACAAACACAATTCAGCCAAACAATAATTGTTTCAGAGCAATTTATGGGCCACTAATAAATATAGTGGTTTCACTAACTAGGATATGTCTGACTTAACCTTTGTCTTTTATTCATTGTATTACTAACTTAAGTGGAAATCGTTTCCTATATTATGTTCATATAGTATATTATGAAACAAAAATAAAAAATGAAAGCAAACATTTACAATGGAAGTAAAAAGAATAACATGATGTTTCTTTTCCTCACCTTCAAAAACTCTAAGAACCTCTTGTCTGATATATTTTTTCATTTCTTCAAATAAAACTGAATCTGCCTGTTGAAGATATAAATATATATATATTTAAAAAAGTAAAAAGGTAAGGTGAGATGTGGGCATCAAAACTTGTCGCTGTGTACCTTCAAGTCATTTCTGACTTACGGTGGCCCTAAGCCAAATCTATCACAGGGCTTTCTTGGCAGAATTTGTTTTGCCTTTGCCTTCCTCTGCAGCTGAGAGAGCTTAACTTGCCTAAGATCGCCCAGTGGGTTTTCATGGCTAAGAGGGGATTTTAACCCTAGTCACCTAATAGAGCACTCAAACCACTAAACCACATTGGGTCTCAGGACATTAAAATACTAAAAGCAATTATTTTTAGTGTGTCTTTGCAGAGGATTGCAGCTATACAAATATTCATAAATATTATGCAGTATAAAGAAGAAAAATTAAATACAGGTTGAGTATCCCTTATCTGGAATTCGAAAATCTAAAATACTCTGAAATCCAAAATTGTCCACATATTGGCTGAAATAGTGGCACCTTTGCTTTCTGATGGTTCAGTGTATGTACACTTTGTTTCATGCACAAAATTACTTAAAATATTGTGTATAAAATTACCCTCAGGTGTATATACCGTAAACATACATTAATGTAATGTTTAGATTTGTATCCCATGCCCAAGATATCCCATTATGTATGTGCAGTTTATTCAAAAGTCTGAAAAAAAACTGAAATCCCAAACACTACTGATGCCAAGGATTTCAGATAAAGGCGACTCAACCCATAACAGTAAAATCTGCATAATTTACTCATGCTAGGGTCTGGTAGTGGAATTTTCTAACCATGCTTTTTCAACAGTCAATCAACCTTACCGGTAAGCCTGGAATTCCTGGTGAGCCTGGAGGACCCTTATGACCTGGTGATCCTGGATTTCCTTTGTTCCCTTGAGGCCCCATAGGTCCTATATCACCCTTGTATCCTGGCAGGCCAGGTCTTCCTCTTTCACCTTGAGGGCCCTTGTCTCCTGGTATACCTTGATCCCCCTGTTCAAAAGAGAGCAACAGATTGTTTGACCTCTTATTATCTCAAATCGGTTGCAACCTCAGTAAACAGCACTGGCAACTACTGCATTAAACTACAGGACAATGTACAAAGGAATGGTTCAGAGATGATCATGATAGGTTCTGATTTTTTAGCTGACAAAAATAACAAAAAACTAAGAATGTTTTTCACATTTGCTTGTAAGTGAATCTGAGCTCTCCAAGAGAAAGAAATTTGCTCTCAAAAAGAGGTTGTAACATAAGCTTTCATAGACTTGGAAGCACACCTTGGGGCTCAACAGACAGCCCCTAAGGGGTGGCATCATACTGCCCTTTTCCTTGTTGGATTGGGGCTGTGGCCCCAATCCGGTACTTTGCCACTCTAAAAAAACCTGTCAAATGTTGCTCCTTTTTAGAGTGACAAAAAGCTGCCCGTGCTGCAGTTGCGGCAGCTTTTCAGCACTGTTTTGGTGCAGTGTGTATGAACGCTGTGCCAAGGGAGCGCCCTGATGCCACCCAGCAGCTGTTTGGGTGGGCGGCATGAGGATGACATGGGGTGGAGTTCAGGCGTCTGGCGTCTGGTCACCACGCTCCCACTCCACCCCCAGGCTGGCCCTTGTGGTCAGTCTGTACAGCCCCTAAGTCAACAGAAGTTCATGCTACAACCTCTTTTGCACAGTTAGTCTCAAAGGTGCTACAAGATCCCTTTGCATACTCATATAGACAATGTAATGGCTGTTTATCAGTCACTGCAAGGTGCATAAACTATACAAAGAGCCATTCACTTGTATCTTCTGACCTAACTTATGAGCCAGTGCAGTTGTGTCTTGCAGAGGAGACACTGATTTTTGCATATCAAACTAATAATAATAATAATAATAATAATTTTTATTTATATCCCGCCCCTCTGCCAAGCAATCGGGGCGGCGTACAACGTATAAACATCAAAACAAATAGAATCAAATTCAGTCCCATCCCTCATTCCCACCCCTAAAAAACAAATCAAACAAAACAAATTAAAAAACAATTAAAAATTCACAAAGCACATCTTCAATGAATGACATTTAAACCTTGAGTTCTCTAAGGCTATAGCAGGAGAGGAAACATGACAATTGCTGTGTCACAGAAGCTGTTGTCATAGCCAGGGCAAAAGATAATAGGCGGGGCCTTCCAGCGACCACCTACAGTCCTCCACACTGCTGGTGCTGGGAAGGATGTTCCAGCAGGCTTTTATGCCTGAGTTCTCCCAGCTCTGGCTGCATTTAAAGAGTAGTACAAGTAACTTTTAAAAAAATTAGTCAACAGGCAGCCACTGCATTTTAAAATTCCACCAAAGATGGAAAAAAGAATGAACAGTACAAGGGAAACAGAAGAACAGAATTAAACCTATGTTCTGACATACTCAGAAATCTACTTGGTGTTGTCCGGCTTGATGTTGATGATTTCATTTAGGATTTGAATGATTTCATTTGCTGATGTTGATGATTTCATTTAGGATTTGAATGAAACAAAAATTTGAGTGATACCAACTATAGTCCTTCAAATTTGTTGCACATCAATGTCCATTCGAGATGGACCCAAACCAGAAATTTGCCCAAAAGTTGAGGTTTGCCAATTGGTTCTAAATTTGCATAAAAATGTTTGGGATGCCAGCCTAAATATCAGTGTCATGTTAGGTCAACATTGGTTTACATATGTTTATATAAAGCAAAAGATGAAAAAAAGAAAGACATCCAAAGTGAATGTGTGGGAGGTACTCAAAGGAGTTAACAGTTTGGATCTCAAATCTTACTATAGGCTTCATTTGGTCTATTAGGTAATGCAGAAAGTTTGGCAACTGTGATTAAGCATGAGGATTTGTGTAGCACAACAAACAGATAAATACTTTGTAATTCAGATTGGAATGAAGGTTACTATGAACATACATATATTATACATGGCTTGAACTAATAAGGGGATATAGCTTGGATGTTTTCACAGTATGCATTTAGGGGTATTATACTGAAGAAAGAATATTATTCAGGATCCTATTGGGTCTTGGTGGTGATGGAAAAGAGTGCTTTGTTTAACATGAAACAAACCAAAAACATTTACTTTCTTGGGAAAAAAGGAAAATGGCAAAGATCTCACAATAATGGCTTTCATAGCTGTGTCTACACATGCATATTTTCTTAGTTGCAGCAAACTACATCCTGAAGCTAGATGGCAATGTCTTCTGTTAAATCTGAACTAAATCTATGTGACTATCAAATTGTACTTTTCATGGATGAGAAGTGTGCACCTGAAAGTCTTGCCTCACTACTGTATTAAACTGTGTAGTAAAAAGAAAAATGAAAAAAACTGTAAGTAACTAGATTAAAGAGCTCCTCGTTTCCAGTTGTATTGTACATAGAGCTATTAGCTAAAAGCCACTATGTAGCACTGTGATGGGAAAACATTGAAGTGTTATATACAGAAGACCTGTTGTCTGGTCCTTTCCATAAATATTCTTATTTGAGGCACAGCATTTGCCTGAAAGCACCTCTGAAATTTGCCAGGAAGCCCTTCTGAAGGCAAAGCAGGAAGGAGAGAGAATAAAAGAGGTCCTCCACTGCTAAAAAATAACTGCTTCACAATGATTTGGTACAATGTTTGCATGTGGTTAAAAAGAGCAGAGAGAAAGCAAAGGATTACAGGCAAAGGCTGAAGCCCCTCATGTCAATGAATCTGACCTCTAAATCTCTTTGATTTCCACTGGCTTAACATTTGCTATGAACCATAATTAAGACTTCAGTTCAAAGACCCCTATGACTTATGATGAAGCTCTGGACTAATTGAATCCACAATGGAACCCTGACTAGAGTTTAAATAGCCATTATTAAATAGGCAGAGAACAAAGCGAAACTGCTGCAATATGACCCTTCAAGTCCATATATTAACTGCTTTAAATTACTAACAAATTATTTGCATTCATAAAAGCCACAGGGACACATTATAATTATTCATACATATTTGTTTTACAGTAAAGGCTACTAGAACTTTGCAGGACAAGTAGCTTCATTGCTATGGTACACTAGCGTAAGAATAATACAATCTTGATTCTGTAGCACTGGAATGGATGCCAAGTGTTAATCAATGCAGCAAATCCATATAGAAAGAATTCTTGAAAGGTATCCATCCAAACTTTGTTTAAAATACACCAATGAATGAGAATTTACCAACTTTTGAAGGAGTCTGTTTCACTACTGAAGACAATTACCTTCAGGAAGTAAAGTTTGGTTGGAATCTGCTTTCTGGTAATTCGTTTTGCGTAATTCCCTCTGAAGCACCAGAAAAAAAGCTTGTATCATACTTCGGTTCATGCAACCTAAAATTACAGGCCTTCCTCATCAATGCATCATATTGGGCCTCTACAGACAGGCCCCTTAGGCCATCCTGGAGGCAGGGATGGGGAGGAGCAGCCGCATGCTAGCTGCCTTAATCCCTCCCTGAGGACGCCCTGACACCACGGCCATTACGCATGGTGCGTGGTGTCAGGACATCCTTCTGGCACAGCCTTTTGATGCGCTGTGCCAGAAGGGGTGCCAAAGAGCCATGTGGCAGCTCTTAGGGCACCCTTTTGCCGGCTCTGAAAGGAGTGGCATTTTGCCACTCTGTTTCAGGCCGGCAAAAGGGAGGATTGGGGCCAACGCGTCCTGCAGCTTTGGCCCCAATCCTCCGTTTCCCAGAGCGGCCCAGAGCCGCCCATCTGCATCCCCCCATTGTTAACTTAGAGCCTGAACAGACTGCCAGAAATAATCCAGCCTGAAGCCACTATAACTGCCTTGGCTCCGTACTAGAGAATCATGGGAGCTGTAGTTTATTTTGGCACCAGAGTCTCTGACAGAGAAGGCTCAATGTTTCAGGAAAAAAAAATACAATTCCCATAATTCCCTAGCACTGAGCCAGGGCAGTTAAAGTGGCCTCAAACTGGATTATTTCTGGTAGTCTGTTCAGGGTTAGATTCACCTTGGAGTCTAATAAGACTCCAAGATGCTTTTCATATACTTTTGACAAACCAAGTGTCATCCACCCTGAAATGGTGTTTCTGATGTTTCTTGTCTAAATGTAGACCTTTATCCCTGGTGAAATTAGCTCCCAGAAGCCTCAGCCATGTTGGCCAATAGCTCCTGGGATTCCAGGGGAAAGGTTGCCTATCCCAATTTTAAGGCCATCTTGAAGTCTGATTTTGTCTCCCGAGGTAATAACTATCTCTACCAGTTTGGGGTCATCTGAAAATTTAATTATTATCCCCCTGCTCCTTCATCCAAGTACTTTAGAATATGTTTAACCATACATACAGTCCTTCGACCAACTACAAATCCACATAATAGCAGCATTGTTTGGTTAACATTTTAGCAGTTTGTCCACAAGACTTTCATGAAGAATCTTGTGTAAAATCTTACTGAAACCAAGATATATTGCATTTACACCATTCCACTGATTAGTCTGGAATGACTTTTTTCATGAAGCCCTGCTGGCTCTTGATAATCACAGCTTTCTTTTTGTAAGGAGTCTGTTTCACTGCTACATGAACCAACTGTTAAATTATCTGTTCTAGATTGCTTTATGTTGACATCAAGCTGACTGGACAGAAGTTGTCCAAGTCCTCTTTTTTTCCCCTTTCTGAATGTGGAGACAATATTTGCCCACCTCCAGTTAGCAATGCCCTCACTTGTTCTCCAACAATTCTCTAAGAACATAGATGAAAACTGCATCTTCAAAGTGCTTTAGTAGCCTTAAATGCAGTCCATGGGCCCTAGAGATTCATTTAAAGTAACAAGATGTTCCCATACCATCTCTTTACCAGTAGTGACTGCAGTTTCCTCACTATTTTCAACCCAGAGAGTACTGTTTTCATTTTTGGAGAAGACAGAGGCAAAATAGGATTTGAGCAGAGGGGGGAATTGCAGTATGCTAGATGGATGGGGTCATGGGTATGAATTTACAGGACCTAAGCAGAGCAGTGAAACATAGGGAGTCTTAGAGATGTCTCATCCACAGGGTCATCATGAGTCGGGATCAACTCAAGGGCAGTTAATAACAACAACAAAAACCTTCTTTCTGTCACTCATCAATATTTCTCCATCTTTTCCATTCAGTGAACCTACTATTACTTCCTTGTTCTCCCTCTTGTTCCAAATATAGTTTGGACTTCTTGCTATTTTTAACCTATCTTGTAGAATTAATCTCATTATGAACTTTAGCAATTCTGACTTTTGCCCTGAAACTGCTGACTAGCTTTTGGGGTACTTAGGGATTTGCCTTTTTATCCATTTCCTATATATGCCCTCTTTAAATCTCATCTAAAAGTTGCTTAGGCATCTGACCTGGTTTCTTTAGATACCTCCTATTTTTCTTTCTCACTGGAAATATTGTATTTGTGCCTTCAGTAACTCATGTTTGAGAAATCTCCTATTGAGCATAAAGCCTCTTTTCTTGAGTATTTCTGACCATGGAGTTGTACTCATTTTACATTAAGAATATGAAACTGAGTATAGGAATCCTTGACCCATAACCAGTGTCATACTACACGCTATTAAGCTTACCGCACTGTGTTCTCAGAACGTAATGAGTACATGATGAGAACGGAATGGAATGTGTTTTATTGCATGGTATGATCCTCATCAAGTTCCCATTCTGTGCTCTGACAGTCCCTATCCTGGTCCAGCAGGGGAACTGTAAAAATGCTTCCTCAGCCAGCAAGAATGCTTTCAGATCGTTCCAGATGATGTGTGTACGATAATCCTACCTGGTCTCAATCTGTCCTCATGTTCTGATTGGCTAAGACTATCTCCTCCCCTCCCATCCTAGAGCATCTACAAACTCAACTCAACTCTTCCAGTGTTGATGCAAGAAAGATGCCACAGGCAATTTAATTTTTTTTTTTTGTAGATTGAATTGTGTTGTGTTTAAAAGAAAAAAACAATGAATGCTCGCTATCTAAACCTCTCGGTAGCATTCTTTCCAATGCAGACATAGGGTTTTTGCAACAGTGAGCATGCGCCAGTGGCTAGGCTGAACTATACTGCCTGCACTATATTGCCTGGAGCACCCCTGATTGATACCACCTGAGGCGGCTGTGAGGAGAAAGCCAGGCTGTTTTGAGGATTTGGCCAGCCCATTACACCACCTGAGGCGGCCTTGGAGGATTATCTTTCCCACAGCCCTTTCTTTATTCAGAGAACTCACTGCCTTAGATTAGGGACAGGAATCAGCTGGTCACTCATCTCCCCCTCTG
>CM034701.1:265338559-265353711 GCA_020142125.1 Phrynosoma platyrhinos | reverse complement strand
ACAACAACAACAACAACAACAACAAAGGTACTATCGGTGACTGCCTCACAGTGGAACACAGAATTTGGCTGACAGGTTATTACAAAAAGTAATAAAGCTTGGAAAAGCTGGGAATATCCTGTTGAAGATAACATTTTAATTTTTTTTTAAAAAAAGAATAGCCATCATCAATTCATGCTGACATTGTTTTTTTAGTATACCAGACAAAAATAGATGGTTCATTACTTTCTGGAAAAACAAGCTGTGCTGATGGTGATTTATCTGTAATATGGAACAGGTTGATGCAGCCAAGGTTTTCTGTTGCTTTAGACTCCCGAGTTCTAAATTTTTAGGGAGGTTGTGGGAGACTTGGGTGTTCTGTTGACATCAATATAACATACCTATTCAAAGACCCACTTTCAGCTTTTGCAGCTCCTTGATCCAATGGTTCAAGTGTTATAAATTATTGTTTGCAATTTATATATAAAAGCTATAAACTTTTGGTAAGCAAGATTGCTGAGTAATATAGGTATGAAAATTAAAAGTACTGCACTACCCAGACTTCCTTTTGGGAACAAACAAAAAAACAGAAGACATGTTTACTGGGAGTCCAATTCATGGCATGGATGGAAGCATTAAGCCAAATGGAATCTGAGAAGCATAGCAGCCTACTAAATTCATTTGAACTCAATAAATGTTTAGCAAAGCCATTGGCATGTGGGACCAGAGAGGCATCTCTGCTGTAAGTCTTCTTGAACTTAATGTATGTGACACAATTATTTCATCCAAGAAGGGCATAATGGAGGCAACTGCACAAGATAACTGAAGCCCTCATCACAAATTTAAAGAGGTAAAACCTAGGGGTGAAACAAATGGGCCAAATAAAGTGGTTTCCACCCACTTTCTAGGCAAGGCATTTAGATGATGTATGCCTCCAAAGTGGGTGGAAAATGGATTGAAGCCACACCCTGGGGTCAAATATTGGAGCAAAAAGAAGCCACGGTAGTCTGACTCAAAGCAGAAAATGTACACCTTCGACCTTGCACACAAACACCCTGATGCAGGAGTGGTTCTGAAGTAGTGATCCATCCTAACCCTAACCCTAAAGCTGCATATAAATGCATGGGTGCAGGTGAACATTTAAAAAGGACAGGGCTGGCTTATCCAGTGTTTTACTGGGCATACCAATGCTTCTATGCCCTGTACCGGTGGAGAATCGCAAGTGCGACTGTGTGACTGATCAAAGGGGCAGCCATCCAATGGGATGGCATCTAGGCAGCAGGCAGTCACTGGAGGTGTGTTTGTGTGATGGTGTGCATGCATGGTGGGGAAGTGACAAAAAAAAAAAATACCCAGCAGTGCTGCTTGATGCCGCACTGTGCAGTCAGGTCATGTGCATTCAGGCCACCTTGGGAGCAGCCAGTGTAGACAGTGGGGGTTTGACCCACTTCTGGAAAATACAAATTCAAGCTCCTTTTTCCTGCCTGTCTGTTCTGGGCCTTAATTAACTTTCTTCTAAATAACTGTCTAAGGAGCCAGTGTGGTATAGTGGTTTGCGCATTGGACTATAACTCTGGAGAGCAGGGTTTGAATCCCCACCCAGGGAAGGATCCCCACTGAGTGACCTTGAGCAAGTCACACACTGTCAGCCTCATAAGGCAGCAGGGGAAAACTTCCCTCTGAACAAATATTGCCAAGAAAACCCCATGATAGGGTCACCATAAATCAGAAATAATCTGAAGGCACACAACAATAAACATTACCATCTACTCTGACTGGAAGCAGCTTTCTAGGTTTTCTGTCATGATGTGAATGACTGCTGAACCTAGAGTCTTCTTCATTCATATGTATGGACTAAGTTGTAGCACCTTCAATGTTTCAGAAGAAAACAGTGAGACAGTGAGATCTACAGAAAGAAATAATGGATCTGAGCCATTACTATAAATTCTTAGCTTGCACAGTCAAATCAGTACCTGGTGAAAATAATCTGTGCTTCTTCCAGATGATATGAAAATAAAGTTCACACTTATGTGTGGTATGAAAAATTTAACTCTTCTGATCTGAAGCCTTGCCATTTCAAAATATTATAATTTGATCTAAGCAAAATTAAAGACTTCATAGATCCCATACCTCCCTTTAACTATCAATGAAATAAAAATAGCCCACTAGACAAACAAATTTTTTTTTAGATGTTAAACAATGCCATATAATAGAGTAACATACCTTTTCACCCTTTGTTCCAGGTGATCCTGGATGTCCAGATCTCCCTAATGCTCCCTAAGAAAAAGTTAAAATATTGTATAATTCAGATTTTGAAAACTTTGTTTTTTGTCTACTATTTTGACCAAATTCAGTTTTTAACTAATACAGGCTGAGTCTCCCTTATCCAGAATTCCAAAATCCAAAATACTTCAAAACAAACATCTTTTTCATGGGTGGCTGGGACAGTGACACCTTCGTTTTCTGATAGTTCAATATACACAAACTTTGCTTCATGCACACAATTATTTAAAGGTATTGTATAAAATTACCTTCAGATTATGTGGGAGAGATGTATATGAAACATGAATGAATTTCATGTTTAGACTTGGGCCCCTTATCCAAGATATTTTATTATGTATGTATATGCAAATACAGGTATTCCAAAATAATATTAATTAAAAAATCCAAAATCCAAAATACTTCTAGTCTCAAGCATTTTGGCTGAGGGAGACTCAACCTGTACTTATCAACTGAACGATTAAAGAAATTATACCATAGCATATGTATTACACAGATAAGAGTACAGTCAAAAGATTGCATTTTGTATTACATTTAAAAGCACAAAATCCAAGTAAAAATGACAGTAGCAATAAAACATAGTCAGAGGTAAACAAGATAGATAAAAACCACATTCTTCAAATGAAACTTTATCAAGGCAGATCTGCAGATCTCTGCCAAAATAAAAACATCTTCATCAGTTGGCAAAGTGCTCCACAGTACATGTAAAATCACTGAGAAGGGCTTATCTCCCACCTAACAGTGTCTCCATCATACTGTGCCCTATCTTTCACCCAGCCAAGTGTCCATCATACTGTGCCAGAGACAAGATCAGACTTCTTCATTTGATCTTGTGAGTGAGCACCCTAGTACTGCAAAAATTACCCCTAGACATCTAGACTAAGCCACTTAGCTAGACTTAAGGTAATCACCAACAGTTTACATTATGCCCGAAAATGAACTGACCAGAAGAGCAGGTGCTGCAGAATAGGTATAATATGATCCCAGGGACAAACACCCACCAACATCCTTGCTGCCACATTCTGGACCAGCTAAAGTTTCCTTCCAAAGTAGCCCCCTGCAGAGAGCACTGCAACAATCCAGTCTAGAGCAACTAAAGCATATGTTACCCATATACTTCTGAGATAACTGCTACATTCTACCCATATGCCTATAATAATGTGCAAAACATTTTAAAAATATAGTGGGTTATATTTACATTTGTATTTCTGTCTGACACACCACAGATATCTATGGCAACTTGAAATCAACACCTCCTGATATTACTGTGGCTGTTCAAATGTCAACTGCTGTGTTCAAATGTTGTACATTTGACATTGTTACATGAAGAACACCATGTCTGTATCAAGTGCAGTGAGAGTACAAATAATCTTTCCTCAAATCTCCTCTCCATTATATCCCCTTATTCACACACCCTGACTGGCCTGCCATGAGGATTGAAAGTCACTTGCCTAACATGGCTTTTTCTAGCTTTACCTGATTCTGCCCCTGAGGACCACATCTCAGGTGATTCCTGAAGGCACGTGGCTCTCATGTAAAGTACTTTTAAGGAACCGAATGGGAAAAAGGGGGCAGGAAATTCATCTTCTTTAAGTGAGATTGTGCTGCCTTATATAGGAAAGTAATAACAATTACACTAGGAGGCCAAGTTATGTGGCCCTCCAGCTGCTGGGCACTGCTGTTCAACAACACCTGAAAGACCACATGATTTTCATCCCTGAAATACAGTTGGTCCTCCTTATCCACAGATTTTTTTATCCACATATTCAAGTATCCTTGGCTTGAAAATATTCCAAAAAAGTATAAATTCCAAATAGCAAACCTTAATTTTCCATTTTATATAAGGCACACCGTTTTGGTATGCCATTATATTTAATGGAACTTGAGCATCCATGGATTTTGTTATCTACAGGGGATCCTGGAACCAAAGCCCAGCAGATAACAAAGATCCACTGTATACTAAAGGAAGGACAGAGGAGCTGTTACCCTACTCTTCCCACTTTCCATGAAGTCTGTACTACCCATGACCCACCAACCCAAACAGTGTCCATTAGCCATGTGCGACAATCTGCTAGGAACTAAAAAATGCAACTTTTTTGCAGTCTTTGACAAAGTGCAAAGATGGGAGACTGAGTGAGCCCTTGGTGATCCATCATACAAGACTGGAAGGCTGCATTTGGCCTAGTGGTTATGAGCAGTTCAGACATGATCTAAACTAGATCATGGCCCTATGGGCCACATGCAGCCACTGAAGAACACTTTTGTGGCCCTGATTTTTGTCCCCAAATCATGCAAAATCCCCCCAGTTCATGAAAACATGTGGAAAAAAAATACCCTCCCCACCTCTACAAACATTCATAACTATATTGTTCTCAAATGCCTCAATTTTCTTCTGCAGTTTCTGACAAAATGGTGACAGGAATGGACACAATGGATGTTATCCCACGGGGGCAAATCTGCTGGTTAATCCACACAAATCCCAAACAGAAACTGGATTTGTGCCCCGCATTTTCACACAACGTTGCACAGAAACTGGACAGAAAGTAGACTGAAACTGGTGTTAACCGAGATCTTTCGAAATTCTGTTTGGAGGAAATGCAAATGCAAAATTAAGGTAATTTCGCATTTACCATAACGTGAAAAGCAAATGCGCATTTGGGAGCATTTCCCTGCTGTTCCCATAGTTCCAGCGAGCATTCCTCTATCTGCGCCTGTGCAAGAAGCTCATTTCTAGTACATTTACGGGCTTTTCTCACTTGTGTGTGAATGTTAAATGCGCTTACTGTAAATTCGCAATTAAGGTAATTACGTGTGAAAGCCATTTGTGGAATCAAGGTTTATTTTCCGTTTATTTTCGGAATGCCTCATTTCCACTTTATTATTGCTTTCTGACCCACGTGTGATAATGTCCAATGTCTCTGCCTGTAACTACTTTGACAGGGACTGTAGTGGAAAACAGAGGTATTTGGGCTTTCTGGGGAAGAGGTGTGGCTCATAGAAACTGGCCCCCGGCCCACAAATTCACTCTGGATCTAAACCACTGCAGCCCCCTCATATTTCTGTTCATTTTTTCTCATCCTGATTTTGTGAAAAGGCCAGTAATATATGTTAACGTACTACAATGCTGGTTTTCTGAAATGTATTAGAAATGCTGAAATCTTTCAACTCTATGATTCTATGATTCTGTCAAATATTGAAATGGATGTAAATCATTTGTCTGAGTTGTGCCTTTTCCCCAACAGATGCCATGTGAAATGGAGAATAGTCAGGTATTATAAATATTGTAAAAAAAATATATTGTAAAAGTTGGTAGCATGAGCTTTCACAGATCTGAGCCTACTTTTTCAGATGCATGGGGTAAAGTGGAAAGTCCAGGGATAGACCTATATAGCAGTCTGTGTGTAGGAATGTCCATAAGAATACAAAACTTTGTAGGTGTGGTGATGAAGTGACAAATTCAGTTTTAACTATGGTTGTTAAACCTGGATTTTTCATTCTCTTCAGTGGACTTTCCACTCTACTCCATGCATCTGAGGAAGTAGGTTCAAGTCTATGAAAGCTCATGATACCAAGATATCTCCTTCAGTTATTCTCAAAGATGCTACAAGATCCCTTTGCAGAGTGACTTCCAGACTAACACAGCTATGTCTTTGAATTCTATAAATATCGTGTAAGGGATATTCCTTACCAATGGAATATATTACAAGTACAATGTTCAGTCTACTACAAGTACTATGTGCCTTATAAGTCTGAAATGCATTCCACGAAAGAGCTATATATGGGATTCTTACACCATATAATGGGGACAGAAGCATGTTGCCTAGATTGGGTAATGTCTATGAAAGAGAATGTGCCTAAACTGGAAATGTCTATGTGGTATGATGATTCTTCCCACAGAAGAGTGTGACTGCATAAGCAAACTGTTTTATTTTAATAAATACATAAAAGATCATAAAATTGCCTGATCCTTCTTCTGTTATATAAATTACCTGGAATTCCAAAACTTAACTGGTTCTTAAGGAGAACACTGAAGTTGACCTGCTAGACAACTGTTATTTACAACCCTGGAAGCTCAGGTGATGAACATAGTAAACTCTAATGCACTCCAGCTCAATATAGATTGACAGACATGAGGCAAAGAAACTTTGGGCCCTCAACCAAAAAAGAAAGGAGGCAACTATGCCTCTTTCAGCTTTTTAACTAAAAAGAATTCTCACTCTATTGCAGTAATGGATATTCTGTTAATTTCTATGAAATTGCCAAACATCCACTCACATGATCAGCTCAAATAGGAAGTATTTTGGAAATAAAGAGATATAAAGAAATGCTAGCATAATTTGATTGTCTCCCTGCAGCCGTGCTGAAGGGAAGATTTTGGAAAGTCCTTTTCTCTGAGCACTTGTGTCCTTGTGGTTTAGTGGAAGTCAAATCAGTGACCCAAGTTATTCTCTACTGCCTTTTATAATGCAACATTAAGAAACCTTAAAATATCAGGAAGTTCAGATTCTTTTGATCTTTCCTGCCTCCTCTCAGATAAAAATGCATCAGTTCTTTCAGTGTTGCTAAATTTTGTACCACTGCATGCATGTAATATTCAACAAGCTTCTTACAAGCCAGCACCCTCTCATACCTGGAAGTATAATTTGCTTTATTTCTTATCTTGTCTATTCATTTTAATTAGTGTGTCATATCCATTCTCTTTTATAGAGCTGGTCCCAGGCCATAATAAAGATTGACAAGAAATCCTATAGCACCTTTGAGATGAACTGAGGTGCATCTAATTTAGTGGATCAGAATCTATAAAAACTTATGCTAGAAATTTCTTTTTCACAGTTGGTATTAAAGGTGTTAGATAATTCCTTTATATCTCTTCATGGCTGCAAAAGGCTAACACAGTCACGACTTGGAATACTATCTTGGAAATAGCTCTTTACAGCCATTATTTCTTCCCTAATCTCTGCTTGTTCAAATCTCAACAATCTTAGCACATTTCTTTAAGTTTTTGTTCAAACCCTAAGGGAAGGTCCTGGGTGGAGAGTATTCCACCAAACACTGCTGCTGGGCAATTGCCACTAATGTCACCAGGATTCATATACAAGTGAGTGTTATTTTTCAGAAAGATAGATGTAAAGCAGGGATAAAAATCATGAGGCCCTCCAGAGGTTCATGAATTGCAAGTCTCATCATTCCTCATTGTTGGCTATGATGGCCAGGGCTTCTGGAAGTGAAAAGTCCAACAACACTTGGAGGGCCACATATTTCTCATCTCTGAGCTAAATCTATAAGCAACTTTAACTGAGTTCACAGATAAGGATATCATCACATACTTACAGAAGGTCCTGTAGGGCCTGCTACACCAGGAAGTCCGGGAATACCTTGAGGACCCTGAAATGAATAGAACAGGGATAAAATTAAAATTATATGTGCATACACAATACAGAAAGAAAGAGAACATGGAATCCAATAACTTGTGCCAACTAGAGCAGATAAACAGAATCAGTGGGATTTAAACAAGTTGTTATATACCATAAAGTTGACTTCAACTAATGAATGAGACTTCAACCCTATGAATGAAAGACCTCTAAGAGACCTAGTTATTAACAGCCTCAAATGAGTCTGGTTTACTATTCAGCAATTGTGTCAATAGTTGAGATTAGCTATTAGATTTAGGCCTTTTTAAAAAAAGTTTTACTATTCTTTCTTACTATTTGAGTTCATACTTTAATTTATTGGATTTATTCAATACACTAAATAAAACACTAAATCTACACAGTAAGACCTTTTCTTTCCCCCCCCTTTTTATTGATTAAAATAAATTACTACAATAAAATCAATTCTTACATTCCAGTCATATCTTAGCATAACATAACAATTCTTCCATCTTCCATTTAATAGTTCTTCTGTCTTCCATTTACAATTCTACCATCTTCCATATCTGCATACTTTACATACATAAACATAACATTCAAACTACTTCCTTTGTCCATCCTCTCCACTGGTTCATTTCCACATTGTACTTATTTACTTATCTTCTTTATAACAACATTTTATATTTTTGACCCCACCTCTTTACCTCATTTCCCAGCTTATACTACTCATTTTTTATAGGTTAGCTTTTACTTTCTAATTTCTTTATATCTGTAATTTTCTTTCCCTTTTTAAAACTTATTTCATATTCTCGGCCATTTCATGTTTATACATCTTTATAGATCTTCCCAGTTCCCCTTTCCCACTTCTTCTGTACCTTTACTATTTTCCTTTAATCTGTTTGACATTATATCTGTTTCCATCATGTCCATTAATTTCAGTATCCATTCTTCAATTTGTATTTCCTTCTTTACTTTCCAGTATCTAGCATATACCAGTATAGCCGCTGTCAACATATAAAAAAATCATTTTCCCATATTTCTTTTCCTCTTCTTTTCCCACCATATTCAAAAGTAATTATTTCAGGCCTAAATGTTAACTCAGTTCCCAATATTTCTTTTATTCCATCTTGCATAACCTTCCAAAATTTCTCAGCTTCAGCACATCCCCACCATAAATGAAAAAAGGTTCCCTTCTTTTTCCCACATTTCCAACATAAATTTTGGCCTGTACCATAAATTTTACATAATTTATCAGGGGATAAATGCCACCTATATATTATTTTATAATAGTTTTCTCTTATATCCTGTCTTACAGTATACTTTAATCTTTTATTCCAGGATATCTCCCATTGCTCCAGATCCAATGCTTTGCCACAATCTTTTTGCCCATGTTATCATATTATCTTTTATCTTCTTCTAGACAGTACTCTAATAATTTTTAATATAATCTTGAAAGTAAAGCAGTTTTCCCATCCATATGATTTCTTCTAGTTCACTCTTTTCCTCTGCAATTCCAGTGATTTTTTTTAATCCATTTTAAATCTTAATTTCATTTGATTATATAGGAACCATTCACACTAATGTCCCCCTGATCTTATTTGCTCTAGGGCAGGGGTAGGCAACCTTTCCCCTTTAAGGGCCGAGGGACTTCAGCTCCCAGAATCCCAGGAGCTATTGACCAACATGGGACTATTGGCCAACATGGTTGAGGCTTCTGGGAGCTGAAGTCCCTCGGCCCTTAAAGGGGAAAGGTTGCCTACCCCTGCTCTAGGGATTTCATTTCCAAGCTTTTTTCATCTCTGCTTAGTATTTCCTCATATTTTAACCATTTCTCTCTCTCTCTTTTTTTTTTTTGAGGGTCTGTATTAAATAAAGCCTCATGTGGAGATAGACACATTGGTATTTGAGGACATATCCATCTTTTATATTTTCTCCAAACTCTATACAGAGTTGCTCTAACAAATGATTTTTAAAATCCTTATTTACTTGCACTTTCACATAATATAAATATGCGTGAAAACCAAATCTGAACTCTGATCCTTCTAATTTTAACAATTTCTTATTTTCCAATTTAACTATGTCAGGGCACTGGCATCAAAGTACAGGTTTATATTTGGTACTGCAAATCCACCCCTTCCACTGCATCCTGCATGTAACTTTGCTTTATCTTTGGTTTCTTCCTGGCCCAAATATACTCTTGACAATTGTTTCTGCCAGTCCTTTAACACTTTTTCAATTTTATTTATTGGAATAGTTTGGAATAAAAAGAGGATTTTCAGTAAGTTGTTCATTTTTACCACTGAAATTCTACCTAGTAATGTTAATTTCAAATCTCTCCACCGGGCCTTCCTTTTCACCATAACAATTTCTCTTCCATTTCTCCCTTGGTTATGTTTACACTGTTATGCTCCATGTTAAGATGCCCAGGTAAGGACCTGGACTTTAAATATGCCTTCATAGATGGGGATCACTGATAGCAAAGATAGCAAATTATAGTAGCAGCACTGAGTATTCGTAAAATATGTTTTCTTTTAAAAATTTATATCTCACAATTCTGATACATTTAATCTTTAAATAAGGTTTATAAGTGTTTTGATATAATGTACTACATTGTAACTGCAATGTTCTCTTTGTTATTATGATGCCCATTTAGGACTTTAAACAAGTAAACTTAATTTTTACTATATTTGCATATACTAATTGCCCCTTTCCATTCATCATCAGCTTTTTCTGGAGGATCATTAACATATGTCTCTGCTTGCATCTAACTAGAACACTACATTGAATCTATCTGCGTACTTTCTTTAAGATGAATTAAAAAGAAAAAAGTATGGATATTTAGTAAAAGATGTAATGAAATAGCATTTGACTCAGTGTACATAAAGCTATTTTTGTTCTAGAAACTCACTTGGCTATCTATTCTCTTCCATGAATACATTTGTTATTGTGGATGAAAATAATTGCAGATCCAGTGTCATCACAACGATCAATAGCTAAACCATTTAATATAATTAATTGTTTATCTCTCATACAAAGAGAAATTACATGACATGCTGGTTGAACAGTCTTTCTTTTTCCCAGTGCACTATTGAATATTATCTCTATGAGGTGAGTCTGTGAATCATCCTCATAAGATAACAATTCTCAGGAGTCTCTGGAGAAAACTACAATGCCAAACTGCCACAAAAGCAAAATATATGTGTGGACCAACATACTCTGCAAATAAATGTTATTGCAGGATGCTTTGAGTTTTGCCTGTCTCTGTTCCAGTGAATTTTTAGTCTAGGCATGAGATTCTAGTGCTTTGTGAGATGTATGAGGGGCCTAAATACCCTAAAGGTACCAGATCCTATCTGATCTTGGAGGTTAAGCAGGGCCTGCTCTGATTAGTACTTGGATGGGAGGCCACCAATGAATATCAGGTGCTGTAGGCTATATCTCAGGGGAAGGAACTGGCAAAACCACCTCTGGGTATTCCTTGCCTAAGAAAAAGTCAACAGGCAATTTGAAGGCACATACACACACATGCTGTCTAGGTGCTATGGTGTGTATTTTCATGGAATGATGTTTTTGGTCTGTAGTGTTTGTGCGTGCATTGCACATGGGCAGTATGTGTGTGTCCACACCGGCACCTGTAAAAAGTCAGTTTCAGCACTTCCCAGATTTTTGGCACAGGAGACACCATTCTCCTCTAGCATAAAAGTGTGGTGTAACTAGCATTTATTCTAATATAAAGAAGAAGATCTTTGCTTGATGAATTTTGGTAATGGGACAGCTCTTGTATTACCTTAGAATAAGACATCAAACACAATAAAAATATATGAAAAATGGAAAGGAAGTAAGGCAAGGAGACATTTAGAGACTGTCTATAGAAGACACTATTTTTAAGGATAATTTCTCTCGGGGGGGGGGGGGAGAGATATCTGATGGGTTTTCTCCAAAGTCCAATGAAACCTGCTGGCATGTGGTTCAGCCCTCCCCTGTCTGTTGCTGCTAAACTTCCTTTCAAACTCACTAATGAAATCGCTGTCTGCAGTGCTCTCACCTAGAAGTAACATTAATTTACCCACTTAAGATACCACTAACCTAGAGCTACTGCTAAAATGTAAAAGCCTCTGAGAAGTGCTGGATTGCCTAAGGAGTGGAGTGTGCCTCTTGCTTAGTAACTAAATGAGTCAGTGTGGTGCCCTATTGAACCAATAAAAAGTTTTTGCCCAGAATGAACTTACTCTGGAGTCTTTTAAAAGACTAAGTGCCAATTATAAACTGGGCTTTTTTATTAGTGCTTGCGCTGTTGCCTCTTGGTTCTCAGCAGCAAGGTATTGTTAAGAGTTGTTTGAAGTCAGCTTTCTGGAATCGCTGCAGCTGCAGCTACATTTACCGGTGCACAGAAAGGGCCCCACAAGCCTGTGTGGCAAAGCAGTTCTCCTTTCTGCTACTTGATCTGTTTGTCCTTGAAACATAGTGGCATTGGCTAGTTTGACTTAAAAATATAAAATATACCAAAGTATATTTACTTATACATGCACCATACAATATAATATATATCTCCAGTGATCCAGACATTAGTTTGGACATAATGGGCTTGTGCTTCCCTCTCACATTTTAGAGCAGGGGTAGGCAACCTTTCCCCTTTAAGGGCCGAGGGACTTCAGCTCCCAGAAGCCTCAGCCATGTTGGCCAATAGTCCCATGTTGGCCAATAGCTCCCGGGATTCTGGGAGCTGAAGTCCCTCGGCCCTTAAAGGGGAAAGGTTGCCTACCCCTGTTTTAGAGGATAATGTGCACTATTTCATTTATTCAATCTGTGGTATGCCAGCCCTAATTTCTTAGATAGCCATCATCCTCATCCAAGGCTAATCTGCACTGCAGAAATAAGGCAGTTTGGCACTGCTTTAACTGCCATGGCTCCATGCTACAGAATCCTGGAATTTGACGTTTGTTGTGGCACCAGAGCTCTCTCACAGAGAAGGCTAAATATCTCACAAAACTACAAATCTCAGAATTCCATAATACTGAGCTATGCAAGTTAAACCAGTGTCAAACTGCATCATTTTAGCAGTGCAGATTCAGCTCTAGTCTTGTTCTGATGACTCCATTGTGTTTCTCAAATCCAAATGCACCCAGCTCTACGGCTGCTCACCAATAAAACTAGTTCTTATGTACTCAGCTAGCATCACAATTCACACTGTGTTTCACTTTCAGGACTGAAAGCATGAGTGGAAAAGTAAGGGAGGCTTTAAATGAAAGCCACAACATCTATAAGTATGTTTATTGGTATTTTTTAAATTGCTTAAATTCATTATACAGTTGTCCCTCCATTTTTGCAGACTTTGAGTCCACGGTCTCGCTTTTCACGGACCAGCAAGCAGGGAGGGATATAATGTCTTAATAAATGGAAAGCAATTCATAATACAATAGAAGTAGTTTTTACCTCATCACCTTTCTCTCCAGGAAGTCCAGGAAATCCACGTTCACCTTTATTCCCCTTGGTGGAAGGAAGAAGATCAAGATGTCATTATGTTGTCTATATTACACAACTACTTTATGAGACTAACCATTTGGAAGGCACACAGTGCTAAAACAGTGGTTTCCAAACTTGAATCCCCAGATGTTGTTTGACTTCAACTCTCAGAAGTACCAGCCAGTTCAGCCAGTGGCCAGGGATTCTGAGAACTGTAGTCCAACATTGGTGAACACAAGTTTGGCAATCACAATGTGAAAGGAAGAAGGCAGGGAATATTTTGCATATTCTGGTCCTTAGCTCTAAGAACTAATGGTGTCAAGTGATGCCTTGAGTTCATTTGAACCCTTGTTGCTTACATAAGGCTGTGATCCCAAACACACCTAAACAGAAGTACATCCCACTGAATGCAATTGAATTTACTCCTGAGACCTATATATGCATAGCATTATCCTGTTGTTCTGATGCATATGTAAACCAGCCCTTAGAGGAACTTGAAACAAAAACAACACTATTTTGCTGCCAGTTTCTTTGACATGTAAAAGTACACTTAGGGCCTAAGCAGACTGCCAGAAATAGTGCACATTAAATTGAGGCACTGCCCTGGCTCAGTGCTAGGGAATCATGGGAACTGTAATTTATTGTGGCACCAGAGCTCTCTCACAGAGAAGGCTCAATGTCCCAGAAAAAAATACAGTTCCAATGATTCCCTAGCACTGAGTCAGGGCAGTGCCTCAATTTAATGTGCACTATTTCTGGCAGTCTGCTTAGGCCTTTACTTAAAACATTATAATTCCTGTTATATTTATAGCTACAGAAGAATAATGGAATATCCATTCAGAAAAGACTAAAGGATCATACTGTGGAGCATGGATATACTAATGAGAATGCAATTAAGACTAAGGGCCTTTGCAGACTGCCAGAAATAGTGCACATTAAATTGAGGCACTGCCCTGGCTCAGTGCTAGGGAATCATGGGAACTGTAATTTATTGTGGCACCAGAGCCCTCTGACAGAGAAGGCTCAATGCATCAGAAAAAATACAATTCCCATGACTCCCTAGCACTGAGCCAGGGCAGTGCCTCAATTTAATATGCACTATTTCTGGCAGTCTGCAAAGGCCCTAAGATAATGCAGGAGAGTAGAGGAGCTGCAGCTTTGCACTCCTGTAGTGCCACTGAGACAGTGCTTTTCTGAAAGCAGAATTAAAAGGATACTTCCACCCAGCGCTTAATATACTGCAATATTATTCCGCAAAGCTCATCCTCATGGGAAAATATCTCATGTAATATTTGCAACAATGACAAGTTCTTTTTTTTGTTAAGCTCCGCTACAACTGTCATTTAAATTAGAAGTATTCTTCATTTGGCTTCTGCACTATTAATCACTTTCTGTTCAGTGTGGCACAGTAATATTTAATTGCGCAATAAGTGTCATGCGCTTTACATGGGGCTACCCTCGTGCTTGGTCCAGAAACTCCAATTAGTACAGAATATGGCAGCCAGATTGGTCTCAGGAACAACAAGAAGAGATCATATTATGCCCATTTTAAAATCACTTCACTGGCTGCCTATTAGTTTTCGAGCACAGTACAAGGTGTTGGTTATTACCTTTAAAGCCCTAAATGGCTTGGGTCCAACCTATCTCCGGGACTGCCTCCTTCCATACAATCCACCCCACACACTCAGATTCTCTGGGAGGAATCTGCTGCAACCTATAAAAATTAGGCTGTCAGCAACTGCCCAGAGGGCCTTTTCAGCAACCGCTCCCAGATTATGGAATGGCCTGCCGGACGAGATCCGTCTTATTACCACCTTAAACAGCTTTAAAAAGGCTTTTCCTGAATAGACATCCCAGCCCCAAGAGTTAATTCATCTTTCTCTCCCAAACTCTGCAGCAAGTATTGTTATTGTTGCTTCATGTTCTTTGACTTATTTTAAGTATGTTTTAAATTCTTTTATCGTTTAATTCTATTTTAAGGGGTGGGTGGGTTTGTGGGATTTGTATTACACCTGGTTGCGTCCGCAGAGGGGTGGGATAATAATAATAATAATAATAATA
>CM034701.1:265314149-265331402 GCA_020142125.1 Phrynosoma platyrhinos | reverse complement strand
GCTCCATTAGCCTTTGAGGGCAGACCATTCTAATGGGTCCCCCACCCCCGGTGGGGCAGACAGTAGCTCTCAGTTCTGTCTTGACCAGGAAATGATCCGTCCATGACAATGCGGAAGTACTTACCACCTCCGCCCATGGATATTCCTGCTCCGTACTGAAGACCGCATCGAATGTATGACCAGCACAATGTGTGGGCCCGGAGACCAATTGGGATAGGCCCATGTTTGTCATGGTCTCCATGAACTCCCGAGCCGCACCTGTTAAGCTGGTCTCGAGTGGAATGTTGAAGTCCCCCAAAACTAAAAGTCTGGGGGACTCCAACAACAGCTCAGAGACCAGTTGCATCAGCTCAGGCAGGGAGTCAATGACAATGGGGTGGTCGGTAGACTAGCAGAATCCCCAAACTATCCCTGGTCTTTAGGCTAAGGTAAATACACTCGAAGTGGACTGTGCTCTGGACAGGTATCCTGGTCAAGCATAAGGTGTTCTTATGAACCAGAGCCACTCTGCCCCCCCGCTCACTTCCCCTCACCTGCTCCTTGACGGAATACCCAGCTGCGAGGGCCTGAGCCCAAGTAGCAGTGCTACCCTCCCCCAGCCAGGTTTCCGTAAAGCAAGCCAGGTCGGCATCCTCATCCAGGAGGAGGTCCTGGATGATATGGGTCTTATTTTTAACTGACCTGGCATTGCAGAGGAGCAGAGTGAGGTTCTGTGGAATGGTTGGTCTGCTCTCCAAGCCAATCTGAGGCACGGAGGGAACTGAAGGCGGGATAGCTTTCAAACAGCAATCCTGCCTTCTTTTGTTACATTGGTTCCCACCGTTCCAGCCATACCTCCCATTCCCATAATACATGATAACAACATAATACAGATAACAAACAAGTACCCACTCATACAAATATCTACTTGTGTTTAAAACTCATTTCACATTCATTTCAATCTATTCATTTCCATTACTAATTCAAAATATCGTAATATTCTACTTTTAAATTTTAGTTTTTAAACCATCCTTCATTCCTCATTCATTTACTTCCTGTTCTTCAGCTTTCAGATGTATTTCTCAGGCTATAAAAGTAAACTATCCTACCATCAAAAATAAATTTGTTTATCCTAAAGTTTTATGTATAATTTATTCCTTGTAGTCTCCATTTTTATAAATTACAATGTAACTAAATGAAAATCATTTTGAGATTTAATAATACCTACTCCACTAGTACTTTATTTTCCCATGTTTATACTGTATTTTTATTTATTACTATTTGTTTTTATTTGTTTTTATTCATTGCTACCCATTATTTTTAGTTTTGTTTTTATTTTAGTCTTTGTTAAATCCCATAACCGCTATTTCCCCCATTTTTTGTTAAGTAATCTAGTATTTTATCCTAGTCTTTTAAATATTTGTTGGATCATTCTGTATACAGCACGCCCATGCCATACGCAGGCTTGCCATATGCAGATTTGAGCTTATGCAAATGGCAAGCCTGGGAGGACAGAATGATGTGTGTGCTGCAGGTATGCATGCAGGAGTGTGCCACCATAAAAACTAATGGGGTTCCCCCACATATAGAAAGGGCCCACTGTGGAAATGAACCATAATTTGAGTTGAGTGATTTTAATCTGCAATTAGGGAGCCCTGTTGGTACAGTAATTAAATGCCTGTATTGCAGCCATTCACAGCCACAAGGTTGTGAGTTCAATCCCAGCCAGGGGCTCTAGGGTTGACTCAGCCTGGCATTCTTCTGAGGTTGCTAAAATGAGTTCCCAGCTTGTTGGGGACAATTAGCTTACACATTGTAAACCCCTTAGGGAGTGTTTAAATGCACCGATAAGCAGTACAGAAATGTACTTGCTATTACTAATTACCAAATAGTTATAAAGTTACAGACTTTTCCTTTTATCTCAAAAATTACACTGGGTTCCCAGGTGAAATACAGGAATGGGCTCCTATAACTTTAACAGTTGTGTAGAAACAAGAATCTCAACAGGTATGCCTTGTCACTCAAGCTCCATTTGCTGAAATTCTCCCTTCTATACAACTACAGAAGTAAATATTTCATCTGCCAACCTTATTATTACAAGGAATTATATTTCATTTCAGAAAATTAAAATGAGAATGGTGATGAAGATGTTGAACATTTCTAAAAATCTTTTTTTTAAAAAAAGAAATTCATCTTAAATAAATCAAAAGCTCTAGCTCTGTTTTAGAATTTGATTGTGCATTCACAATCATTCATTAACTTCAATTTATTTCAACAGCTATGCTCTCTGCTTTTCATCAGTACAAGCAGGAGAAAATCAGATGTGGCTTCAAGTCATGAGTAAATAAATATGCTCTAACTGGAATAGCATACTTATTAAAGCCAGCATCCTTCTTTCTTGATATTTATGATGACATCTGAAGTGCCGCTCGGACAAGAGAAGGCTTGCTGACCTTCTCCAAAATCAGATCCTTTGGAATTATTGTTTTCACCATCTTTCCTGTTTATAGTATTAAAGTCTAGACATAATATTGAATGGGGCAGAGGGAGTGAAATGTTATATCAGTGACACTCACCAAGAGAAATTGCTGTTATGTGAAGTGTGTAGTAAGGGGAACATTTCCTAGCTATCATGTGTTTGTCACAGCATGCCACAGCTATATTCCTGCCATGGTGAAACAAGTACCTCAAATTTGTTTAAAAACAAAACAAAACAAAACAAAACTTGGGTTTTTTAAAAATACATAAATTGCTTCACTCTGAGAATTTAGAGCACCAATAAAAGGATTAAACCTATTTAAAACAATGAAGAAAACTAACTTTGCAATAAAAAAAAATACTGCAAACTGTTATAAGCTTAAGCCAATCAAACAGTAGGTTAATCCAGGCTATTCAAATAATAAGAAAATCACATGGCATTTCAAAGAGATAAGGGAGGAATCACTTTTGATGATGTATCAGCAGAAACTGGAAACAGAAATTGGAAACAGAGGCAGGGTGAGCCACATTTGGTGGTAGAGGGCTGCATTGCTCCCCTCAAATGCACTGGGGCCACATTTGGCTGTTATCTTGTCACTTGATTAAGGCAGCATGAGAGCAGAAGCCCCAAATGCCTCAATTTCAGTGTAATGTGTGTCTGAAAGTCTATCCCAGTGCTGCCACAATCATTCAATGCCCCATGAGCAAATTCAGCAGTGAAAACAAAATGGGGGAAAATACGCAACAGCTTAAGGAGCTTCCTTAAGCCTATTACAGGGGGGCATAAGGGGAAAAAAAATCTAGGATTTAGAATTTTAGGATAATTTTATACAAAGGAAAATATTTACTGGTTTGATTTTCATTGATTTAACACCCATGAACCCTTCATCAGACTTATCCTGCTGTGCATATGGGGCAAAATACAATTTTAAATTAATAAACAATATACATTAGAAGTAAACAACAGCAGTATAATAAAACAATAAGAAAATTTTCTAAAACTACCGTTACTTAAAAACATTGGAGATCATTAAAATAGCTGAGAAAATAATATGACTCAAAAGGCAGCTTCAGCTTTGGTATGGAGATGGACATAACGTGTTTTTTTGGGGGGGGGGTTGGTTGGTTGGTACCCATGTCAGTTACAGTCTGGAAAGTACTGGGTATCACGGTTGTGTTCTTTGTTATTAGTTTTTTTTAGATTGCAAGGTACAGTTCCAATTTTTTCCCTGTCACAAACCCAAACCTAAATCCAAAAGGCAGGTCATATAGGTATTTGAAAGTTTAATTGCACTCATAACTTTTTTAGTATCGTGGTTAAGATTGTGGCCACGATACTAAAAATTCACATGTGTACACACCATGTGGGGGCTAAATAAATAAATAAATAAATAAAGAGTCTCTGTTAATGAACGGTGAACTCAAACTAAAGTAGCAAAGTTGGTAAAACATTCAGAAAGCTTGACAGTACTATCATGCTGCATGTTTAACAAATTGGATAGTTTAGTTATGAGGCAGACCAAGAAAGTGTCTCTCTGTGTGGGACTGTTTATCCTCCAGATAATTAGAGTGGGATTATAGAAGCAGATGTAAAGATTGAGTCTTCCTCATCCAAAATGCTTGGGACCAGAAGTGTTTGGGATTTTGCTTTTTTTAAAAAAATATTTTGGAATACAATACTTTCATTTGCATAGACTTACATAGTGAGATATCTTGGAGACAGAACCCAAGTCCTAACATAAAATTCATTTATGTTTCATATGTACCTTATACACATAGTCTGAAGGTGATTTTATACAATATTTTAAATAAATTTTGTGCATGAAATAAAGTCTGTGTATACTGAACCATCAGAAGTGAAAGTGTCACTGTCTCAGCCACCCATTCAAAAAGTTTTGGTCTTTGGAATATTTTGGATTTTGGAATTTTGGATATGGGAGACATGACCTGTACTTGTAAATCCATCACCTTTTGGGACAATTTTACTACTTATGCATAGTAGAAAAGAATGATTAATGAAGGAACCATATAGAAAAGTGAGAGCTGCTGTACAGGCTCTATCATCTGAGCAGTTATTAAGCTTATCACATGGCACTTAAAGAACAGGAATGGAACTGAATGGAAGGAAATGGAATGGAGCAAAACCACATTTTACTGCACGGGAGAATGCCACCGATGCCACATCGGTGGCATTCTCCCGTGCAGTAAAATGTGTTTTTGCTCCGTTCCATTCCCATTCTTGTAAGTGCTGTGAGATAAGCTTATATGATAGTTAAAAATCCATAGTGATGCCTTTCATGAAAGTCACATAGAGTATATTTTGTACTTACAGGAGGACCTTGGGTTCCGTTTCCTGCTGAGCCTATTTCTCCAGGAGGCCCTTGTACCCCAGGAAGACCTCTTTCACCCTGGTGAAGGAACATGTGTTTGTTTGAAAGCTTCTAGGAATACTCATAATACAATTTAGAAACAGGAATTGCAATAAGTTTTTCCTTACCTTGGGCCCCCGAGGACCTATTGCTCCAGGTGTGCCTGCAGGTCCCTAAACCATATAAACACAAACTGCCTTGAGAAAAAGCAACTGTTTTAATGGTTTTTATATACACCATTTCCCAGAATTTGAGAATTAAAACCAACCAACCATCACTAATTGAAGCCATAATTCCATTACTGTAAAGGTGAATTGAACAAAGAAGTAATTTTATAATGTCAATTATTTGTTCTTACTTTGCTTTCAGAATTAATATCTACACCATATTTTTGGGCAGTTTAGGAGGAGGATAAGCCACAAAGGGAATGGCAAAACTGTAGACTAAGAGGTCAGAACAGAAATAAATAACTCAGATGTTAAATTTTCAAAGAAGTAACCTTGTTTGTCTCTTATAGCATAAAAAAGAGGGAAAGAGAGAGAGAGAAAGGGAATGTGGAAGCATCTTTAAGACCAACTGGTTTTTATTTTAGTGTGAGCCTTCATTTCTTCAGATGCAGTACAGTGTGATATGTAGTCTGTAATTCCATCAGGAATAAAGTATACTTTCAAAGCATATTTATAAATATTCTTTATACCTGAGGCTTCAATATCACTCTGTACTGCATCTGAAGAAATAGATTTATAGCTACACAAGCTCAGGCTAAAATAAAAACCAGTTAGAACAGTCTTAAAGGTGCTGTCATATATTAAGAGTGATCTGGAGTCTCTGCTATTGAGGCACTGTTTGAGTTTTTTGTTTGGTTGTTATGACTTATTTCTCCTAGCATGATGGTTCTAAATTATCTGGGTTCATCTATGAAGAGTTCATGAATGGGTAGTATGGCTTTAGGACAGGCATTTGGATTGTAGATCTTCTTGTATCTTTTGCAATTTTAATTCTATGGTACATACTGGTTTTCCTGGAAGACTTGATCCAGGAGGTCCTGTGTCACCTTTAGAACCTGGAGGTCCAGGAGGACCTATGATTCCACCAGCATCCCCCTAGAAATATAAATGAAAAGAATGCTAATTTCATAGAAGAAGGAAAGTTAGAAGTGCCTATTCAATATATCTTCTATTGACTGCATGAATAGTTATATTTTTACTTTCGCAATTGTTAGGAGTCCTGAAACTGCCAGCAAAAGGAGCAGAGAAAATCTGCTCCTTGCCACTGGCTTGTTTGGGACAGTGGCAGTGGTCTGCTTTCAGAGTGGGCTGTCCACTTGCCACGGTCCGAGGGTGATTAGGGCCAGAGGCCGCTCCAATCTGCCTGTCTGTTTTACCCCTCAGATAAAGGGCTGAAGCAGACAGGCTAAAAGGAGCAGACAGGGGCCACTCTGGCCCTTACTGGCCCAAGACCATGATGATCAGATGACCCGCTCCTCTGCTGTTGCAGTCCTGAACGGGTTGCCAACAGGAGCACATTAAATCTTATCCTTTTTCCAACAGCTTCAGGCCACTTTAGGCAGTCTCAGAGCAGCTTCTGGCCTCATCAGGGGTGTGCACAGTCTAAACATCATGCCCCTCAAGTGGCTGGAAGCCGCTCTATTTGGCCGATCTGTTTAACACACATTTAAAACACATTTTTCCCAGATGTGTATTTGATAGCCTTTATCTTCTCAGTCAATTCACTATGCACTCACTCATATGCTGTATCTGAGGTAGTGTCTACATGGAGGAAAAGAAAGATTCCTGCCTCATTTGCATAGATCTATTCAGATGATGCACAGGACCCAAACAAGTGGAACACGGGCCCAATCTGCACTCCAGGGTGATTCTCCTGTGAAAAGAGTCCTCCTTTGTTCCAGATCAGAGCAGAAACTCCAGAGAATCCCTGACTTAGCACTGGTGTGGGGATGGGGTGTGTGAAGCATTGGTGGGTGTGCAAGACACTGACTTTTTTCCACTCAGAACTGCCAACTTGCCACAGCACTTTAACGTTCGCTTTGAGTTTGTGTGGTTCTTCCAATGCCATTCCTTTTGCAGACATGCAAATTGATTAGTACAAGAATACCATCAGTACAGTGCACCAATGCAGATTGATTACACAAGCACACATTGGCACATCAACGTGCGTAGACAGTGCAGCTGGTACCAGCCTGTTGTGGATGCCGGTTGTACAGACAGCTTGTCCTGTCTACAAATCCAGAAGCCCGGACAGTAAGCCAGGTTCCCCCAGTAGTCTGACATGGCCTGAGCCAATGAGATCTTTTCTACTTACCAGAATTTCATTTAGTCTCTTCAAAACTAAAGATTTGATTCTGCAGAATAATAGGAAAGAAAGTACCTCTTCCCATTCAGTGCAGAAACACTTCTGTCTGCTTTCCTCCATGCTCACCTCTACAGGCTCTTTCATTTTGTCTGAAGCAAAATGAATGCTACTTAGTTGGGGTAGTAGCTGCCACTCAATGTGAACCTATTGCCTAATATGAATGATTGGAGTATCTCATTCCAGATATTAATTTAGTAAGCAATAATGGATGCTCCAGAAATGGAGAAAATAAAACTGACATAGTGGCCAGAGACATTATATTCAAAGTAGTTTGGAGAATAAACATGAATGTACTTAATCAATATTATAAAGCTTACCTTTTCACCTTTTATCCCTGGTTTTCCAGGTATTCCATGTTCTCCTGGCAAGCCCTAGTGAATTAAAGGAACATCTTGGGCCTTATATAATATAGTCAGTTTTTAAAAATTCAAAAGTTTTGAATAACTGCAAAAGAAGGTGGCAGGGGTTGGGCTGGATGGCCCTTGAGGTCTCTTCCAGCTCTTTGATTCTATGATAAGGTGGAAGTCATTAAGATTTCCCTTTGTGAAAAAGCAAGGCACATGAAAATGTGCTAAAAGTGTTGCCCTTTTGGGAAGTTACATCACTGTAAACCAACTCACAAACATACAAAGTTGAATTATGCCACTGACCAATGTCTGTCTTTTCAAGAGGGGAGTGAAGATGAAGTCATGCTTCAGGTCCATTGCATAAACACAGCTAGAAGCATGGCCCCTGCATAACTGTGCTGTTGTGGATATTCACAGTTCAGAGCCAACGTTGCACACTGAGTTAACAATGTAGCTCTGTGATGGTGAGGTTATGACTTGTAGCTTCTGGTGTAAGACCTTGGCCAAAATCTTTATTAGAACCTTATTAGCAAAGGTTTTCCAGAAAAAGCAGAGCTTAGAAAAGTTACTTTTGGATACAGCTCCCAGAATTCCCAGTCAGTACAAACAATGGAGATTCTGGGAGTTGTTGTCCAAAAGTAACCTTTTCAGGCTCTTAGAAAAGCACACAATTTTTTACAATCCTGAATCATGCAAGAGCCAAAGTCCTTCCTTTCTGGCTGGCTGGGTCTTAGTTTGCACAGTTCAGTTGCATTACTTTAAAAAAATGATAATAGGCTCTTGGGTTTATAATAATTGACTATAAAGGTAGATGTTATTTACCTGGGAACCATTTCATCATTGTCTCTGCCTTCTCTCACAGCATGAAAGATCCCTTTGTTAGTTTTATATATGCAAAGGATTGAATCAAAAATGTCTGAGATAATTAGAATGCTATCTTTTTCTAGGCAGAATTCCCTATACAACATAGGCTTCAATATTTGAGGTGTGAGTTTCATTACTCTTTTTTGCTTGCTTTCTATGAGTTTCTATGAATGTAAGGGCCCAGAAATGGAAGTAAACTGGAATCCATATAAACAAATTAGACATTGTAGGTAAAGCTCTATTACAGGGGTAGGCAACCTTTCCCCTTTAAGGGCCGAGGGACTTCAGCTCCCAGAAGCCTTAGCCATGTTGGCCAATAGCTCTTGAGATTCTGGGAGCTGAAGTCCCTCGGGCCTTAAAGGGGAAAGGTTGCCTACCCCTGCTCTATTAGGTTTACAATTCACTATGGACAAAAGGACTCTAGAATACCTTATTTTCCTGCGTATAAGACTACTTTTTAACCTGCAAAATCTGTGGTTAAAGTGGGGGGTCGTCTTATACGCCGGGTATAAGGATAAGGAGGGTGGAGGTGCTAAAACTCTATGTTTTGACTGGAAAAATGGAGGGTCGTCTTATATGCGGGTCGTCTTATACGCCGGAAAATACGGTAATTAATTTTTTTTAAAGAAAGTACAGAAAGCAACCCTTCTAATATTTTAAATTAATTTTATTCAAGAAGATGAGATATCTCTCTTCTTTGTGTCCCTGAAGTATATTTTACAGAAAATGGCAGAACCTGTCAGAAAAGAATAGTTTTTGCAATCATGCCATCTATTACACATGAATTCATGAGCAAAATTTGAATGCTCTCCATTAGAAAATACATGAAAAGGTACATTCCACTTACTTTTTGGGGAAAATGAAGCTTTCCCTTTTATCGCCTACAGAATGAGGGACTGGCATCTACATATGAATAAGAATGTTGAAGCTGCTGCTCCTGTTCCTTTGGATTTACTATATTTTCCTCTGAAGAATTAAGAGATGAACCTGTATGTTTCATACAGTTATCTTTCCCTTCAATTCTGGAGCTGTTTTCCCCCCCTTTCAAAAATGTGATGGCTACCTTTCCAAAATGGAAACTAGTTACTTTGCAAATGGTAAAATGTGTGAAAATCCCCCTGCAACTAAATCCTTGGTCTTAAAAACTGTGTTGGGAGAATTCAACAGCAGATCTTTCTCTATTGGAACTGCCAATTTCCCCCACAGCCATCAAATCAGGGCTTCTATATGATATTCAAGGATTTAACTGGTGAAGTGCTCCACTACTATCCTTTCTGCATACAAAATTATTGGAGCCATAGGGCATGTTGAAAGGAGTGTAGTATATGTGTACATACATAAATGTTTGTGTTTGTATACAAAGCTTCAAGATGATATCATTGTTTATAGAGTAGACAATATTATCTACTCTCATCAATAGGAATTATCCTATTGGGATGTCATGGTTAGACTATAGGACTGATCCATGAAACTGGTCCAGTAACATTGGGGGGGTGATGCAGATGGGTGGCCCTGGGCTGCCCCGGGAAGCAGAGGATCGAGGCTGAAGCTACTGGACGCCTCAGCCCTGATCCTCCCTTTTGCCGCCTCAGAAAGAGCATGGCTCTTTAGCACCCCTTCTGGCACAGCATGTCAAAAGCCTGTGCTGGAAGGATGTCCTGACGCCATGTGCTGTGTGTAATGGCGTGTGGCATCAGGGTGTCTTTGGGGAAGGGTTGAGGCGGCCGGCGTGCGGCTGCCTCTCCCGATCTCTGCCTCCAGGATGGTCCAAAGGGCCCGTCTTTAGAGGCCCTTTGTCTCAGTCTTCTTCTCAGATTAAATGGATAAACTCTGACAAACTGTGGAGGAGGAGAGCCATTTATACTGTCTTGAGTATATTCATGGGAGGAATGGTAGATATAAATGCAAACAGGATTTGAACTTTCCCTAGAAGGCAAAATGACTAAATTGAGATTGTTGTACTTTGGCCACATCATGAGAAAACATGACTCCCTAGAAAAGACAGTAATGCTTGGAAAGACAGAGGGCAGCAGAAAGAGAAGAAAACCACAGACCAGATGGCTAGAGTTAATCAAAGAGGGTGCAGCCCTAAGTTTACAGGAATCAAATAGAGCACTGATGTACAGGGAGTTTTGGAGATTCCTCATTCACAACATCACCAGAGATTGAAGTCAGCTTGAGGGCAGTTAACTACAATAAATAACTAATTCTTAAAAATCCTAATCGAACAATGAGCTCAGAATGTCATGCATAGGTATGGAATCCTTCACTCCATCCTGGCCACAGCCTCCTATGAAGGAGCTTAGACTGTAAAAAGTGAGTGGCCCAAAATTATCCAGTGGGGATTTGAACTCTAAATTCCTTCACAGCCTCCAGCATTTTGCAACCACATTGTAGCAAAACTGCTTGAGAGAAGGCAGTTCACCTCTGTAAGATCAAGGATAGAGCTCAATGATACCAGCTTTCCATATAGGAAAATCCCCGGTTCAGTCTCTAGTATTTTCTAATAGGGCTGGGAAACATCACATCTGCAAACTGTGGAAGGCTGCTGCTAATCAGAGTAGGCAATTAAGAGGTGAATATTGGCCTCAGGGCCATACACTTCTTTCTTTAGACTACCCAGTCTCTGGAAAATTCTCTCCTGGGTCGGAGCTACAAGAAAACATTGGTGCCAAAGACATTCATACACATCAACATGTTCTCCCTTTTCTGTGCCCTTATCTGTAGGCTAAACCAGTTGTACTGGATTTCAGCCTGAGAACTGCATTTATAAAACTACATTTCCAAACTCTGCCAATGTCATTTTTGGATGGCATATGTAGAAATATCCCCCACAATGTAAGGATCTGCATATGTGGTTTGGGAGAGATTGAGATTCACACAATTTACATTATTGCCAATTATATAAAAACCCAAGGATGCCATTTCTGGGACAGATTTACATGTTGGGAGCTCTCATGAGAAAATATCCTGGTTACTGTCCAATTATGACCCATATGCCCAGCCAAATGGAGGTGATCCACCATTCTCACCCCTCCAGCTGCCACGATGTTTGCCAACTGGTTTTGTATTTTATGATTGAATTGATTTTAATTTTACAATACTTTAATTTAGTTTTAAGGGGTGGGAGGGTTTGGGTGTGGGTGTGGAGGGCGTGGAATGTTGGAATGTTTTAACTGTTGTATTTTTTAACTTGCTGTAAGCTGCCCCTTCTTCTTCTTCTTCTTCTTCTTCTTCTTCTTCTTCTTCTTCTTCTTCTTCTTCTTCCATAAAACAATTTTATTTGCTAAAACTGCTAAAAGTATTTGTGCTACTTATCTGAATGATATTGCTATAGATTGTGGCAGGGGACTCATTAATTTGACTTTGTGTATGAATGTACATGTATATATTCTTTTACTGGACATGTAATGGGTTTTATTAAAATACAATAAATAAGTAACTGACTGACTGATCAGTTATGAGAATACTATTTATTTAATTGCATTTATTTAATTGTGATTTATGATGACCTCATGAATTTCATAAGGTTTTCATAACAAAGGAATAATTTTGCCACCTGGGATTCATTGGTGCTGACCTCTTATTATTGGTCTCTCATCCAAATATTAACCAGGAGTGATCCTGCTTACCTTCAAAGATCAGATGGGACCTGGAGCCTTTAGGGCAGGGGTAGGCAACCTTTTGAAGACCTGGGCCGGTCCCCCGAAGTCCAGGTCTCCGCTGGGCCGAGGGGGGAGGGGGGAATGGCGCCGCGCGCTCACGTGCATGTGCACACCCTCCGCTGCTGTGTGTGACCCCCCTGAGCATGCCGCCGCTGCAGCTGCGACACGTTTGCACATGCGCAGGAGTACTGCGCATGCGCAAATGAGTCGTGGCTGCCATTTTGGAGAACAAAATGGCGGCCGCACGGACGGCAAAACGTGTGGCGGTGGCGGCATGGGTCTGCCTGGGCCGGTAAGTCTGGTGACCTGGGCCGGAACCGGCCTGGGGGCTTTAGGGTATTTAGGCCCTAATGAAGTACATAGGATGCAAGAAACTTCATTCTTAGAATGTATTAATCTATGGTTTTCATATAAGGTCCTTTTGTATCTTTAGGTTGATTCATTTTATGCCTTTTATTAGAATTTAAAATTAAATTAACTGAATATGTAAGACAGACCATGTAGACACAAGCTTTCTAAGTCTGCTAACATACTGCAGAATTAATGCAGTTTGACACCAGTGTAACGTTTATGCTTCCAACCTATGGAATCTTGGGATTTGCAGTTTGTAGTGACAACAGAGCTCTTTGAGACTGAAGGCTAAATGGCTCATAAAACTACAGATCTCTTAATTCCATAACGTAGATGCAGCCTTTCAGGACTACATTTACAAAAGTGTTATTATACACAGTAACCTATGCCAAAACCAAAATGTATGTTTCTTCTTTTGATACAGTTGTGATAATATTCCTTGTCCGTTTAAAACATGTCTGTTACTTTTAAAAACACAAGAGGGAAAGCATTGGCTTTCCACTTCAAGGGAATACTGGGTTTGTTATGCATGTTCGTTCTTCATAATACATAAGGTATGCATACATTTTATATTTACTTGTCTATATCTGAATATACCATGATTATAGAAAACAATTCTAAGTAGTTTATTTTTTATGCTCCTCAAAATGTATTTAATATTTTTGACAAACAGGGCAAGAATCTTTGCTCTCTTTGGGGGCAGTCTAATGTTAAACTATAATTTAGTGTTGCAAGAACAGGTGTAGCCTCCTCTTGCTTGTCCCATCCTACTTCTAGCATCACTGGGAATACAAAAATATACATTGATATTTTAACTAACTGCAGCTTGCCATGCGATGTGAACCCTGAGAAACTGTTGATAATCTTAACAACGATTAATGAAAGCAAGCCAATTTCCAGACATAATTTATTAACTTCATTCCCCCCCCCCGTCATCTTTAAGACTTTCACTGTGGAGTTTAGACAACAGACTAAATTGTGGTTAATCTAAAATGTAACCAAGAGAGGAAGAAAAGGGAGGAGGGGGAGCACATGAGCCAGTCTGAGTATAAACTCATTCTCATCACAGTAATCCATGGTTTAGCATAATCTCTGAATGCAGCCGTTGTCTAAATTCAAAATTTTGTTTCCATCATCTGTGATATAGGTTTCTCCATCCCAAAAGTGGAGGAAGAGTACATAATGTGCAGTTCTTATTTGCTAGATTGCACAGATACCTCAAGATAGACACAGATATAACAGAACACGCAGTAAATAACACAGAAGAGCAGCAATAAAGCTAATATCCCTTTAAATCCCATAGGGTGCACATCAATCAGAGCTCTTCTTATGATCCTTGTAAAAGAGCATATCAGCAGTTTTCATAATATTATTTCACTGGATAATATTTCACTCCAGTAATTTTTACAAGATGCAGTAAAAAACAAACAAACCACACCATGATACTTACAACTTCTCCTGGTTGTCCTCTGGGACCAGTTTGCCCTGGGGAACCCTATAATAAAATTCGAACCAACTGAATTTAAAAACAACAACTGCTGCTTCTCTCTCTCACTCACTATACATATACATTTGAATGGGGATTCATTTCAACAGAGATAAGCAAAATGTTCTTTCCTTTGACTCACATCGATAATAAACTTCCTTTATAGTATAGGATTTAGTGGGTCCTTAAAATGCAAATCAAGATACCAAAGTTGGCAACTATGTACCTCCAGCCCTAATAGTATGACCTAGCAGAGCTCTTATGAGCATAAAATCAGAGGAGAAAGTGATGAGATGCTGTGTTAGTGCTATTTCATGCCAAAATCATCAACCAGCTCTGATCTAATCATACAGAATGCCTGCTTCCCATAAGCTATCTCATTGTGTGCAAGAAGAAAATATAGGCTTATTCATTGAGGTGCTTTTCTATGGCTGCCATCACACTGCTGAATTAATGCAGTTTAACACTGCTTTAACTGCCACAGCCCCATCCTATGGAATCTTAGGATTTGCAGTTTGTTGTGGCACCAGAGCTTGGAGGCTAAATATCTCACAAACCTACATATCTCTGAATTCTATAACAATGAGCCATGGCAGTTAAAGCAGAGTAAATGCAGACTATGCCTGAATAATAATCTGAAGAGGGAGCATAGCAGAACAGTACAGACTGGACATAACCTTCCAGATCAGTGTTTCAGAGAAGTATGGGATGTCTGAGGTTATCAATTCTCAGACCAGTTTCATGAATATTGTATTTGGGTCCTATATTAAATAATGAAGGATAAATGTCCAATGCCCCCTATTTATTCATTGTCTCCTCTTGCATGGACCTACTGGTGGTATTTGGTGGCCATTGGTGATGGGAATTCAGTTGCAGTTTGTAGAATTGTAATTGTATAACCAACAGTAAATCTGATCTCTTTATTGAAGTATACAATGTACCTTTCAGTATGTCATCTGGTTCTAATGTAATGGTTTGGGTTGAGTTAGTGTTTCTGATGCAAATCTATTTGTGCTATTTGCTGTATATTTTGACTGGAAAAAATGGGGGGTCGTCTTATACGCCGGGCCGTCTTATGCGCCGTATTTTCCGGCGCATAAGACGACCCGGTGTATAAGATGACCCCCCATTTTTTCCAGTCAAAATATAGAGTTTTAGCACCTCTATCCCCCTTATCCTTATACCCGGCGTATAAGACGACCCCCCCACTTTAACCACAGATTTTGCAGGTTTAAAAGTAGTCTTATACGCAGGAAAATAAGGTAATTGTTTAATTTTCTGTTAACCATACTGGAAGTTTGCTAACTGAAGGGCAGCATATAATTTCTTTTATAAATAAATAAAATAAACAAACACCTTTCTCTGTTTTGGTGAAGTGGGTCTAACATGTCAAATTCTGGGTGATAAAAACAGTGGCTTAGCTGAGAACTATTATTAAATTATTAAATTAATTATTGTTACTACTGTTATTTCACTTTTGTTGAAATTCAACTATGCACTTGGCACTGTACAAATAAGCATAGTTTGGGACAACTGTGGCTGGGATAACTTTTAAGAAGTCAGTAGGACTTTTGAGAGGGAAAAACCTGTTAGGAAGCTGCATATACTTTTGACATTTTCTATGGGTGCATTCTTAAAACATCAACAGTTATTTAAAAACAGGGAAAAAACCATAGTGCTCTGCTATTGTGCTAAAAGACACAATGCAAAACTTCAGTGAAACAGTATAAATAGAATTTACTTACTTACCTGAGATCCTGGACTACCAATGGGCCCAGGAGGACCAGGCTCCCCTGATTCACCCTAAATAAACAATTTCCAAAAAAGTGAGATAAAGTGGGGCCTATATAGAGGTGAAAAAATGTCCATAGCAAGAAATTGATATAATAGAGAAAAGTTTAATTTAATCTTGTCACTAAGGCATTGTAGTCAACAGTAAAACTTTCAATTACCAGTACATGTTTTCTTTAGAGTAACAGCAAACACAATCCCTTGGCTATATTTACACTGAGTTCTTTCTAACAGTGACCTTGAACTAGCAGAAAGCTTATCCAAATCCGTAAGACATGGTACTTCATTTTTGCTACCCCATCTCTTACTCACTATAGTGGAATGCTCTGGAAGATATGGCACTAAGTGCTGGAGCACCTCAGGGTGCATCTGCACTGTAAAATGATGCAATTTAACACTACTTTAACTGTCATGGCTCCTTCCTACAGGATCCTGGGATTTGTAGTTTTGTGAGGCACTGGTACACTTTGGCAGAAAAGGCTAAATACCTCATAAAACTACAAATCCCAGGATTTTATAGGATGGAGCTACAACACTTCACACTGCATTATTTCTACAGTGTAGATACACCCTTAGGTACAACAGGGCAACATCTCATGCCTTACTTTGTGTGAGGGGAAGTGCTCTTCACTAGCACAAAGCCCACTAGTGGATACAACTTATTGGCTTCATTGTCAGCAATATGGTCACTGATGAATATCCCCCATAAGTGATGACAGTATTTCTAAACTCACTTTGGTAGCTGAGGAACAGTCTTTCTTGACAAGGATTCATGACCAAATCAAATACTCATGGTTCTAAATCTGTCCTCATAGACAGTATATTGGATATTAAACAGTATACTGAATATTGGTTAATATTCCTCCTGGATTGCATGCAGTAGTGGGAGCAGGATCACCTGTTTCACTCCCAAATCTCCCAGACGTACACAGATGGATGTACAACCAGCGATCTGTACACTAAAATGCAATGAACATAGTCTGAAATCATGGGAATAATAGCCTACAATTTGTGAATAAACTTAATGATTGAAGTATATATGTATAGGGTCAATGCAATTTCTATGGAAGATCAGGAAGTAGAGCAGGTGGGAAGATACCATTCTGCTCCCTACTGACAAGTAACTTTTCTCAGAAAGAAGACTGTTTAGACTATATTCTCCCATAATGTTACCTGCAATTAGGGATGGGGAATGTGTAGCCCTCCACATATGGTTGGATTGCAGCTCCCATTATCCTTCACTATTGGTCATGCTGACTAAGGCTTATGGAAGCTGTAGTCCAACAATAACTGGAAGGCTACACATTATCCTCCCTTGCTGTAAATCAATCATCTCAATATGCAAGTAAAATACTGCCAATGACCTGAAATGCATATTTTAAAGGGAAACATGTCTGAATTTATTCAGACCTATGTAAAGTAAGAGTTGGGAAGGGACTCCATTTAAACCCCTCCCCATCATGAAGGACCTTTAGTGAATCAACAGGGAGAGGTGGGAAAAAACTCCATCTAGTCCTTCTAGTCCATCTAGTCTCTGTCCCAGAGAACAG
>CM034701.1:265280677-265300301 GCA_020142125.1 Phrynosoma platyrhinos | reverse complement strand
TTGTGCCGATGCAACAGCAAAATGCTGCTCCTTTCTGGGGAGGCAAAAGGCTGCCCTAAGAGCCGACGTGCGGCTCTTCGCCAGAAGGGTGTCCTGACACCGCGTTCCATGCGTAACGGTGCGTGGCATCAGGACGGCGTGGGGTTCTGATGCACTGCACCGGAAAGGGCTGAGAACAGCTGTGCACCGGTTCTTAGGGCAGCCCAACTGCTGCCCCGCCCCAACTGCGCCTCCAGGCCAGCCCTTTTGGCCAGTCTGCAGAGGCCCTTAGTTCTTCTAGCCCTTCTTCTACCATTACACTGAATGGTAATCGGTCTCCACGATCTCAGGAAGAAATCTTTCTCATCTTCTGTTCTCTGTGATGCCAACATTTAAAGCTGGAACATTTCTTAAGTGAAGTATATATGTATGTAATCATATACGTGGTTGTGGACAGTGAAGTAAGCTGATGAGGGGAGGAACAACACGTTTGAAACATAGCGTTGGAGAAGAGTTTTATGGATACTGTGGCCTGTTAAAAAGACTAATAAATCCAAGAGAAAATCAAGCATGAACTCTCCCTAGAAGCCAAAATGACTAAATTGAGATTTACGGCATATCATGTGAAGACACAACTCATTAGAAAAGACAATAATGCTTGGCAAAGGGGAAAGCAGTAAGAAAAGAGGAAGAGCACATTACAGAAGGATAGATTCAATCAAGGAAGCCACGGTCCTGGGTCTGCAAGACCTGAGCAGTTTATTGATTATTTCTGTCTAAGGGAGTAGACGAAGTCTACAAAAGGTCATGCAGCCACCTTCTTTTTTTCAGTTAGTCTTAAAGACGCTAAAGACCTCTTTACATACTGAGCAGGGTTGTTGAGGATGCGGTGACTTGGAGGTCTGTTATTAATCGAATCACCAGAAATTGAAGTCTGTGACAGCAGCTAACCACAACAAAATTATGCATTTGTAGAAATGTAGGCTTGATATCTGTCCCTGAAAGACTTAAAATAGTAGCCTTCACTATTGTCCCTGATAATCTTTGCTATACAAAAAGCTGTTAGGCTTTCTTCATTTTGTCTTGGCCTTCTTAGTATTCACTTTGTCTGCATATTAATGCTGCAGTTCTCCTAAAACTGACATTTTCTGCTCCCTAGCTCTCTATGCTTTGAAAGCTCATCAGACCTCCTCTCTGCCTGAGTATCACTCTGACCCTAGATGGGTAGTGAATGCCCAGAAATGATCCATTTTGTTATTTCCTCACTGAAAAGTATATCTGAGCTTCCAAATATTACAACATGCTGTGTGAAGATTATGGTGTTATTTCTTATTGTTTTTCCTTTAAAAAAAACAGCATGTCTCAGCTTCATAGCAATAGTCTGGTGTGAGGATGAATTTCACAGAAAATCGAGGAGATACCGGTGGCGAAAGGGCACTTTATTGTAAGTGTGTATACATGTTTCTCTTGGTGAGAAAACTTATGTGATGAAAAATACGCCTTTTGTTGTTTGATGTGATATTTTAAAACATGAATTATTCCAGTATAAGGGGCCTTTTCGCTTTCTTTTTGGTGGAATGTGTATCAGAGAACAGTGGTGTTCCAGAAGAAAGGTTGTATACAGTTGCTCACACTTCCTTATTCTCAGTTCATGATCAATCAAGCCTTTGTACTCACCATAACCTGTCATATTTTCACACTGGAAAACTTTGGAAATCAGAGGTCTCTTTCAACATCTTCTTTTACCAGTTTTATCTGGTAAGACTTGGCTGAATGATTCTGATTTGCTTTCCTGCTTTCCGTTCCTCAATTTCCTCCTCTCACCACCTCAGCCTCTTCAAGAAGCCTTAGGTGTATATATGTCAGCTCAGATCAAGACACTACTTCCTTTAAAAGACACACAGGCCATTTCTATTTCTTCCCTGTCTTTTTGATGGGTTTTCAATGCTCACTACAAGACAGGACAGCACTGTACATACAGCAGTGAAGATGATGAATGAGAATATTTCATTGCTCTTTCAGTGTGCACAACATTGGAAACAGAACATCTGAAGAACAAAACAGAAGGCAAAGCAATGTTTTCTAATTTAGAGGTTCCCTCATATCAATGAATGGAAAGTGGCTGTTGCCCTTGCAGGTATGGCAATGGAAGGGTGACAGAGGCATGGATTTGTACAGATTGATGATGGGGTGCATGGAAAAGGGATTTGCTGCTGGCAAATGTCTGACCCCAACCAAAAAAAAAAAAAATCCCTATTAAGGATAAACAGTTAGTGGAGGCTTTGAATCATAGGTAGAGGTACATTGCAGAAGCAAGTGGAAAATCTAGAGAAGGTAGTCTGGTAGTCATTACATAATAAAAAAAATATGAAATTGAATGAAGTGGTAGAAATGTGAAATAATACAAAAGAACAATGCAGATAATGATCGAAGTAACCTGTCTAGATTCCCTCTTTATTTCTTATTTTCTGGAATCAGCTCTTAGGGTACATCTTCACTGTAGAAACAATGCAGCTTGACACCACTTTAACTGTCATGGCTCCATCCTACAGAATCCTGGGATTCGTAGTTTTGTGAGGCACCAGCACATTTGACCAAAAAGGCTAAAGACCTTGTACAACTACAAATTCCAGGATTCCATAGGATGGCGCTACAGCACTTAGTGTCAAACTGCATTATTTCTACAGTGTAGATGCCTATGGACGTTTTCACACAGGCGGCTCTAAAGCCGCCTGGAAGCCCCCTGGAAGCCATCCGGAGTCATTCCGGCGGCGAAAACAGCAGCCGCCGGAATGACTCCTGATTGCCTCTGGCAGAAGCGCCTGTAATTCCTTTTTAAAAAAGGAACTAAAAAGATGGGGCTAAAGCCGGCTAGCGGCAGGGATGGCGCAGGGATTGCGCAAGATGGGGCGGGGCTTGCTGCGACGTCGTATGAACACGACGAGCAAGACCCCGGAGTGAGGCAGGGATGGCGCAGGGATGGCGAAGGATGAGGAGGGGCTTGCTGCGACGTCGTGTGAACTTTTCCTGCACAGAGCCGGAGTGGGGCCGGATGGAGGTAGGAATGACTCCCTTTTTTGCCCCGTGTGAAAACGTCCTCAGTAAATATTAGTACAGAGAATTTAAACATTGTTTCACAGAAAATGTGAAGAGAAAAGCACTAGAGGGAGCTGCTGTTCCATTTAAAAGTGAGTTTCTTTGGAGTTTTCAGCTTGAATGACCACACAGTGAATTGAATACTGATGAAATCCCTAGCACTGAAATAATGGCCAATGCTCTGAAACAAGGCAAGAATCCAAGAGTTTTTCACATGAAGTGAGACACAGCTCTTGTTCAGGATAAAATTCTACATAATCCAAAATAAAAAGATAAAGTTATCAGAGAAATAACATGATTTTTAACAGAATCACTTAATATTCCTCATGGGATATTAAATGTAGAATATGGATTCTGTCCATTGTAAAACATATTCTTAGGCATCACATAAGTCCATGTCACTAGCTCCCTGGTGGTGCAATGGTTAAATGCCAACACTGAAGCCACAATGTTGTGAGGGGCTCCAAGGTTGACTCAGCCCTCCAACCTTTCAGAGGTCAGTAAAATGACTATCCAGCTTTTTTGGGGGGCAATTGGTTTACATGTTGTAAACTGTTTAGAGACTGCTTAGTTCAGTAAGAAGTGGTATAGAAGTGTAAATGCTATTACTATTGTTATGTATTAAACCATTGATTTGTTCTGAGCTAATCGAACCACCTTATATTCACCATAAGCTGGAAATAACATGAAGGCACACAACTACAACAATCCAGCAGAGCATGAAACAATATGCTCTTTGACAAACATGGAAATGGCTCTGAAATCTTTTAATACTTGCTACATTGAAGCCTGGAGCTGGTACAGTCCCTCTGGGAACTTGGTGAGTAAGAGGCAACCCGGAGTTTACTACAAAATATAGCACACGAATGTCAACTCACCATAACTTCAGGTAAGTTTTTGCAGTGTGAAATGGATTTTTGATTTGTTACACATAAATACATCTTTTCTGCAACATAATGCAGTCATTTTTTAAATCAAGATTGTACTGTTTGAAGATTGTGTAGGATGGCTGGACCATTCATGAAGAATAATGACTGTTATATTAGTCCATATACAAAAACATGCTATACAATGTTGTGCCTTTTTTCTCTGTTCCTTGCAACAGAATGCTATAACCCATCCCCAGCAGATCTACATACAAAAGTACGTATCTTTTGTGTGGATCTTATATTTGTATTCAGAAAGAATATAGAGAAGTCTACACTCCAGAGATGAGAAGCAATAGAGGCAAGGACAGAGGGCAAATATTTGTACTTGCTGTGTAATTGTGTTCATCTAATGAAAGCTGCACCTGCTGACTGAAGTAGCATACTTTTTAAAGTATTACACAATTGCTGCAATGTACATTCTTATACTTCATGCATCCTTACCTACAAACTCTTACCCATTCTAATTGTTCCATATTTGGTCATAGAAGATTATGTTTTTTGCATTGCTTTCATTTTGCTTTTCTTTTTTTCTTTTTTTAAAAAGTAATTTAAACGAAACCCTGCTTATTTCAAAATGGTTTCACAACAAAAAGCTTTCAGAGACAACCAGAAAAAGCACTTGAATTCAAATGCAAATGTATTTGAGTTGTAACACCCCCCCCAAAAAAAACCCTTGAAGGTCAGCTAGTCCAACCTGAAACAGAATTCTTTCCTGTGAAATCAGCCAGTGTGAAGATAGTAAGAAGAATTCTGAATATTATCTGCTCAAAGGATAAAGGGAGAAGAATGGAGATGAAAGCAAGAACTGACTTTTACATGATGCCAGAGAGAGAAATGGCCAATTATGGATTCTATACAACTCATCATCAAAGCAAGACGGAGTACAGAGATGTTTGTAGCTAATTACTTTTACCTTAATTTGTTTAATCTTCCATATATTTGGTGTTTGGTGTGAATAAGCAGTCCTGTGTTAAAATAATTTAGCAAACACAAAATACAGTTGCAAAAGAAGTGGCAATGAAAACTGCCTGCTGAATCAGTGAGCAGGCCTTTGAGTGATCTTAATGTTTATGGTATAGGAATGTAGTCATCAAATCATGAGCCTTCAACTGGCCATCAGGAGTCAGCAGGAGGGGTACAGAGGCTCCAAAGAGGTAAGTGCTGAGGGGAGGAACAGTCACTTGCTGGTGACCGACTGTGACTAACTTGCATTGATTTCTTTCTAACAACTATGGAGTAGAATTCAAAGACATAGCCATGTTAGTCTGGAAAATCAGTATGTAAAGGGTTCTTGCAGCACTTTCAAGACTAACTGAAAGAAAGAAGTTGATAACATGAGCTTTTGTAGACTTAAACCTACTTCCTCAGATCTGAGAAAACATTGGAATGGGTTCTTTCATACCACCCGAAAGAAAGAAGTTGGTCACATGAGCTTTTGTAGACTTGAGCCTACTTTCTTAGATCTGCGCGATGAACCGAACGCCTGGTTAAGGCATTCAATGCTGACGCTCATCAGACCCCAGAAAAGTTGTTGGTTGATATAGACAACAGGATGGTGGCCATGGAAGTCAGAATCTACCAAGGAGTGTGTAACAACTCACCTGTCAAATCAACTAGCCCTGAAAATGGATGGCACTTAAGCGTCGGGCCCATACCTGGCTGTCGCCGGCAATGCGGGCTGCGGGGGCTACGCCACAATGACAAATCGAAGGAAGTAGGCTCAAGTCTGTAAAAGCTCATGCCACCAACTTCATTCTTTCAGTTTGTCTCAAAGGTGCTACAAGATCCCTTAGAAATGTTACTTAAAGACTTTGCTAATAGGAATCTTTTGCCTTATGGTTCCAGTATATCCTTATTCTTCAATAACCCAATCCTTTTCTTCTAATGTTCAGTGCTGCTGCACCACTGCTAATTTCACATACTTTTTGCTACTTTTTACATCCTGCTTTAAGATTTTTCACATGACTTTTTCTACACTGTCAGTTCAAATAACAGAAGATACAGTTTAGGTCATCTTGCCTTTTTCACCTTGTGACAAACGTGTCTATGACAAGAGAAACTAGTGTGGTATATTTATCTAATAGGCATAACAGTTACATAGTAAATATATAATGTTTTTGCACTCATGTTCAACTTGTTTTTCTACCTTATCACGTCTTCTGCCAGAGAAACCTAAATATGCTCATCTTTGCTGATTATGCAAATATGCAAATCTATGATATAGTGGCTTCATTTTTTGATTTCCATCCTAACAAACAGGACATTTTAGTGCCCCAGAGCCATGTTTTGTTGCAGAATTGACACAGATCTAGACCTATATCATTTACAGCATTGCCATTTAAAGAGAAGTGAACAATGTTGCTGGGTTTCAACCACCTGCTATGTACATTTTTTTTAAAAAAAAGACAAAACCAGCTGGGGCAAAACAAATGTCTGAACAAATCTAGTGCTTTTTAGTACTGGAGTACTTTCATGTCCCACACAGTGTGATGCATTGATACAACAACACCAACAACATCAAAAACAACCCCCCCAAGACTTTCCCATGACATTTTGTGGATGAAACATGATGCAGATAAACTGATGAGAGTATTCCAAAGAGAAACAACCCTAGGACACAGAGTTTATGTTGGTTGCAATTTGGGGGAGAAAAGGAGGTGTGTCAGTTTCTCATAACAAATGCACCACCTCATGTGAACATGCGTTTTCTGGCTCTGGTTGTTTGGGTATTGTAGAATGCCCTTCATTTTACACTCACAAATGCAGGTGGGGCATTTTTATTTCTTGGAAGACATTGGAATTTCCATGGGGGTCAATTAATACTCTAGAAGTCACTCAGTGCAGGTTTTTTTCTTCTATCCATGTGGATGAAGCTTAAGGCTACAGTCAGCTTGCCCCATTCACAGGAGTTCCATTCCAGATACACCCCCATCAGACACAAAAAACCACGGGACCACAAGTCCCATTACTGTCAATGGGCAGTGACATGTGCACATCCACATTGGTGCATCTGTGTGAACACACATAGTTGATGATAATGGGGCAGGACCATCCATGGATGCTCCAATCCACAGATGGCTAACTCATTAATGGGATGGGCCTACTGTATTTATAAACATAATTTGCTATTGCTTTTACCATTCTGCTACATTTTTGGTCCTCAACAGAGGTGTTTTTGTTTTTTTTCTTTAACTTATAACTGTATTCCTAGAAGATTCTCAATATGTCTGTGTCAGGTAGAACTATTACCCACCTGTTTTTGCAGGTGATAAATGGGGGCACTCTGTGGGTCACTATCTTAGTTTTCCTTTGCTGAGATGTACTGTTATGTTGTTTATTCCTTTTGTCTGTAGCTAAGCCAAGACACCAATTTATTCACCTTTCCCTCTAGAGCAGTATTTGTTGTTTTGCTTTGCTGTGTGCACCAGTAATCTTGCTGTAAAAATTGTAATAGCCAAGAATCCTTGAAACTCTAAAGGAAATATACTGTAGAGCCCCCTCTCCAAAAAATGGGGAAAAAAAGAAATGAAAAAGAAAAAAAAAGAATGCATATGTAACAGCTAAATAAAAAGTGATTTTATAGATTGACTTAGATGGTGATACACTCTCCGTGTTTGGAGGTCTTTAAACAGATGTTGAATCAATATCTTTCTGGAGTGCTTGTGTTTTCTTGCATGACAGGGGGTTGGATTAGAAGGCCTTTGTGGCCCTTTTTAACACTAAGATTCTATGGTCCCATGAACAAGGGTAAAGGTATTTTACAGTGAGTAGAGGGAAACCACTACATAAAGTGGAATTTGTGGTGTGTGTGTGTATTTTAAGCATTGGTCCTTGTAAATTGGGAGGGACACAGGGCTCTGAATGCACATTATTCTCATATTGGCAGCAAATACTTGTAGGGGAGAATTGCAAAGAGATTTGAACTACTTACAGTTTTTAACAGAAAGCAGGCAAAGTACCTTCTAATATGCCCAACAGTATCCACCACCCCAAACCATTACAAAGAATGGAAGATTGCTGCATTATCAAGGTTCCTAGCTCTCCTTAGTCAAGTGTACAAGATTCACGTGAGTGGTTTGGGTCACCATTCACATCAATGCATGCAGATGGTGATGGGTTGAGGGGAAGCACAGTTCTATAATATCCTATGGAGATCTTCTCATGCGTGGCTGTTGCATCCACTTACATTAAGGCAATAGCTTGACAATTTAATATCTGAGTAATGAAATCCAGTATAACTGTCAAGAAAACTTTCAAATGGCTTTCACTGAATTGATCTATCACATTCTATAACAAAGACAGACAGAGAGACAGACAAACAAATATATAGATAGATGGAATATTCCCAATAGGATAGCTGCAAATTTTGCTCTAAAAATAACCAATAACACGTTGCTGAATATAAATATGTGTATACTAAAAATTATACATGCAGCCATTGGTGAGTTTTCTTTTGTGTTTGGATATTTTCAGAAATCACAGAATCAAGGTAGAGATAGTGAAAAGTGCAGGATTCCACTAAAACTTTTCTGTAAAAGCACCTTGATAGACAGATATATGGAAAAGCTCAAGATTCAAAAACTATAGATATCTAGCAACCTCAAATGCTTAGATTTGAATTAAACCTCTGGTGATGCTGTTTTACAATCCATTTCATACACTTTATGTATGTCTTAATCTTCTTTCATTCTTCAGTAAACTCATTTGATCTACAGTTGAATGCTCTTTCCAGCACTGGGTATAATCCTCTTCACCATTCAGACAATTGGCAAGCTCATCGTGCAGCCCTTCATCTTTGAAATTACCCCACTGAGACAGAAATTATCCCATCTTAAACACACAGCATCATCGTTTTTGGTAAACTGAATTAGCAATATCCCTTGGATAATGTACACAATCCACTCTTTGAAATGCTAACCAGTTTCTTCTGTTTGCACTATAGTTTCAGATGTTAGATTCCTTATTGGTCCCCCACCCATATGTGTCTTCTCTGACAATCTCATAGTTTCTCTATATTTACAAGATTACTTCACACACAAAAATGTAAATATCTGCTGTGTTAATTTAAAGTTACCCTTAGATCATCAGCTACAAGGTATTGACTGGAATTAGGTTAACACCATCCCTGGTGAATACTTACAGGTGGCCCCGGTGGTCCTGCTTTTCCAGGGACTCCTGGCTTGCCTCGGCGTCCCTGGATAGAAAGACACATAGAAACACACAATAACTAGAGGATCCAATACATATTATCTCCAGGGCTAGCTATGTTGGCCATGTAGAAAAGTACAATAACATCCAAAATCCACAAAACAGTAATACATTTATTGGGCCAACCAAAATACACAAAATATATATTGTAAGCTTTTGAAGCTCCACTGGCTTCTTCATCAGGCAAAGATGTTAAAAATCATAAAGGAGAAAAAAAATTATGACGATGTTAGTCACAAGTCTGCATTTTGTCAAGATGTAGCTGTTCTCAGGTGTTATTGGAGGGACATTCATGCAAGCAGTCCCCCCCTCCTTCTGGCCATGTGGGTAATCCAGGAAATAAATTTTAAGTTCCATTAGCAAGACAAAAAGAGATGCTCCTTTTGGGATCCAAGTTGCCTCCATCCTTTGTGAAACTACAAGCTCCTTTGTTAGGCATAATATACATTTTGATAGCAGGACCTATAAGGGATAAAGCAATCATTTATTGTTTAAGAGCAAGATGGTTCTTAAACTGTGAAATTTATTCATAGTAAAAATAGCATCCAGTAGCCCGATCCAATACAACAGGCTTATTTCCTGCAGTGTTGCAAACAGTGCCTTAATTTCATGGACGACAGTGGAATTTTCACCTCTTCCACAGGCACATCTGGACCTATGAAGAGTCCCTTTAATTGAATGGCAAAGAACTATTTATTTATTAACTTACAGTTTTGTTCTCATGCAGTGAACTCATGAACCAAAGTTCTCACATTAGCACTGAACATCTCATTTTAGGGGAAAATAATATATAAGGGAGTTTCTTATTTGTTTTGTTAAAAAACCTACAGTAGATAATATTGTGTCACTATGTCATACTGTAGATAACCTTGTTAAAAAACCTAGATAATATTGTGTCACTATGTCATATTGTAGATAACCCAATATCTATCTATCTATCTATCTATCTATCTATCTATCTATCTATCTATCGATCTATCGATCTATCGATCTATCGATCAGAAAACTCCTGCAACTAAAGCATATTCAGCAGAACCATACATAATAAATTCTGACTCTTGTTGTTAAATTCCTTTGAGTTGGCCATGACTCATGGTGACTCCACGAATGAGACACTTCCAGGGCTCCCTATTCTCAAGGTCTCTACTCTGGTCCTGTAGTTTTAGGTTGATAGTGACTATTCTGATAATTCACCTTTAATGATCTCTATGAATCTATCCACAGATCTTTCTGAATCATTTATTTCTGCAAACAAGGCCAACAAAGTTTTGGTGGCTGCGATAAAAAGGGTATACTTAATGCACATTTCTCATTCATTCTCCATTTCCGCTTTCCTATACCTGGCACTGTAGTTGCACTGGCTGCCAGAGAGATTATATTGAAATACTGCTTGGATTCAGTGCATGTTATCAAACACCTCATCCCTTGTGAAACCTCTTACCTTGGAGACTGAGGGCATGCTACAGGTTGTTGGGAGCATTTAACCTTCTTCCAGGCAGACAGGACACTTTAGTCTCCCAGAGTCATGCTTTGTTGTGGAATTCACAAAGAATTAGACTTACATATAAGGTTAACAGAAGACTGACCCTGTACATAGCAGGTAGCTGAAACTTTGGGACACTGTTAACACCACCTGCCATGCACATTTCCTTTTAACCAGACAAAAATGGCTAGTTCAAAAATTGTTCCAACACATCTATTGCATTTGTCTTGGTTATATATTTTTGCTAAGTGGGAGGTCTGACAGCTGCTCAGAATGTGCCACTTCATGTGAACATCTGTTTTCTGGCTCTCATGTTTGAGTATTGTGGAATACACTACTTTGATTCTCTATGCACAAAAACTGCTGTAGACCTAATATCAGTGGATATTTTTTAAAAATAAAGATCACATAATATCACATCTATGTCTATAACATTTTTTGTTTTCATTTTACATTAACAGTAGGTATAAACCCCACGATAGATTTACCTTAGGGTCACCAGAATTTGGAAATACATAGGTTTTCAGATACTGCTGTATCAGATGTACCCACAAAGAGCTTGAGCAGAAATTGGGAAAGGATAGTGCTATAGATGGCTCAGAATACTGATTAAAATGATCCATAGCAAAGCTTTCTGGGTTACTCCCCCTCCCCCCAAGTACTTGGATGTGGGCATGTTCACTTTTTACAGAAATGTTAACTCTCATTGTTTTTCTTTCTGCTGATTATGTCTTCTTTTTTTGTAATTCTAGACAAGTTGTCAGGTTGTTACATATTACTACACAGCCAAAGAGATGTGGCTATATTAAGATGTCATTGAAACAGTCTATTCAGAGGGAATGTTTCCTAGACTGGCATATGGAATAGCCGAGCCAATCAGGGATCATGAAGTGAAGTGAACATAAAAGCATTGAAAACAGATTACTCAGAACAGTAAGGTAATTGTAAAGGTTTCCTCTTTGACATGATTGTCAAGTTGTTTCCAACTGTAGGAAGTAGTACTCATCTGCATTACTAAGCTGAGGAAGTCAGTATTGTGAAACTCAATTCTATGGTCGTGTGGTCAGCATGACTGCAGAGAACACTGTTACCTTCCCACTGAAGTGGTACCTATTTATCTACTTGCATATGCTTACGAACTGCTAGGTTGGCAGAAGCTGGGACTAGTGATAGGAGCTCACTCCGTTACGCGTCTACTCAGAGCAGTAGTTTCTGAGTAAGTTAAGCCTTTCATTTCCTCAAAGGAGAGACAACTTTGACATCAAGAAAAACTTTAAACAACTCTACTTTTAATCCTATAGCAGTTCTCTACCACTGATGTAATTCTGTATGTGCAAGTCCCACTGAATTATGAAATGGAGGGGAAACTCCTTCTCTTGGGGCAAATTTGGAGGAAAAGTAAAAATTGTCCAAACATGGTTGCCTTAGACACTAACATTCCTGGGTTCAATGTCTACAATTATGGAGTATAAATAAGTGCCTCATGACACAAGTCATTCTGGGCATGATTACTTTGAAAAGCTGCCATCTTGGAAAAGATGATAGAATTCTAGAATAAACATCTCCTCTATACATTCGATTTAACTATTCCTCTCCTGCTCTTCTTTATGGATAAGAAATGGCAGATCATTAAACCCTCAAAGACATAAAGTAAATAAATACAATATAAAAGTCACAAAACTTCCCTTAAATGTAATAATTCTCCCACCCCAGCTACACCATACGGCATAGTAGAGCAAACCCCAGCAACCTTCCTCCTTCTCTGCATGACACCACCTTGATGTTTTTAATTATATGGTCATGTTGCAGACAAACTCTGGCTTTGTACTGCTTATTTTCTATATCTGGATCTCCAGATTTGTCCAAAACACTTTGAATTATACTACTTCACTCTGGAATGAAATCAGACCAATCTGTCCAAAGTGGCTTAATTCAGAATTCAGATGAAACAGGTTGTACAGGCTAACAAAGATTTCAATATAGAAGAGCAGAAGATGGTACAGGGATAAAAGTGTTGTGATAAAACTTATATCAGAATACAGCAAACCCAGATAAATTGCTTAACATACACAGACTGATCTAGAACTACAATATAATTGTCACAGTAAGTCATAGAGAACAGGCTATGTATAATAGATGTACCAATGTACTGCTCCCACTTTCTAGTTTGATTTTCAGCTATGTCATAAGTGAATTGAATTATGAGCTTCCTACTTATTGATCTTCATTACTTTATTATCTGTCACCTGCTAAGATTCCTCACCAGCTAAACTTTGATTCCAAGAGCTAAATAATTCTATGGGAATGCAGGACTGTATAACAGTAGCTTAATTTTTTTTTTGGACACCATGTGTTGCCTGCTATCACTTTAACTTCATGTATTTCACATATGGCCATGCATTTTTGGATCAATGTGTTATCTGTTTGTTTGAGTGATTGTTTCCAGACATACAGAGGCTTATATTTTAAGATCAAATTATTTTTTTAAAAAACCCGATTCATTCTTTTTCATTCTGCAATATTAAATAATATGACTGAAGCTGATCTCTCAAATCACAATAAATAATTGTTTCCTATCTATCTATCTATCTATCTATCTATCTATCTATCTATCTATCTATCTATCTATCTATCTATCAGAAAACTCCTGCAACTAAAGCATATTCAGCAGAACCATACATAATAAATTCTGACTCTTGTTGTTGCTTCATTTGTTACTACCCAGGACTGAAAAAAGAACACATTCAAATTCACCTAGTAAACAGGGGTAATGGGAAGAAATGGTAAATAGAGATAGGAGAGACATTTATTCAGTTTGCATTTTCCAAACCAATAATAGAAATGCAACTATACTTCAGTACTTTTCTATGTTGTGTCATGAAGTTCTCAAATGAAAAATATATGTAACCATATTAAAATACTAATTAAAAATGTAGGTGTTGATGAAAATAATCTATGAAACAACACTGTATTAATGGGAACTCCATGCAAAAACTGTACACTGACAGAAAGTAAATACAAAAACAGGGAGCATTAGGAGAAAAGCACATGAAAATGCATATAAATGGTTGTGTGGGCTTAAAAGGGATGACAAACTGATGTAAAAATAGTATGAAAGGAAGATATTGGGAAAATCAGAAATTTGAGTAAAACCAAAAATGATGGATTCATCCTACCTTAACTTGTAGTTGTTCTGTGGCTTAAAGTCTCCTGTTGACTTGTGGTGACCCCATAGAATTTCATAGGGTTTTCTTAAGGAAGCAGTAGCCAAGATATGGTTTTGCCATTGCCTTCCTCTGAAATATACCCTACAGCACCTGGCATTCATTGGAAGTTCCCTATCCAAGTACTAACTAGGACTGACTCTGCTTAGCTTCCAAGATCATATGGGACCTGACGCCTTTTGTACATTTAGACCTGACTTGTTTGGTTCTAAATTTAAAAACAACTCTGAATGTGCTACTATAGACACAAAGTGTTAAAGGTTTCACATTTACTTTAGAAACATATGTAGAAAACAACAAGCTTTTCCATCACCTTCATTAGTGTGCAACGGAGCATTAGATTTGGCTGCTCATGATCTAAATCAGATATTGGAACTATACAGCCCACTATATGCACATTAATACCAGCACCAGACACCATAGCCAATAGTGAGGAATACCGGGCACTGCAGTCCTACAACATTTGGAGAGTTGATCAGTTTCTGCTGTTGATCTAAATCCAGGCTTTCTGTCCCAACTATAATGAAATGCTATACATATGTGCTGAAATGTGGTAATTAAATTGTAAATAATTTAAAATATATTATACTTAAAATAGACCCTCTGGGTTTTTAAAATTGAGCACTGTTGACAATTTTAGCAACACTTTTTTGTTCCTGTCTGTTAATTTTGCATGCACTGGGTATGGAGTGACAACTTTAAATCAGTGCAGTCTAAACAAAGTAGCAGGGAAGTGTTAAGCCACCAAAAATGAGATTTTGACATAATTACTACAATAAAACCTTATAGAATATCCTGCAAGCATTTAAGAAAAATCTTTTCTAATAAGGTTTGTGAAAGACATGATGATGATGATGATGATGATGATGATGATGATTCCCTAAATTGGGATCCAAAGCAGCTTACAACTATTTAAAAAATTCCTATTCATCACAAGGAGACAGAGAAACCAAAGCTTTCTCTTATGCTCCCCCTAAAATCTAAACATCCAGGTAGTATACAGATAATCTCTCAGTAATACAAAATGAAGAATTCTGAAGTATCAATCAAACAGGCTTATTCTGTTATATTTTGATACTTATACAAAATAGCTTCAGTTCATGATCTGTATTTTTGCCAATATGTGATGAAAATTCACAATAGATCATTTTTTCAGGCTGTTGTCGTTTGTTCAGCATAAAACCCCAGACATTTTATTATATGTATTTTTATGCTTGATCATCTAAAAGAAAAACTCACTCATCCTAGTCAAACAGAGCCTGAGTACAACAGGCAAGATAAGGGCAAGTTGCCCTGTATAAAAGGATGGAACTCTGTCTACCATCAGTTTGCTAATTACTTTACTCCCTTTCCCAGACCTGAGATCAGTGGGATGTCAGCCCACAATACTCCAACTATTGACACATCATACACAGAACATCTATTTACCCACATGGCTCCCTATAGAGAAATGAATACATGCACTAGTGAAGATAAGGCCAGTTTTTGTAACCATCTTGATTTCCCCCCATAAAGGGCAGTATAAAAAAATTATTAATAAAAAAGGGTAAGCTGATTGCAATATGTGCATGCCTATGGTGACAAAGTTATAAAAAACATTTTGCAGTTAAATTAAAGACCTGAACATTTGTGAAAAGGGAGTATGACTTTCCCCATCTTATTCTAATTATTCTGCACCAGGGAAAGGCAGGGTTAACAGCAAGATACATGAATAGGTTTATTTCTCCTCTTAGTTACTGCTAGATGGAGGGCTCCTAGTGTTGCCAGTCAAAGGACAAGTTGCTGCTGTTCCCTCTTTCCTTCCTTAATGGATATTTTGTGGAAAGCAAAGGACAGAGGAGAAAATACAGGTGGGATAATGTTGTCTGGATGCCCTGCCAAATTCTGTGAATGAGATAGGCTGAGTGCACCATAAAGCCGGCTAACTTGGAGGCAGTCTAACTGTGACCTGTCTGAACAGACCAAATAAAATGGCCTCTTCCATCATCTTGGCAGGGAGTCTGGACAATACAGGGCCCAATCCCTGAGTCTGGTACAAACAGTCCAGATGATGTCTGGGTTGTTCAGCACCAAACCTGGGGCATAGCCCCCCTTATCATTTTTTTAAAAAAGTAATCCAGAGTCCTTTGTTGTGATGCCAAGCTGTTGTTTAAAACACACCCTGCTGTGCCACCCGGTGCTGCCGCTGTTGTAGTGAGCCACTCATTCTGAGGTCAGAATGAGGTGCCCAGCCATGTGATTGATGTCATGCCAGGAGTCACAGTGGATGCATGTAAACAGCTGCCTAGCATCACAACAGAGGGCCCCAGGTAACAGGGGGAGACCAGGGAAACTCTTGGCCCAGGATATTCCAGGCTGCTTCCGAAATATTCCGGCCCACGCAGATACTACCCTAGAGAGCAAATACAAGAGATATTTGTCTTTAGACTGACAAGCAAATCTTATAACCCCACAGCACATCAGTTCAATTTGAGATAAATGAGCTAGGTCTGGAAAGATACTAAAAGTCATCATTAGTCTCTGTGAACAATGAATCAAAGGCTTATCCAGGGAATGAACAGCCTTTTAATATATGCCATAACATTCAAAATCTGCATCCAGATGGTATGTGTACCTTCCTGTATTCTGCTTCCTTTCTATATAGCTGCTGTTTTGAACACTGTAAAATATTTGCATATGGGCAACACACTTGGGAATATAAGTGATTGAAGACTGCAAATTCTTAAATTTGAGGAATGTTCCTAAATTCTATTTCCAGTGAAAGAATGCAAAACCCCTAAACATGTTGCCCTCCTTCAAGCTCCATTCCCAGAAACCAGCCAGATGGGTGAGCAACATTTGTACAAATGTTAGGACATTAGTACTACAATTTTATGTGACTGCATGGAGGATTTAAAAAAAAAGGCACTTTAGAACTGTGACTTCAATATCTCAGGGCCAAACTGTGCATGATGATAACTCAGGGAACATGATTAATGTGCATGCTTTTTATTATTATTATATAAACAGCAGCTTTTGCAAAGCCTGAGTAGTTTGCAGATGGGTTGGGAGATTTTTATTCCTTCTCTCCCTTCCACTCTCCTTCCATATGTTCTCTTAACAAGGGATTTTTTTTACTAGTGCCAATGGAGGTTTCCTATGAAATCCAGGAGTAGCTCTGAAGAAATATTTGGGATGGGAGGATCATGACGGGGAAAGTAAAGTAACTCCTCCTTGCCAACCCCAAGGTTCCAATGCTACCAGACTTGTGTGTGTGTGCATGGGTGCATTTGTTGACCTATGGCGACCCCATGAATTTCATAGGGTTGAGATAATATATGTTTAGCCTACAGTGTGCACAACTTGCTAGTGCCCAATCAGTGGTTTCCAAGATGGGATTTCTAGAAGATGTTAGACTACAAACACCCATAATCCTTGGCCATGCTGGAAAAACTTATTATAGATTTGGAGGTTATTATAACCAGTGTGGTATTGTGGTTTGAGTGTTGGATGATGACTCTGGAGACTAGAATCCTGGCTCAACCTTGTAAACCCATTGGGTAACTTTGGGCAAGCCACATTCTCTCAGCCTCAGAGGATGGCAATGGCAAAACCCTCTGAAGAGACTTGTCTAGAAAACCCTATGATAGGTTTGCCTTAGGGTCATCATTAATTGAAAACGACTTGAAGGTACACAACAACAACATAGTTATTATAAATTTGGGGGTTATTATAGTTATTATAAATTTAGAATGGGCCTGGAGAAATTATAATCCAGTTCAAGAAAAAACTTGGAGGATTTTCTTATCTCTGAATACAAATAATTATGTTAAACATTGTACTCAACTGTTTAATTTTAATTGATTACAGAATTACGTCAACAAATATTGCTTATAGTGCCATTATTATGCTCAGAGTCTGAAGTGCCTACTTTTAAACTTTTCTATCTGCCCTTTCCACAGATGGCTGTGACTGTGGAACTGTATTCCTCATGTCAGGAACTGCTGGTGACTACTACTTCATGTGGTAAGCCATACTACAGCTTTTCAGGGAAGACCTTTCAGAGTAGCGTTGGAAAGAATATTACAAAATATGCAATCAATAGTTAAAAAAGAAGTTTCCTGGGTGTTGGGAACTCCAGTGAAGAGAGCTCCCATGCACTGAGAATCTTCATGGTTCAGGGATTTTCTGTGGATTTGTTGAACATGAAGGTCCTGAACTAGAAACAGTCTGAAAACTATATAGTTTTTGAGGATTTTCTAGAATTTCTTTCATGAAGAAAAAGGCTAAGATTATGGATTGATACTTTCAGGATTGAAATTCATGAAGAATTATATCCTTAACTAGGCTGACTTATTTCTAAAACCTTGACATGCTGGGCTAAAGGCTGGGTATAAATAAAATGTTGTTGTTGTTGTTGTTGTTGTTGTTGTTATTATTATTATTATTATTATTATTATTATTATTATTATTATTATTCCCTAGGGTGATTAGTTCCAGGGCATAAAAGAGTACAAGAGGGCTGGCTTCCTAGCTCAGTGGTACTTCCTTTGAATAGCAAAAGCTCTCTGAGTTCCAGTGTGCTTTGTATTTCCATCCTTCCTTCTTCCTTGCCCTCTGATCCACTGTGCTTTAGTCCTGAATCCAGGTTTTAGGTTCCTGGCTTACACTACATTGCTGCCCATAGCCCAGACCTGACATTCATGCTGAGTCTAGAAAAATGAACTCATTACTGTTCTAGTATTGTACCACTGCAGAGTGCATATTTTTATGCTTCAGATGAAAAGAGGAATCCCATTCTCTAAGAAAAGAAAAAGAAAAAAGAAATCTGATGGAAAACTACACATTTAAACTTTGAGTTTTATCTGCAAGTTATGCAGGTCTAAACCAGCAAAGGGGCATGGGCACAGAGGAAGTAATACACTAGTATTCCCATGTGCTCAGATAATATTAAGAGATCTTTGCATATTTAGCACCAAAAAAACCAAAAACAAAACCTGGAAGGGTGTGGAAATGCATTTGACTGAATGCTTTTAGAACCTACCCACAACTGAGTCACCTAGTAGGTCAAATTGTAGTCAGATACCTACATGGGGCTATTGTTTGTTTGTTTGTTTGTTTGTAGACAGAGTTTTTGAGAAATAATGGCTGCCAGCCATGAATTCCCAAATGTTTTTGTCACAGGCACTATCCAGTATAGGTAATGATGAAGGTTTTTGGGAGTTGTAGCCCAACAAAATCTGGGATCCTTCCACACTACACAATTATAGCAATATGATTCCACTTTGATATCCATGGCTGCAGTATCCTCTGGAACCCATGTGGGCATGTACTGTAGTTTGGTCAGAGTCACTAGAGTTCTCTGGTTGGGAATTTTAAATAGCCTACTGTAAATTGCCAATTCCAGGATTCTATCAGGTGGAACGTGGCAGTTAAAGTGGAATTATAGCACTATAGCTGTGTCATGTGAAAGGGCCTCTGAGGAATCACTGGTTAAGAACCAATGAAAAAGAGAATAATTTGCTCACACTTACTGAAGCAGCAGCTTCCTAGAACAATTTTACAATCTTGTTAGCTGTTTTCTAGACAAAGCTTTGAACTTTTCTTAAACAGAGGAAGGAAGAAGAGAGAGAGAGAGAGGCTGAGAGAGAAATCTGTCCAAGATTGGTTCTGTTCCCTCCTCTCGGGCAGATCTCAGAGGGTGAGGCTCGGGGACAGTTGCTCAT
>CM034701.1:265266491-265280577 GCA_020142125.1 Phrynosoma platyrhinos | reverse complement strand
ACGGATCTCTTCCGGCAGGCCTTCCCGGAATAACTGTCGGCCCATAGAGGGGCCCATTTGTCTGACTCCTCTGTTAAATTTTGTTATTGAATTTATTAATTTAATTAATATTGAATTTTAATTAGTTCTTGGTTTAATCTTATTTTAAGGGGATGGGGCGGGGGGAAGAAGGGATTGTGGGGAGAGAGAATGTTTTAATGTTGTTCTGTTTTAAATGCTGTTGTCCCCCGCCCCGATTGCCTTGCAGAGGGGTGGGCTACAAATAAAAATTTATTATTATATTATTATTATTAAGATTTCCCATTGGAAATAACTGTTCCACATTTTTGGCTGATTACACACATTACTGAGCCAGCATGAAAGTTCATTTTGAAGAGGAGTGGATGGATCCTCTTCTCTAGCTCACAATCATCATCCCACATAATACAGTTGCCACATCTGAATGATTATTTCTGCTGTGTTATTATACACAACAAGTGGCCATCTCAGGTAACAGATCTCAAGTACTGTTAAACTGCAATAAACTAAAGACACCCCCCCCCCAGCAACACAAATTGCTAATGTGTGGAGGGTTGATATCTGAATTTTCTGCCTTATTTCCAAAATGATCACACCTCAGCCCTTAGCAACTTATTTTAGGTATGGAAGGGAATGTTAAGAGATTATTGCACTACAATTAAGCCTAATTAAAAGGAGACTTATCTCACTTGAATTGAAGTAAAATTCGGGCTGCATCCAGACACTATTGCATGGATTTTTCCCAAAATACTGCCATCTGGATGCAGCCTAAATTTGGAACACTCCTGACTGAAAAATGGCCTCCGGAGAGAGTTAAGTCAGCCTGGCTGAATTTGGGCTGCATCCGGATGGCAGGTTTTGGGGCAAAATCTGTGCAATACCATCCAAATGCAGTCTGAATTTTACTTCAATTCAGGTGAAGTAAGTCTCTTTTTAATTTGGCTTAACTGTAGTGCAATAATTTCCTCAACATCCATAAATGTTATGACCTGAAGTTTGGAAGATACATTACAGTAGGGAACTTGCCCTGCACAGAATCCCATTGCCTACAGAAGGCATAGTAAGCAATATATAGCTGCATGTCAACTCCCAAGGCTATTTTCTGCAGCTCTCAATCTCTTTCAACTCCCCAGACCATCTTTTGTCTGGTCAAAAAAGGAATATACTGGTATCAGTACTGAAAGTCTCCAGCTTTCAGCCATGCCCATCTCTATGATACTCCACTATACTGCTCCTTTTACATACGTTTCTATTTTGCCCAGTCAGGATTCTGCAACCACTGAGCATGCTTAGTCCTCATTGGGTTGTTTGGATCTCACCTTCACCTCAGGTTGGGACATTATGAAAGCAGTTATTAGGGAAATTTTTATTATGGAGGATTCAAGGATTTAAAAAAGTTAAACACCTAAGGGAAGAATTACCCAAAAGAAATGAAAAACTATCAAAAGAGCACATAACCCCCCACAACCAGGAAGCAAGAAAATATAGATAAAACTGTGTCAAAGAAAATCAGGACTAGACTTTTGGGAAATAGATAGAGTATATTCTTCTTTAGCAGGGCTTCTTATGTGTTTGGTAATAAAAATACAGGTCAAACACCCTAATTCGGAAATTCAAAATCTGAAAACTTCCAAAACCCCAACCTTTTTGCTGCCAGCTGCCCACTTCTTCCAGATACTCAGTCTCTCCAGCTTCATGCCTCATATATAACAGAAGTAGCAAACAAATGAGACATGATGATGGAAAGAGATGAATGAGCAAGAGCGCCAAAGGAATTTTAAAAAAATAACAGAAAAACAATGGAATTTAATTTTGAAAATGCCACCCTATAAATCAATATTTGCCCAGATCAGAGAAAATGCATTACAAACTATTCATAAATGGTATTACCATCCACTCAAACAACATAAAATCAACAGTGAAATGCCAAAGTTATGTTGGCGACATTGTGGCAAAATAGGTGACTGGAATCATATATGGCTAACTTGTCCAAAAATATGTAGACTTTGGGAGTACATACTTGGATGGATAAGTGAAATTAATTTCTATATTCAAAAGTGAAAATAAAAACTTGGCTAATAAAGAACAAATAACACTTACGTTAAGGGCTCCAAAGATGAAATTGCTAAAGCATGGAAAACATTAGAAAATCTCTTGATACACAAGTGAATAAATAGGATATGGTTCATAGCTCTTTCAGAAAAATTAACATACAAAGTAAGAGTAAATAAGAGGGGACATATAAGAAGATATATTTGAGAGTATTTGGAAACCATCATTTTTTGTGGGATTTTTGGGCTGTGTGGCCATGTTCTAGAAGAGTTTCTTTCTGACATTTTGTCAGCATCTGTGGCTGGCATCTTCAGAGAATGCTGGAATATATATATATATATATATATATATATATATATATATACTGTGAGACCCTGCGTAGGTAGGAGTGATTCCCATGTAAACTGTGTATTGTTCTGTTGTTGATTGTGTATTGTTCAGTTGTTGATGGCAGGGCCTCAGGGTAGAAGGATATGCAAACAAGGATTATTATCTGTAATTGGTGATTGTCTGCTGGGAAAGCCCCTGGCCCTGGGTGGTTTCCTGTTTGCATTTATTGAGTGCTGATTTTCCTATTTTGCAGGACTGGTAGCCAAACTTTGTTTACTTTAAGGGTTTATTCTTTCCTGTTGAAGTTGTCCGAGTGTTTGTGGATTTCAATGGCTTCCCTATGCATTCTGACCTGATAGTTGTTGGCATGGTCCTGAATTTCAGTGTTTTCAAACAGTATTTTATGCCTAGGATGGTTTATAATGTGTTCTGCTACTGCTGATTTTTCTAGCTGACCCAGTCTGCAGTGGATCTCATGTTCCTTGATTCATGTTTGCACTACATTTGGTGGTCCCTATGTACCACTTGGACAACAGGAAAGAAGAAACCCTTAAAGTTTCAAATTCTGCAGTTCAGATCACCTAGGTTTTGCTGAACTGCTCCCTCACCTACATCTGATTCTACTCTGGCAGGCACCACAATCCTGACACAGCTTCAAGGAGGCATAAATGGGTAGGAGGGATCAGGAAAAAATGGGTGTCTGCCAAAGCAAGAGGAAGTGTTTTCTACTATTGTTAATGGGGTCATATTACGTAGATTCAAAACAACGACCCAACACCAGCTCCTCAAAGTCTTGCTTCCCAGATGCCCTAACACTTGGGAAAATGTTTAAATCATTTTTGGTTGATTTGGGTGAGTACATTCTGAGCTTCATTTCAGCTGTATCTAAATGAATCTGAACAGCTGTAAAGTGGTTTGAAAGGTCCATGTAATAACACTTTCACATGGCTTGGAGTTCAAATTAATAGGAATGCCTTTTCATGTGGTTTGGTTTTCACTAAAAATGCAAAGGAGGAGTTGTTCCACTACTCCTTTACACCTCTAAATGAGTTTTCATGTTCATTTTTCCCATGAAATTAGCTCTAAATAGGGAGGTGGAAATTAATTACTTAGGAAAGTGTTGCAAAAATGAAAGTGGTGCAAAAACTGTCTTTGTTCAGCATAGAAACTAATGATAATTAGATATGAAGTCACATTTAAATGTATTAGCAGATATAACCTAATGCTGGGATGACAGGGTATTATTTTTAAATGCCTTTTCAAATCCTGAGATGATTTACTATTATTTCCAGGCACTGTGGAAAGAACATGCTGGGCAACATTCTCCTTTTTTGTGTCTCAACCATCGCCAGAGTATTAAATTGCCAGTTGGACTGTCATGGTCCAGTAATTGACTCTCATGTGATAAGGATGAAACCAGAAAACATGTGGGCTATCTACATGCCCTTCATGTTCCTATTTCTTTCAAAACAGTCACACCTTCTTCCCACACACATATTAGATGAACTAAGACCTTTCCTAAATTGGAACTGCAGCACTAGATCCAAAAAGATTACCATCCAACCCTGTTGTTACTGTTGTTGTTTTTTGTGTGCCTTCAAGTCTTCCCCACTGCCATTCCCTTCTTCTGTTTCATGTCTTTTCAGATTGTAGGCCTAAGGGCAGAGGACTGTCAAATTAGCTCTGAGAGCCTTTGTGGCTGAAGAGTAGGGTATACCTACTCTAAATAAATACATAAGAAATTCCCTAAGGCATATCATAGGTTTCCATGGCTGAGTGGGGATTCAAACCCTGGTCTCCAGAATCCTTGTCCAATGCTCAGACTGCAACACTATGTGGGCTCTCATCCAACTCTGTTATTGTTGTTGCACTGGTTAGGTCCTGCAAATTAAGCCCATAACCTCCTTGATTGAGTCTGTCCATCTGACATATGGTCTTACTCTCTTTCTACTGCCTCCTATGTTTCCAAGCAGTATTGACTTTTCTAATGACTCATGCTTTCTCATGATGTGGCCAAAGTATGACAGCCTCAATTTAGTCATGTGGCTTTCAGGGAGAGTGCAGGCTTGATTTGTTCTAGAACCCAATTGTTTGTCTTTTTGGCCATCTACAATATCCTCATTACTTCTCTCCAGCATCACATCTCAGATGAATTCATTTTCTTCTTATCTGCTTTCTTCACTGTTTAACTCTCACATCCATACATGGTGATGGGGAATACAATGTATTAGAGGATTCTGACTTTAGTATTCAGTTGTATATCTTTGCCCTTTAGGATCTTATTAAGGTCTTTCATAGCTGCCCTTCCCGTTCCTAGTCTTCTTCTGATTTATTGATTGTAGTCTCCATTCTGATCAATATTTGATCCAAAGTATGGGAATTCTTTGAATTTAATTTCATTGTATAGGTTGAATTTATCCAGCCATGGGTCTTTAGTGTCTCATTTCTCCATAGATGCAGCCTAAATAAACCTTTAGCGCCCTCTTCCAATTAAAGAGCAACAGTCTTCCTTTTGTTTCTGAGCCAAGAAGAGATGAAGATTCTTGGCCCTAGATTAGTCTAATGAGCCTGAGGTGGAAGTTTCAATAATCAATATATTTTAACTATCTATGCTAGAAATGTAGAAAAATAGATGCCAAGCGGCCACCTAGAGAGGATTTTGGGAGTTGAGGCCTCTGAGAAGGGATGAAATGCTGAAAGGTTTTAACAGCAAGAATGTTTAGAGACAGATTGCCCTTTTGAAGGACTTGCTGCATTAAGACACTGGAGTGGTGTATGGCAGCCACAATAAATCACTGATAGGAGATGCAGGCACTCTGTGCAAAGGGGCCATGGTACCATCTTCTGCTGATAAGAAGCATTGGTATGTGGCCAGATGTACCTTAAATATATTATAATTTATTCTGAAATCTTTACTCTTATTGCTTGAGATTCTATATTTAAGGTTTGAAATATCCAATAAGATGTACGAATTGGATTTCTTTGTTTGAGAGTGTATAAATGAAGCCATTTTCTTCTGTTTGGGGCCCAAAACTTTGGAATGCTAATTCCTTTTGGGTCTGCCGGCATGATAAATCTGTGTTTACAACTGACTTTGGTCCCCTCTCTTTCTTCTGCTCTGCAAGTAACCGAAGGTGCTGAGGGTTGGTAGCTCACAGACTGTTTATTTCCATTACAAGCCTCCAGTTGCCAAATCCTGCTATATGTCTTTTAAAAGCTTTTAATTGCACAATATGTACAAATATTCAATTATTCAATTTCAGTATAGGTAACAGCTTATGTTCTACTCTTTGCAACTTTGCAGGCTCTGGATGTTAACATCTAGCTCAGGATGTTAACATCTAAGCTCAGAACTAAATGCACTTTTAGAAAAGAATCAGGTAGCCAAAAAGTTAGGGTAAAAACAATAAACAATAAAATAGTTTTTTGTGGGTTTTTCAGGCTGTGTGGCCATGTTCTAGAAGAGTTTCTTTCTGACGTTTCGCCAGCATCTGTGGCTGGCATTTCTCTGAAGATGCCAGCCACAGATGCTGATGAAACGTCAGAAAGAAACTCTTCTAGAACATGGCCACACAGCCCGAAAAACCCACAAAAAACTATGGATGCCAGCCATGAAAGCCTACGACTTCACAAAAAAATAAAATATTTGATCAGTGGTTAAAAGAAGATATGCAGTATTCCTAATGTAAAACCTGAAAGGTGATACAGAAATATTCCACTTCTTTTTGTCATCTTTAGAATCTGTGAATAGGTGGGGGGATTTTTGACAATGCTTGATGCTAGCAGCAGAGGGAAACCTCAGATGGACCATTTGCAACTAAACAATACATCTTTTCAAGTCAAAACAGCCTCTTTGCCATGGAGTCAAGGTGCATGTATGATGATCTTACAAAGCAAAGGGTTATTTCCCATCTTTTTTTCTGTAAAGGATGAATTCATTTCCATTCCCATAGCAAACATTCATTCCACTTACAAGTCAAAGGATGACTGGCTTAAACTATGCACCAAATGTAAGATGCCTGTTACCAAATGAAGGAGGAAATTCTGACTTCAATTTCTTTTCAATCACTTCATTACATTCTTCTGTGCACAATGCATTCAGTCACCAAGATGTAAATCAGAAGATCACAAAGAGAAATACAATTACCAGGTTCCTTCAATAGGAGATTTTAAAAATTAGAGTCAAAAGTGTTATACCAAATAAATAAAATCTCCTAAGAATTTTGTATTGAATTTGAGTTAATTAATATTTAATAGTTTTTTGTGTGTATACCCATTAATAAAGACATGTGGCTTAGAAAAAGGGGTATCATCCAGTAGACTTTATCACACCAGCCAGCTGTCCCATCATATTTGCACTAGTTTAAGAATGGAAGCATACCTGTTTGGCATAATTTCTTATCACACTCCCCCCCCCCATGATAAATAAAGCTTTGTCAATCCATAGTCATGTGATCTCTTTTCCACACTGTCGAATGCTAATGGTCTGAATGTGCTGCTCCTTTCTCCTGTGCGCACACTCATACAGCAGTCCTTCTCTTTGAGAGAAAGCAGGACACAACTGAACCTGGCTGCCAACTACCTCCAGAAGCCAGCTGCTGTGTGGATGTCCACACAGCAGCCAGCTTCAGGGAGGTGTTGGCAGCTGTGGTTGTTGCTCCTTTCCCCTCCTGGCACATGATGCTGCTATGAGCACATTCATATAGCAACTCTGTGTTTCAGGAGGAAGAGAGAGGCAGATGATCCTGGCTCCTAAACCCATGTGCTGTATGAATGCACACACAGCAGCTTGCATTGGGAAGCTGTTGGCAGTGCAGTCACTATGAGGGGGAGGAGGGAGAGGAGTGGAATCACACCTGTTCACACTCTGTGAAGTGCCTGAGAAGTGGAACTGCTGTGGAAGGGACCTGTCACACAAAGGCAGCAATACAGTAGCAGCAAAATTGAGATCATATTGATGGGTTTTGCCCATCAATGAAAAAGTGCACAACAGTAATGAATGAAATACAGGGCAAGGGCAAGGGCAATGGTAGGATAGACACAAAAGATGCTTTTATCATATAAAAAATTTGCTTTTTAGCCTTATCTAGTAAAGTCCAGTGACAGAAAAACTATTTCATTCCCTAGATTTTCAGGATGGGGCTGGAAAAACTTAACTTGAAACTCCAAACAGAGTTTGACTGGATTAGGTGGACCAATGAAATCTCTTGGTACTGAACTAGGTGAACCAATAGAAGAAGACAGCTTCCTATATACCTCATTAATAGAGAGACAAATGAAGAATACTAGGAAGCCAGAAGCTTAATATTTCCCCCAATCAGGCTAGTGGCTTTTCACAATAACTATGAAGTAGAAGCATCATTTGAAGGCTCTGTAGTATCTCAGAGGCTGGGCATTTGGACAAATTTTAAGAAGAAATACATAAGCATCAGTTACACCACTGATTCTCCACTTGGGCATCTTAGAAGACACATAAGATGCTGTTTCATTTAATTTATCTTCATATAACAAAATCGTCCTCTAAACAGAATGCATGTACATTTGCATGGCCTCTTAAGCACAATGTATGTATAATTCAATCACCTTAGTGAGTAACACTCTGTTCTAAAACAGAGATACATGGTTTCAGACACAAAATAGTCTTGGATGGAGTTTTATATATCCCATTTGTTCATATGTCAGAATGACTATAGATAATGGAGACAGTATCATTACAAAGCTGTTCAGTATGCTCCAAGAGCTAGACACCAATGTCTAGGTATCCAAATGTCATATTTGTCCTTGTTCTCCCTCTTTAAATTTAATCTATCATTTCAGGGTCTGTTTACCGTTAAGTAAATTATCATATGGCTTTATAATTTAAACTGTTAAAATTCTTGTTTGCACATACCTGAGATTTATAACTGATATTTCCCTTACCTTATAAATATTTGCATTTTAAAAGAAAGGCTCAAAGGGAGAGCTAAAGACTGACTGTGAAAATATATAAATGATCCACTCCCACAGATTTTGATTCTGCCCAGGAATCTTCAGACAGAATATGACAGGATGAATTAGATTGTGGTTAAAATCAATTCATTCATTGACACTTGCTTCTTTTCTTTTCTTTTTCATTTTACCATAACATCCTGATGTGAAAACTATGCACAAAGTAATATTTGTTTAATGTGTGTGTGTATATATATATATATATATATATATATATAATCCAATTGTTCTTGGGTACCACTGCTTCTGTAGCAAAGGATTTTAGCCTACATGGGCCCAAATGGGCATGAGCACGTGAGACACTCCTCACTGAGCTACAAACACCAATACAGCTTGTACCATATGATTAGAGAATATCTGTACTACAAATCTACATCAGTTTTATATCACTGTTATCATGAAGATTTACATGCCCAAGGTTCCTATGATGGTGGTAAGAATTCTATGCTTCAGATTGCTAGACCTCTTCATGGTGTGACCTTTATCTCTATTGGACATACATTCATTAGATTTTTACCAAGCCGTTTCTTTCAGAGGTTCTAACAAACATGAATAGAATGAGGATGGGATCTGTTGTGAGAATGCTATAGCCCACACTGTATGCTTGTATGTAAAATAAATACTTGCTAAAGAGGTTTCATGCTGTCATGAGGATTCAGAATGGAAGATGGTCATTAAGGATGCAGCATTTCTGCTCAAGTGTCCCTGCTCAAATCAGAGTGGCTCCAATTTGAGATGTACTCAGTTACACCTGAATGAAGACATTCTCTAAATAGAGGCATACACAAGGTTCTACTTTGGAATTGTGAGAAAGTCAGGGTATAAATCAAATAAGTCTATCTATCTATCTTTCTATCTATCTATCTATCTTTTATTTTCTATAGATTCTGTTTGCATTCCCCATACCAGAAAAGTTTTAATTACAGGGAGAGGAAGTAATTTATAACTGGGCACTCTCTCAAATTAGAAGAGCTTTATATCCCTGCCTCTTTTTTTATTATCTCATTAATAATTGATAAAAGTTGATAATAATAAATTAATAGTAATTAATTGTTTATTAAATAATAATAATAATAATAATAATAATAATAATAATAATAATAATAATAATCCTCTCCCAATGTTGTTGAACTACAATCCCCATCATCCCTCACCACTAGCTAAGGGTGACAGGGACAGGAGGCCAACATCTGAAAAGCTGTTCCACATGGTTAGAATAACTGGTCACAGTAGTAATTATATGGATACCACACAGCAACCAATTACTTCAATTGAAGGGCAGTGTTGGGAAGTAAATGAGTGAAGAATGAGGTGTATATAAATTGCACTTGCACGCATTCGACTGCAATGGGAACCATGTGGTAACTATATGGTAAAGCTCACTGGCAGAGTATACTGGGCAATAAATAAATTAGATCTTAGAGGTATGCAACAAAGTAATTCCACAGAATGTGTTTCTGGTGGATATTGACCTCAACCATTTAAAAAACAAACAAACAAACAACAGGATGTGTTGTGCTTGGATTTGTTACTTTTCCCTTGAGACTGCTATTGCCACTGCATAAAAGAGAAGCATGACTCTTAGCTCTGACAAGGGTCACAACTTGCAAATGGGCACAGCTAACTAGCAGTTAGTGCACAATACCAACATCTGTTAGAATATCTGAATGACCCAAAACAGGCTTCTGCAGCCAAAGTTCACTTAAAGAAAAGCTGCCTTCTTGCTCAGTGGTAGTAAGGCAAATTTCATGTGCAGAAAATATATATTGAGGCAAGCTGGTGCACCTACTGTTCATGTACTTACTTACCCTCTGACCTTCTTTCCCAGGTGGGCCTTGAGGACCTTCTATTCCTGGCATACCCTGTAGATACAAATGGTTCAGAACTTGCATTAATATCATTGCAGCATGGTTTCCTTGTAGTACTCAAAAAGTGAACACAACTTTCCTTGCATTTTAATCTCTCCAGCTGCCTGTTCTCAACTTGCTTCACAACTGGGCGACCACTGCAGATTTCATTTCCTGGTCTTGGAAATTCTTTGGTTGAGGTATTGCCAGAATGAAACAGTAGGTTTTTGGAGAGTGGCATCATCATCATGATGCAGCTTTGCCACTGTAGTTATGACTGACAGTGCAAGATCTCAGTTGTAGCATTTTGTGCAGCTTCTACACTGTAGGCCAGTGACTCCCAAATTCTGGTCCTCCAGGTGCTTTGGATTTCAACTCCCAGAAGCCCTAGCCAGCTTGCTCAAGAATCAGGAATTCTGGGAGATAAAGTCCAAAACAACTGGAGGACCAAGGCTTGGGAACCACTACTGTAGACAATGCACTGGACACGTGTAGGTTGGGTACAGGGAGCTCTTGCTTTTATTACTTCTGCCCTTCATTCTTATGAATGTACCATTCACACCAAAGTAGAAAACTGTGTTCATGTCCCAACTCTGATTGATACAATTGATACAATATTCTGAAGGCAAGAACAATCAAGGACTTTAAGGGTGCTTCAAACAAACCCTGGATCTAATGTGTTCACCAGGCCATTGCCAGATATTGAAAGATAGCAAAAAGAGACAAATTTAGTATTTAGTCAATATTTTATGTGAATGTTAATTCTTGCATTTGTTGATTGAAATGATATTTGACACCTGTTTTATTCAGTGCGGGGGAGTTGTTTAGTTGGTTTCAGAGTCTGAAAGGCTTCACTATTAAGATATAAGAATTTAGTACACAAAAATAACCTGAACTTCATTATTTACTGTGGTGAGGTGGTGATGACATTTCAAGTACTGTTTTAGTGCATTAGTTACAGAAAAAAACAGGGAATTATTTTACATCATTTTTCTAATTAAAAACACAAATACAATTGTAAATAGTAAGCTGAAGGATCTTTAAAAAAAAAGAAATAAACAGCCTACAGAACTAAAATAAAGCATAAATCCTCAAAGGCCCAAACATTAATCTTTTGAGCTTTCCTACATTACTGCCATAGAAGAGATAAAAACAGTCTAATATGACAGCAATATATATTGGTTCTCTAGAGAGCTTTACCTTGGCAGCATACTCCCACTGCATGCAAATAAAATTAGACAAGATTAAAAATTCAAAAGCACTGTTTTGCTGTCAGGGTTAAAATGTCAACCCTGTGATCATTTCTATGGAATTGTATGTGCATAAATACAGCAATACTAAATAAAATAATTTATTTATAATTTAGCCCCTTCCTCATGTTTTAGAGCACATGTGTAAGGTTATACTTTTTTGCCCCTAACTATAAATGATAACCAAATTTGTTTTTCCAAGCAGGTTTTCATTGAAGCTGACAATTGATACTAGGAATGCTTCAAAGGAAGAAGGCTCTTATGGTAAAATTGCCCTGCCTAATTTATGAAGTTTCATAGAGTTTCATGGAGAGGCGAAGCTAGATGAAAAACATTTTTCACCTGTAACCTGTATTTCTGTATTCTGTATTTTCCCATTCCTTCTTTCATCTTCTCACTACAGAAAATCCATTAAGATAGTAAAGATGAAATATGTGCACAATATCTTTTGATTGGCAGCAATAGGAACCACCTTTCTGCAAGCAGATGGAGTATGAAAATTACTGACAGTAAAGCCACCCTACTGAATATATCTTAATGATTCAAAACAGGTGGAAAAATGTTGAACTGAGGGGGGTTGCAGACTGCCAGAAATAGTGCAAATTGAGTCCACTTTTAAGGTTAGGGTTAGTGCTAGGGAATCATGGGAATTGTTTTTTTTCTGAGACATTGAGCCTTCTCTATCAGAGAGCTCTGGTGCCACAATAAACTATCAGTTCCCATGATTCCCTAACCCTAACAATGGGGGGAAGCAGACGAGTGCAAAGGAGTGCAAAATCAGTGCTCCTTTCACAAGTCAGTGAAAATGCGCCCTAAAAGCGTAGGGAGCACTTTCACTGACTTTTCTGCCGCAGGGTGTGCGGACGCTGCGGTGGGAGGTTGCCCCCGGAGCGCTGGCCGTGCCGAGGGCTGGCAGCTCCGAGGGCAACCTCGGGAGGAGGAAGGGGCACCGATCGTGCGGCTGCCCCTCCTCTTCCCTGCCTCGGAGACGACTCTATTAGTCATCTGCCGAGGCCCAATAACCCTAACAGTGGACTCAATTTGCACTATTTCTGGCAGACTGCAACCCGACTGAGTGGGATTGTACTCTACCTCTTCTTTAAAGACTGAGGTAGCATGTTGTGTTAGCAAGGTCTGTAGCCTTGTACTCAGAATGAAGTTTCATAGATTACACTGAAATTTGTGTTCATTTAAGCCTGATTAGCATCACATTCCTAAATAGAGAATCTACTAAATCCAGATTTTCTTTTTAACAAAAAGAATAATATCATTCTTTGGTCCTAACAGTGTTCTTGACAATATCAGCAGAATAAAGAATTACTAGTGTAATCCTTTTAAACCAATACAGTAATATATTTTTATACAGTTTCAAAATACATTGCCTTCTCACACAAAAAGTTCCTTACTACCATTGAAGAGATTGATTAATTAATTAAAACTTTTGTATCCTTCCCTCCCTATATTATATGATTGCTGGGCAGCTTACTTTAAAATTTTAAATGCAAAAAATTATTTAAATTTTTCAAATCATATTACGGTAAACAAAATTTCTAAATTTTGAACTATTTATCAGTTTTGTCCATTTGAAAGGGTACCCCAAACCATCTAGAGCAAAGTGTCATGGGACCATGGTTCTGCAAAGTGGAGGAGGAATCAGGAAAACTAGCATACACACACAGAGAAAAAGAAAGAGAGAGAGAGAGAGAGAGAGATCACATGGGGTAAGGAGGGATCACTCCTGTCCTTATCATGTCCACACTTATCCCATCCTTCTCCCATCAGTAGCCCCGTCATTGTATTAACGCGAGTTTCTATTAATACAAACTGATGGGGCCATGACACTTCAGGGATGGGAGAAGGATGGGTTAAGAGTGATGTCATCTGAAAATCTTATTGCAATCACGTGATAAGAATGTGTTGTGGACACAATAATGATGACATTGTATGATAATCTCTGCACAATTGCACGGGAAGGATGGGATAGCAAAAGCTATTAATGAGGAAGACAAACTAGGAGGAGCCACAGCAGTTTGCTTTTGCCTAATCTCCAGAGAAAGAGGCTGCAGAAATAATCCAGTTTGAGACTGCTTTAATTGCCATGGCTCTATGCTATGGAATCCTGGGATTTGTAGTTTTGTGAGCCTTCTCTGTCAGAGAGCTCTGGTGCCACAACAAAGTACAATGAATAATATACCAAAGTAATTGAGGCTGTAAAGCAATTCTAAAAACAGACTTCTTTTTGTACACATGTGCAAAATCTCCTCCCTGTTGGAAGTTGGCTTTGTGTTGCAGTCAGCTGCATACCCTCCAATTGTCTCAATTTGACAGGGACAGTCCCAATTAGTTCTCCATCATCCCACTTTTCCAACTCCTTTAGAAATGTCCACCTTTGTCTATCCTCCCCCCACTTTCCTCCTTTGTTTTCAGCTTACTTCAGTTGCTGCAAACTGAGTTTAAAGTGCAAAAGTAGTTTGCATTCAATTAACTCAGGGCCTTTGCAGACTGCCAGAAATAGTGCAAATTGAGTCCACTTTAACTACCCTGACTCAATACTAAGGAATCATGGTAACTGTCATTTATTGTGGCACCAGAGCTCTCTGA
>CM034701.1:265226097-265266391 GCA_020142125.1 Phrynosoma platyrhinos | reverse complement strand
GCTGTGGCTCCTCCTAGTTTGTCTTCCTCATTAATAGCTTTTGCTATCTTGATCACATTTTGCTGCTGGTTGATAATACATGCCCTGGTTTCATTTGTGAAATGTTGGAGAGTATGCTGCTAGGCTTTGCAACACTTCTGGGTGCAGAGGAGCTTTCCCCATGTCACAGTCAGCTACTCTCAGGAAAGAGAGAGGCAGCCCATGGCACTCTCTTGTCTTTGTCCCAATGGCATAACTGGGGCCAGAGACTCAAAGTGCATCTACACTGTAGAAATAATGCAGTTGGACACCACTTTACCTGCCATGGCTCGATCCTGTCAAACCCTGGGATCTGTAGTTTTGTGAGGTACCAGAATGCTTTGATAATGAAGGCTCAAGACTTTGAAGTAGTATAAATCCCAGGATTCCACTTAAAAGTGGTGTCAAACTGCATCATGTCTACAGTGTAGATGCACCCTCAGAGATGGTGACCCCATCTCTACAGCTGAGAAATGGGAATGAGTTGGGTGGTAAACACTACCAACCCATGGACAATCCAGCCTTGCTCACTTGTTTCTTGAATTTGTATCTTCAAGTGATTACAGAATGTGTCTAGGTCTGAGTCACCAGACTTCCTCCTTCTGTTTGCTTTGCCCCGAACATGTTATCCGACACTTCCTCTGACTAGGCCCCAAGGAGCACAGTGCCAGCATTCCAAGTATCTGTTTAGTAAGCAAATCGTAGGTGCCTCTGCTTGTGACAGACTTAACCCTTGGCTTCTGCGTAAACATTTGGTGCCATCTGGATGAGTATTTTATAACTCATACCTCCCCAAAGGGATAGGCCCGCAGGAACTTCGAGACGGACACTCATTTTCCTTGGGAACTAAAAGCTGTGGATCGAGTGTCAAGAGGAATAGTTTTCATATACTTTACAAGAGAGATCACTGTACCACCTTCCTTCACCTGTCACTCTTGTGACATGACAGGCAAGGGCTTAAGCTCAAGATGCCAGAAAGGAGAGAGGAGCTTAGCCAACTGTGTCATTTCAGAGAAAAGTCCTCGACTTCTTTTGGCTTAATTCAGCACCTTGACAAAACCGTGAAGATAATGCTGTCATTCCTGCTGCTCAGTCACTGGATGGCCCTAGAGATACTCATTAAGAATATCCTGATTTTCAAAACAATGCACGCACTGTCTTTAGAATATTAAATACAGTTAATGGTGAGGAAATAATCTACCTCCTCTGAGGAGATTAAAATTCATCTTTACATTTAACACTTTTAATAGGAAAACATATTCTGCAAGATAGTCATTTACTAGTATAACCATGACATTTTTTGTACCATTTGGAAATACCTTTTCTTTCAAGTAAATTTTATTAAAACATATTTTCCCAGTAGTCCTCTGTTTGCAAACACAAAGTACTGTGATTTATATTTTTCTTAAATATATATTGGGTCTGATCTAGAAATTCTCACTGCTATTTTTTTTGTTTGGTTTTGTTGATATTATTTTCTTCTACTCCCACAGAGATTTTTCACATGCCTGCAATGACCTTATTTCACACAATAAGAAGACAACAAGCATTTAAAAGACAGTTGGGTAAGGAAATGCAGAATGTCCAACTAATGTCAGCTGTATCAAATTTCTCCCTTACTATGTCAAGGTTAATCATGTCACAAGCAGCTAGGGATGTATTTTGTCAAAGGTGAAAAAGTTTATTTAAATCTCTCAGTGATTATTTACCAACAATGTAGAATTAAGGGATAAAAATAAATGAATAATGCGGGAGGGGGGGGACCCAAATGACCCATGCAAGTATTCCTTGCTTATTCCTGACTAGTGTACTTACACTAAGAGCAGCTGGTCCTGGTGGTCCCATGTCACCCTATAAAAATAGGTAAAAGTTAAAAATCATTGATTTTCTCATGTCACTATTCAAATATCACATGGATGTGTTTTTTTAAACAACCACAAAATTCATTTAGATTTTTTTTTTAAAAAACCCCCACACATGGTCATTCCTCTGAGAACCCCAAAGACATATATGTGCTCTCCCCTCAATTTATTCTCCCCAAAATCCTGTAAGGTATGGTGGGATGGAAAATGAAGAGTACTCCAAGGTCCTGCAGGGAATGAGATTGATTTGTGCGGATTTCAACCAGGGTAAAGATAAAGGTGTGTGTGAGAGAGAAAGCAATTCATATAATGTCTTCTCTGTGTTGGAAGATGTGGGAGAGCTTTCCTGGTGGTCATCACTTCCATGGCAAGAGGGAAGGTGCAGGACCACACGACATGAAGAAGAAACATTCAACTCTCAAGAACTGAATATTTGAGCCTACAGGAATCACAAGGGTTAAGTATGACTACAGTCTGCATGTTTTGTGAATTGAGGCTCTATTGGGGAGCAAAGCATCCATCTACATCTGGGTAGACATTATCACAGAGTGGGGAATGAAGAGGAAAATATGTTATACCATGAGGATAAAATAATAAGCAAAGTGACAGGCAGAGGTATGTTCCATTACTATGCAGAACACCTGTAGATACAAAATTCAGTCAGGTGTGTGGAGATGAGCAGGACTAGTAGTGTGACTAGGTTAGAGGAGACACAGGTGTGCATGTAACTTGTGCCACTCAGAACTGCAATGCATTTGCTTACTTGTCAAGAAGGATGTGGTAGTAACAGTAAGAAAGTAGCTTGGGGTTTTGTGTATGTGGTGTTCTGTTTTTGTTTTAGGGTGGTAGGGTGTTTGGATTTTTGTTTTTGCATTTCCTAAAAAAAAAAAAATCCTCACAAAATCCCAAAACCTCAAACAAATTACAGTTTGAACAGTAGGAGAAGGAGATTTGCCACCACAGTTATACGCAGAGGGAATGCTATTTAGATCATGCATAACAAATGAGTAACAATTAGTAATATAGGAACAACCGCACCAAGGACATGAATGCTATCTTTATGAACAGAGATCTTTCTTAAGGATTTTTTTTTACAATTTTACTGTTTAATTTATTAAATAAGACATGATCTTCTGAGAAATCTTTAAGATTTAGTTATTTGAATATACATATCCACATATAAATACCTTATCTCCCTTTGCACCAGTCATTCCATGATCACCAGGGTCCCCTTTCAAACCCTGCCGAAAGAAAGAAAGATATAAATAAGAAACATACCAGTACTTTACATGTATACACCACCAAAAATAAAGCCTCAAAGGCATCTTTCAGATTGCAACTAGGACAATGAAAGTGTTGTAGCAGGTTGTATGGATTACTTGACATAAATTATTAATCACATGTGAGAATTTTGCCATACTGAAAGATTGACCGTGATTTATGGAACATTTCTCTTATGTAACATATTTTTTGTTTCATTAAGACAGCTTATGGAAAAAAATGGAAGTCAGACTTGGATATTCCAGACTTCAGTGCAATTTCACAGCACACCATTATAGCAGTTTGATACTACTGTAACTGTTGTGGTTCCATCATATGGAATCCTGTGCAGGTCTGTGACTGTAATAAATATTTATATATCTATAATATGGGATCTGTAGTTTTGTAAGGCATTAAGAATTCCTAGCCAGAGAGCTCTATAGCCTCACCAAACTAGAACACATTCATGGCACTTAAAATATCATAGTACTAAAATTATGTAATATGAAAGAGATCCTGAAAGTAATCCCTTTCAAATCAATATGACAAATTACCCTCAAATCAATAGGTCAAATGAATTAGACTAACGAGTCCTTTTGATCTCACTGGGTCTACTTTACACAAGGCTTTATTTGGATAAAGTCCTCAGCTTACACAAAGGAGACATACACTTTGTAGAAACAAAAGAAATGTTCATTTATTTAGAGGAGATGAGATTCCATTAAGTTGAGAGAGGTTCACAACAATACAGCATGAGGACAGACTTCTATTATCAAATTTGTTATGAAACCAGATGGCAAATGTAAGGACAATATACACTAAAATTTGTGGCCTTTTATAAAACAAAAAAGTAATTATTATTTATTGCATTAAGTTATATACAGTAGGGCAAAATAACTAGTTCTTGAATTTCAGGACAACAAAAAAACCATACAAAAATAAATGGACACATCACTATTGTATCATGGGAATTTAGGACCATAAATCCTCCCTTTCTCACCTTCAAGCTTTCCCAATATTATTGCCTGGTTTTCAGTAGCAGGACAGAGAAGTTTGGCACTAGATGTATAAGCAACATCTGTGCTATGATGGGAACTGAGACATTAAATCAGCAACTGTTCAAAATACGTATATTTGTGCAACTTAACTTGCTGGAAAAAGTATTAATTTGCCATCTGGAAAAAGCATCATTGAGAGCTATATAAGAGTATAAGTATCCACTCTGGATTAAATGGTAGCTGTTGTCAATACTTCTGATTTAGCTTTGATGTAGTCTTTATTATGTTTGCCAGCATCAGAAGGGTTAAATATTTGCTTTGCCAAAAGAAGGCAGACCAAGCAAAGAAGAACCAAAGTGAAGGAGAGGCTTTTCTATACCTTATTAATGTCAACGGATGAAGCTGTATAAATGCAAATCATAATATTCTAATTTCTGAATAGATGTTTATAGTGGTTGAATTGCTATGGACTGAAGACAGAATTTGTTAGGAGATAAATTTAGAAATAATGTGGAACCATTTATTTTAGCATAGAAATCAGTCATGTGACTTAATTTTCTATCTCTTGAGAAAAAGGCACACCAGACTTTTAACATAACATCATATATGAAAAAAGCATAGTGCTGCAATGAGATTAGCTGCTATGGTTTGTATTATTTTAATTGTTGTATATTGTTTTATGTTTTTTAATTATATTAATTATATTACTTTTTAATAATGTTTTAAGGGGGGGAGGGCTATGTTGCTTATTGTAACTGTTTTTATTTTGTAAACCACCCGGATTGGGCAACCATTGGGCGGTATATAAATAAATTTTATTATTATTATTATTATTATTATTATTATAGGACCACATAACAAAATTACCCATAAACTATATCTATTTGGAAGTGGAAAGTTTATAGCATGTTGTTGCTTGGGACTTTCTTGCTTTATTGCTAAGAGTGCTTAATTTGCCAAAGAGTGTTGGCCCCAGTCTTAGGGGTAAAACAGATGGTCAAAATAAACAGGTCTCTGGCTGGCTTCCAGGCAGGGCATTTAGATGAAACAAGCCTTGAAGCTGGTCAGAAACCGCTCTCAAGCTGCCCTCTAATTCCCAGAAAATACGCACCTTCAATCGTATGTACAAATGCAGTGCTGTCAGAGCGGCCCTAGAGGGGTACTCTATCCTAACCCTAACCCTAATGGTGCATATAAACCCCTTGCACAAGAGTGCATTTAGAAGGGACAGAGATGCCATATTCAAGTGGTGGGGGTGGCAATGCCCAAAAGAGAAAGTGTGTGACACCTCACATGGAGAGAAGTAAAGCATACACAAACCAGACAGTCAAAGAGGGGGCATGCTTTGTTATATTGTTTTTAAAATGTAACTGTAATATCTTTATTACCCAAATTGGAATTTATTACACTAACAATAAGTTGTTACTTCGAGGCCCTCACAGAGGGTAATTACAATATAAACAACAGAGAATAAGTAATCTATCAACTCACATCTCTTCCAGGTGTTCCATCTGGTCCTTGCTCTCCTCTATCTCCCTTCTCACCCTAGGAAAAGTACAAAATGATTTTAACTTTCTAGGACAAAAACTTATCTAGATGGAGAACGATTATGGACAAATATAAAAAACAATGACAATTTTCAGTATAAACAGATATTTCCTAGAAAACAAGTTCTGTAGTTTATGTTTTTATCAAGTATAAATTCAGTCATATCCTGGGGGTGGGGATGGGGAACACAACATTTCATCCATAGAATTTGGATCAGGAATGAAAATTCTGAAATCAAGCTGCATCTACCATTTGCTGGGTCTCACTTTTCATTCATTTATTTATTTTCTCCCTGGCTTCATTATCCCAACAATTTTCAACTTGCATCTAGTGCATACAAACATATACCATAATAAGGTGTCTCAAGATTTTTGTGGGTTTTGTAATGTTGTTAAGGTTTTGGTCATTATTATTCAGAAGATTTTCCCATACTTATACTAGTTCTTTTGTTTTCTTATTATTTTATTTTTAAGGCTTTCCCCCACATGTTACTGAGATAGTTTCTGCCTGTAATACATTGTCTCAACTGCTGTGTTCACAATGTCATCAGAAGAATCCTGAACTCCCAAACTAGGAGCAGATTGATAGGGGATTTGGGCTTTTTTTGCATGATCAGTGTTCCTCCATTCAGCCTTTATGCACAATTCAGAAAATTCCCATTCAAAGCCAACAGGGAAATAAGCAACCCAGATACAACCGATACAAGAGAATGGAGAGAAGTGTTTTTCATTTATTTTTGAATTTACAAAAATATATTAAAGGAGAGGAAGAAAGATGAAGAAAAAGAATTTACTAATGAGGAAAAATATATGGAAAGAAATATACAACACTGCCAACCAATTTATGCAACCCTTACAAAATGACAGCCAACTGTCTAGATATTCCTATAAAGTTTAAATCTGTATGCCACAACGTTTGAATTCTGAAAGCGTTCCAAGGTCCTTTGAATAAGGCTGAATTCAGTCTTTTGAATCAGGTAGAATTCAGAGTCATTACCATGTTTGTCTGGAATATTTGCATACTGCAAAGGGAACTTGTAGCACTCTTGAGACTAAGGGCCTTTGCAGACTGCCAGAAATAGTGCAAATTGAGGCCACTTTAACTGTCCTGGCTCAGTGCTAGGGAATCATGGGAACTGTAGTTTATTGTGGCACCAGAGCTCTCTGACAGAGAAGGCTCAATGTCCCAGAAAAAAAAATACAAGTCCCATGATTCCCTAGCACTGAGCCAGAGCAGTTAAAGTGGACTCAATTTGCACTATTTCTGGCAGTCTGCAAAGGCCCTAACTGCACCAAAGAAGCTGTAGCATAACCTTGTATAGTCAGTGTTATTGGTTTACTGAGGAAGTAAACCAAGTCTACAAAAGCTTATGCTACAATGTCTTTCACACAGAAGAATATCAGATGGGGATGGGAATAAAGTGGATCGCTCTCCTGTCCTTTTCCCATCTGTGACCGCGATCATGTAAAAGACATTCATACATGTCGCACTGATCCTGTCATAAACCTGTCAGTGAAGTGGAATTGTATTAATGGGTTCTTCTGTTATTACAAAATGAAGGGCAATGACAGGACAATTCCATCTCACTGATGGGACAATGACAAGATCAGCATGACATCATATAAAAGTCTTTTGTGCCATTGCTGTCACTAGCGCTTCACTGATGGGAAAATGTCTGGATTCACACAACATTGTGTGAAAGTCCTTTCCATGACAGAGGACAAGGACGTCCTTTTCCCCATCTGATAATCTTCACAATTAGTCTCAAAGGTGCTACAAGATCCCTTTCCATTTTGAGTGAGATACACATTCTCTCTTCCAGTGCTGCAATACAAGTCTTTTAGTCTACAAAATGACCCAGAGAGTCCATTTCCACTGAGCCTTGTTTCCCAAGAATTGGTTAAAGCATTTAAAAGCATGTGTTCATATGCACATTTCAAAGATTTTTCCAATGTTACATTGATATGGCCAATAACCCCCACTCTAAACTGATGCTACAATGTACCCAAAGAGAATACAGTCCTCAGTTTGACCTATGATACCAAACACAATCAGGGGGGATGCAGACGGGTGGCCCTGGGCTGACCTGGGAAATGGAGGATCGAGGCTGAGGCTGCCAGATGCGTTGACCCCGATTCTCCTGTTTGCCACCTTGGTGAGGAGCACCAAAATGAAGCTCCTTTCAGAGGCAGCAAATAGGCCACCCCAAGAGCTGCTGTGCGGCTCTTCTGTGTCCCTTCCGGTGCAGCGTGTCAAGACACTGCACCAGGAGGATGTTCTGATGGTGCACGGCATGCATACAGCTGCAACAAGACACAAAGCATCAGCACAAAACACAGCTGGAAATCTGAGGCCTCTCCTTTCTCCTCCCACAGAGCCTTGTTCCCTCGCACAATGTCTTCAATGTTTTAAAGTGATGCAAGCAAATGCCACAGCCCATTTCTGCCAAAAGGCAGATGTTTGGGGAGCAGTAATGTTACATAATCCTTAGGGTGTCACCTGGTAAGCCCCCACTTTCCCCTTCAGATGCCCCTAAGTTTAGGAACCTAAAATTAAATGACATCCATGTGCTGGATGATAAATGTCTGAAAATGAAAGGAAGAGAGAAAGGAAAGGCAGAGAACAAAGAATGAGAATTGGTAAAAGTTTTATGTCTTTTGTGAATACTTTTAATTTCTCTTCCCTTGAAGTCTTTATTATTTCCTTAACACTGCAAACAAAACAGCATGCCCTTTACTTTATCCATACTACCCTGCATACTGCTTAACCCTCCTCTGTTGCACATCAAGTGCTGCTCAAAAGGCAGGCACAAAGGAAGAGAGGCAGGGGTGCAGGTACAAGCAGAAAATTTTGTTAAATCAAGGCCAGTTACTAAATTCTTGTGAATAGAATATACACTAACAAGATCAATGAAGGTTTCAGCATATTGTAACACTATGGATTTGGTTTGCCATGTATCAAGCTTGTGATTTAAACCATATTTTCCACCGTGATGCAAAATTGCTTGGCTTGGGATGTCAAAATAATTATGAAAATTCTTTTTCATAATTATTTTGGAAAAAGTCCATGTTTCTTTTGGTGAAATATATCCCTAAATATTTCACTTTCCTTTCTATCTTAAATCCGGATACCCCTCTTAATTCAGTTTCCTCTGGAAATGTTAAGTTTTTGGGTAAGATCGATATTTTATCTTCGTTTATCTTCAATCCAAATTTACTTACAGTTGTTATGAGTTGTTTTATACTATTCAATTAAATTGTCTGTGAATGCTTTAATTTTAAAATTAAATCCTTTGACTTTAACACCTCCAATTCCATGTCTTCCCTTATTTTGTTATTCAGAATCTCAAATATGATTATAAAGAGTATGGGTGACAAAGGGCAACCCTGCCTGGTTCCTCTTTCTATCTTTATGCTTTTTGATTTTTCTTAATTAATCAGTATCTGAGCCCTTTGCTCTTTGTAAATAGCTCTTATTCAGTTTATGAATTTCTCACCCATGTTCATTCTTGTGAATGTTTCTAATATCAAAGCCTTTTTCAGCATCTAATAGTATCATAGCAAATTTTCTTTCATTATGGTATTCAAAATGTTCTGTGTTATTTTGTACAGTTCTTAAATTATCTTTTATCTGCCTTTTGGAATCAAACTATTTCAATCTTCATGAACCACTTCTTTTAATATATTTTTAAGTTTTTCTGATATGATTGCAGTAAATATCTTATCATCAGAGTTAACCAAGATATAGGTCTATAATTTTTTACATCATACTTATCTCTGTCTTATTTCAAAATTAGCATAATTAGAGCATCCTTCCAAGAGTCTGGAATACCATATTTATGAATGTCATTTAAAATATCCTTTAGTGGTTTCAGTAAGACATCTTCCATTTTTTTGTAATAGCTTACTGGAAGCCCATCTGGTCCAGGGACTTTCCCTGTTCTTATTCTTCTGATAAAATCACTAACTTCCATTATAGAAATTTCTTGGTCTAAGATGTTCTTCTATTCTTCCATCAAGGTTGTTATTTTTGGTTATCTAGGTATTGTTTGATTTTTTTCTTTATCTTCATTAATTTCGGCTTTGTTGCTATATAATTACTCAAAATATTCTCTAAATACATGCTTGACATTATTTTGATTTGTAATTTGTTTTCCTCTGTGATGTATTTCTGCAATTATCTTTTTGTCTTTCATTTTCTTTAATTTATGGGCCAAAAGTTTCCCTCCTTGTTCCCCAATTAAAAGTGTTTCTGTTTAATCATTTTAAATTTCTTCTCTATTTCATTGATTGCCAATATTTTTAGTTGTTGTTGTAGAATACTGACTTTGATTTTCAGTTTTTTTATCTAGTTTACTTTTCCATTCCATCTCTTTATTCATTAGTTCTTCTAAGATTTTTTCTCTTTCTTGTTCTTCTCTCCTTTGTTTTGCACTAATTTTAATGGATTTACCCCTAATCACATCCTTGCTTGCATCCCAGAGAATTTTGTTCTGCATCCCTTCTGTTTTATTTTCCTTGAAATAAAATTTTAATGTTGCCTTAATTTTGTTTATTGTATTTTCATTTTTTAATAAACTGGTGTTTAATCTCCAGGAGTATTCCAATTTTTCTTCAATTTTCAGGATTATGGGAATATGGTCAGAGACAGGTTTCATTAAGAGTCTCCATCAATTGTATGAATGGGAGTAAAGTTTTTGTGATGATGAACAGATCGATTTTAGAAAATGAGTCATGAGCCTCTGAAAAGAAAGTGTAATCTCTTGCTTGATTGGGTTTCTTAAGTATTTTATTTCTTTTTCTTTTATCTTCGTTTCTTGAATGCAGATGATATTGCCTTTTAATTTTTCTAATTGATGAAATATGATGCTTCATTTGTATTTTGAGTTAATTCCTTTGACATTCCAGGATATTATATTTATGGTCATTTTCTGTATCATCAATCAATGTTTTAATTTTTTAATTTGCCTCCCCCCCACCACTTAAAAAAACCCTTAACTGTGTTGTTTCAGTTAACTTCTAAGGTTCTGTTAGCTTCTTTTTCTTGTTATTCTCTTTCTTTCTTGTTACTGGAAGAGTTCTTTTCTATTCCATTTTTGCAGGCTTCTTCCCCTTTAGAATCTGGGTAATTTTCTTCAATGTCTAGTGTTCTTTTTCCTATTTTCCTCTGAATCTTTCTCATCAGAATAGTTCTTTCCCTCATTTTTCTTTTCCTCTTTGTGTATTCTTGCTCTCCATTCTCTTATTTGGTAAGTTCTTTCTGTTCTATCTTCCTCATTTTCTCTGCTATACCTTTTCAATTCTGTTCTATGTCCTTAGCTTTTTCCAGATTGTCAATTTTGTGCCTTTTTTGTTTGTAAGTAAATGAAAGACCTTCAGTCCTTTCCCACTTGAAGTTGATTCTTAAGTTCTTTAGTAATTGTGTTAATTATTTGTATTTTTGTCTTCCCAACATTATATGAGGTGGTATATCATTAAAGATCTTAATTTCACTGTTTTCTATCCATAATTTGGTTTTGTAGCTTTTATGAATAAACATATCTTTGGTTTTGGTTCTAACAAAGCATATCACTATGTTGCAAGGTATTTTCTTTCTCTAGCTTGTGTGGAGTTTACTATGAATAGTTTATTGACCTCCATTTCCATCCTCTCCATATTAATTCTAATATATTCTTCTAAAGTTGGTAGTATCTGGGTGTGCAGGTCTTCTTTGACTTTTTCCGTTACTCCTCTTACTTTGATACATCTATCTCTGTATTGGAGTTTGTTGGTCCACTCCATTTGTTGTTGTTGATCTTGTTTTTCACTTAATTCTTTAGGTGTTTTCTCCAGTATGATGGTCTTTTCTTTTATCTGTTCTACTTCTTTTAGATTTTTAGTAATCTAGTGTCATTTTATCCATCTTTTGCCAATATTGTCTAGTTCTTTTTTCAGATCTTTTCTTATTTCCACTCTAGTCTCTTTAATTTCTTCTCTAGTTTCTAGGCTAGATTATTTTATATCGTCTTTCATCTCTAACCTTAGTTCTTTCATTTCTTGTCTTATTTTTCTAATTTTGTCTAATAGCAACATATTTGGATCTGTTATTCTTATTGTATCTTCAATTGAATCCATTCTTTGGGGTGGGATCTGTAGCTGTGCTTGGGTTAAACCTCTATTATATGTTTCCATCTTTTTGATTTTTCAGTCTTTTCAATCTAATATTATTATAATGGATTGTGATAAATAATGATGTAGTGATACCTGCTAGCTTTTAATGTAATATTTTGAATTAAGCAGTAATTCAATAAATGTAAAAATAAAAATTATACCACACATTTCAACAATGTTACACTTAGAACAATATTACAAATCTTATCTCTCCCAAGAAATTTTAGTAGTTTTTCCTGTCACCAATGTTCTCTTTTGTGATTAAACTTTTTATTAGGCAACTTAGCTTAATTTTATCAGAACATCTATTATTCAAATTAATTTATTAATTCAAATTAAGCACAACAATTTTACATTTCCAATAAATGCCTATATGAGGTATCAAGTTTATATCAAGCAAAAGTAATAGGTATTATAATATCTTAAGCTAAGAAAATTATGGTTATCTTAGTATTTGTGTCAGTTTGTCCATTTCTATTATTTCCAATAATTTTATTACCCAATCTTCTTTTCCAGGAATATCTTTCAGTTTCCACTTTTGCAAAATATCCTTGCCACAGAGGTCATGTAAAATAGTATTTTCCATGTTTCCTTTCTACCTCACCATCTACTCACCACTAATAGAAAGATTTCAGGCCTCATTTCTAATTTTATCTGTAATATTTCACAGATTGATAAGCTACTAAGAAACAGATTAATAGACAAGATGGATAAGGACTGGCAATTAATTTTGAAATATATGAAGGGGCAATGGGAAAGTGTGATTTTGATCTATTAGAAAGGATATCAAGATTTTAAACTGGTAAAATTTATGGCAATATAAGATAAGATAAAAGTAGCAAGGACAAAGGAATGGATATGTTAAAGGAGAGTAAAATCATAAGAGAGTAAAAGAGGGAAATAGAGTTGGTAGTTAAAAAGAAAGTAAAAGAAGTGAATAAAAGGGAAACAAAAGGATGGAGGAAAGAAATCAAAGAAGTGGAGAGTGAATAGTGGAGTTTTAGGTAAGATTGTGAGAAGTAGATAGTCAAATAAGGGGTGGATGGCTAGTTGGGGTGAAAGGGGTAAGAGAGAAATAGGTGAAGAAGGTAAGAGCAGGTATAGAAGGGTGGAGAGGGGGAGAGTGTAGAGGAGGAGAGGTTAAGGAGGACAAGGGAAGGGAAAATGAAGGAAGGAAGGAAGGAAGGAAGGAAGGAAGGAAGGAAAGGGGAAGATCGCTGGGGAGAGGAAGATGGAGGAGGAGAAGGAAGAGAAAGGGAGTAGAGGGGAAGGAGATGAGAAGGTGGGGAAAGGAGGAGGTAAGGAAAGTATACAGTAGACAAGGAGTTCTGAATGCAGAACACATGTGGTGTATAAATATGTTGGTATGTTTTGTTTGTCTGTATGTTTGTTTTATTGGGTGTTTGTTAATTATATGAAAATAAAATATATTGTGCAACAGAAAATTATGGTTATCCTGTTGCTAGTCATTATTTGAAGAAGAACATGAGAGCATAAAGTCAAAAAGAAACAATGTAACTTGTAATTTTCACTTTTAACATCTACTGTCTATCTTAATCTTTTCTTATTTTTTTACTTTTTCTTTTCTTCTATGAGTTTCTCCTGTTTCCATAAGATTCTGCGTAGTGTGTATTCTTAAAGTAGTCCTGCTGAATAGTTATCTTTCCATGTCTCTTAATCAAATGTTAAATCATCCTTTTCTAATCCTCTCCTCTGTTTACTTATTCCACTGTAATTAATCACTCACCATAGACAGTACATCAGCTCTTCAGTGTCTCTTGCTCCCAAGCCCTATTTTTTCCTCTGTTGCTCTTACCCTTTTTTCTTTTACATTTTGTATCATCACGGTTTTCATGTCTCAATCTTTGTATCTCAGTCCTTGTGTCTCAGTCCTCGCATCTTACTCCACTTTAATGAATTCTCTTCTTCTTTGTCTTTCCTCCTCCCTCTTCAATCTCCATGTCCTTCTTATATATTCTCTTCTTGCGATGTCTCTCCGTGAATACTTTAATTTCTTTAGGTTCTCATGCTTAATTGCTTATCTTCCTTGAGCTTCTACAGCTTTTAATGCCACTTTTTAATTTTAAATATCCCTTTGCAGCCTTTAGCATCCCTTGTTAAAGCAGATATGGATTTTTGTGACTTTTTTGCAGCTATTTGCAACCTTTTATGCCCTTTTTGCGGCCTTGTAGCTTAACGGCTTCTTTATGGCTCATTTACAGCTGTTCTATGATTCTCCTCTCGCTCCTTTCCTTCCTTTTTTTCTCTACATGTCCTGCATATTTTTTTCAATTAACTATTTTCAAGAGCAGTTCAAAGACTTACAGGACGATCTCTGGTGGGTAGTGTCCAAGTTCTCGATATAGTAGACCTTTTTGAAAAATAAAAAGGTTGATAACTACAATTGCCACTTTGTGGTTGTGGCATCTTTAATTTAGAAGTTTTATGATAGTGTGTGCATCTTCCCTGTTAAAGCAGGTGGCTTCAGTAGTAGGAGGCATAAGCTCTTCGGTCTGGGTAGTCCCATCGTTACTCAAATAGAAGCATTATACTCCCGTATTGATAAATGGCAGATCATCCATAGACCCCCCCCCCCCAACAAGCTGTTGGTGTTAGAATGGAGAGACTATGGATGGGTGAAAATTTGTTCCTGTTCCCCCAAGTACCACTACTGTAGAGGTTTAGGTTACAAGCTCTTCATATCTGTGTCCTCTTCTGACGCCATCACACCAGAAGTCCCTATATGAGGTAAATGTTATAAAAGGTAAAGGTAAAGGTAAAGATATTCCCTGTTGACAAGATTGTCAAGTTGTGCCCAGCCGTAGGGAGCGGTGCTCATCTCCGTTACAAAGCTGAAGAGCCAGTGTTGTCAGAGACAATGTGCTAGGTTATATGCTATATAGGTTATAGATTATGCTACATTAAATGTTATAACATGTAAATATTGATTGACTTTCTTTATAGATAAAAGTCCTTTTTTAAAAAAACGGTTATCTACACTGCTGACTTGAAATATTGTTCTGGATTGAGAAGAAATTACTTAATGATTTCTTCAAGCACCAACTAATCTGCGTGTGCTATACAGCAGAGGCAGGAACTCTTTTTTTACCCAGGGGTCAAATTATAAATTTGGAAGTGTCTTGATGTTTGTGTCCCAGCAGTGAGTAGGTGTAAAGGTATGTAGCAGGGTCACATGTAAATCTTTGTTAAACACGTGTTTTGCATTGAGCAGAAATACTGTTAACTATTACAGCAACACTTGCAGTACAATGAGTTGCAAGGAAAGGGATACAACTGGGGCTGCATCTGCACTGCAGAAACAATCCAGTTTGAAACCACTTTAACTGCCATGGTTTAATGCTATGGAATTCTGGGATTTGTAGTATGTTGTGGCACCAAAGCAAAGCAAAGCAAAGCAAAGCAAAGCAAAGCAAAGCAAAGCAAAGCAGCTTCATTTATATACCGCGTCATACCGTGCTATGGAGTGTTGAAGCAGTTTACAACTGTAAGCGCATTGCCTCCCAACAGCTGGGTACTCATTTTAGAAACCTTGGAAGGATGCAAGCCTGAGTCAAGCCTGAGCCCTGGCTTGTACTGAACTTGCAACCTTGTGGTCTATGAGTGAGTGGCTGCAGTACAGGCATTTAACCACTGCGCCACCAGAGCTCTCTAACAGAGAAGACTAAACATTTCACAAAAGCATTGAGCCATGGCAGTTAAAGCAGTGTCAAATTGGATTATTTCTGCAGTGCAGACACAATCTGAGTCAATGGAACAGTTGAAAAACAGATTAGAGAAGTATAGTCTGAGATGTGATTATGGGAAGTGGATGGACTACAAGGATTTAGGGTCACTTCCAGGCCTAAATTCTATAATTAGCCTTGTGTTTTCATGGCTGCCAGTTTACAGCTCCATATAAATTGGGTCCAGATAACAGTAATGCTCTGTCATTTCCCTTCCAGATGTCGGAATTTAGCAAATTAGAACACTGAACTGAAGACAGAGGCCTTTGGGTCTTTGTTCTGATTTGCAAACAGATATCTGGTATGAAAGCTCTCCAGCTTGGAGGCATTCCCTAGTTGCCTTCATGCTGATTGAACCAGAGTGCTTCCAGAATTACTGGAAGCGTACTTTTGCAGTAAGTTAGAATAAATATTGAAAACAAAACAAGGACAGCATTCTCTTTCCCTGCTGGAGAATTGAAATATTTGGGAAGGGTCAAAAGCAATTACCTTCAGAATGGGGAAATAGAATCAGTCCCAGTGGGTACTAGCTAGAGATACATAAAAGAAGAAACTGCTCATGCAATAGGGTCAATAGTTAATCACAGCTGAAGTCTGATTTCCCATTTGATGTTTCTCTATAGCTGGAAAACCTTTGAGAGCTTACAAGACAGAGAAACTAGCTATTCTGTTTTCCATTTAAAAGTAAGTGAAGAACCAAACCTTTCTTGTCAGCAGTTGACAATTGGCATTACTTTCACAGAATCAATTTTATCATTATTTTTGGTGGCTTAAGCAGACTCCTGCTTTTGTTATTTAGAGACTGGCAGATGCTGTGCAGTTAGTGGTGATAACAGTGTCAAATGTGTGATGGACTGGCATAAAGTCTGAATTACACTTGATTCTGTTCCATTCCATATCTGCTAATGCTGTGAGTCTAGTTAATTTTTTTTCACGTACACTACTGCATTTTTATTCCAACCTTCCCTACAAAGCTCAAGGCAGTGTGCATGTCTTTCCCTACACCTAATGTTTTGTTCAGAGACAGGAAACTTAGTAGAAAAAGGCCAATGTATTATTAATTGTTTGTAAGTTTAAAAACCTAATTCAGTTATATTTACTTGGATCAGGGGAGATTAACTATTAAATTAACATTAAATTGCAATTTTAGTTTAAATTAAATACTTACACCTAAAGTTTTACCAGAATGAAGCTAAAAAACACTTTTCATAATTTTACTCCTCCTTACCCATTGTCTCTGTTTTGGATGTGAGGTAGCTGTATGAATTTTGAAAACTCCATTGCTCATTCATCTCACCAAAACACTTCTCTTGCTTTTTGTATCTTCCAACACTCCCTATTTCTTTAGCTTATTAACTTCTTTTTGAAACCAGGTTTAAGAGCTTCAAAATTCAGTTTCCTGGGAATGATGAGAATCCTTTGTGTGTAAAACATTAATAGACCATCTAGATGCAACAAAGACCCCTCTTCCAAACTGCTCTTGCTAAAATTAACCTCAGAATTATCTAAATACACTTCTATTAACTAAAATAAACAAAGATTCCTTTAGTTTCATGGTTTTGTGTAAATCTGAACCTGGATCTCCCAACATCCAGTCTAATACTTTTACCACACTTTAACTTTACATGAAACAAGGGCTTCAGGTAAACAACCAGGTAGGTAATGTAATATGTCGGCTCTTTAAGCATGGGTCACTTAATTAACTAGTAGCTCAACCAATAACTTAATTCTGGAGAAAGAGCTATGATTAAATCCAATTGAAGCCACTCATTTTAGGTGAAAAATAAATCATACATCTAACCTTTTTGTCAAAAAATTCCAACTTAACACACAATTTAGATAATTTTAACTAGCTAGCTCCTATCTTTCATTTTGGGCCTTTGCAGACTGCCAGAAATAGTGCACATTAAATTGAGGCACTGCCCTGGCTCAGTGCTAGGGAGTCATGGGAATTGCATTTTTTTTTCTGAGACATTGAGCCTTCTCTGTCAGAGAGCTCTGGTGCTACAATAAATTACAGTTCCCATGATTCTCTAGCACTGAGCCAGGGCAGTGCCTCAATTTAATGTGCACTATTTCTGGCAGTCTGCAAAGGCCCTTTGATCTGAATCTTCACCTCCTTGTTCCACACCAGTTAGTCCAGGGGTAGGCAACCTTTCCCCTTTAAGGGCCGAGGGACTTCAGCTCCCAGAATCCCAGGAGCTATTGGCCAACATGGGACAATTGGCCAACATGGATGAGGCTTCTGGGAGCTGAAGTCCCTTGGCCCTTAAAGGAGAAAGGTTGCCTACCCCTCAGTTAGTCTGTTGCACTGGATAAAAATTTATCCTCCCTAGGAATAAACATAGACTGATTTTGTTCCATTTTTTTAAAAAAAAAGTTACCAATACTGCTGGTATTAGTAAATACAAATAAATAATATGAATTATGAAAGAAAAAGTAAAAGAAGGCTGGGAGTCGAGACATATCTCCCAGGTCTCTTTGTACAGTTGTCTTCAATTTGGCAAAGGTCAGCTGCATTCATGAGCCACAAAACCCAGCCCTGTTACAATCAAAGGTAACAACAGCCAACTGAAGTAACTACTGACATATGAAACTAGCTATTTTCTATGTATGGGTACCAACAAGAGTGCATAGTAAATCTCACATTTTGATTTGTTCCAGATACATGCATCAGAGCAGTCCATGAGAAAATTAAACAAATAATTTTAGTTTAAATAGTTTGTACAACCATGTGGAAATGTATATGCAGAACAATAGTCTGAACACATTGGTGATCTCTGAGATCTCTGAAATTTAGAACTGCAACAGGTCTGCTGGAAGGAAGATGCAAATATATATATATTCACAGTAAGAAAATTGACTGTCTGGGCGATGATGCAATGTTATTTGTAGTATCTGTTAATACAGATACCCAGATTGCTATATGTATTATCTGATTAAATGTTACTGGGCACTCTTTTTAGGGAACTTAGTTATTATATACTTATAGACTGAAATCTTATGCATACTTACTAGGGAACAAATTCCACTGAGCATGGTGAGTACTGACTAAGCGACATTATTTTCTCAGCTAGAAAACAACATTTTTAATTTGAACTTTTCTTTTAGAAATGGATCTTCCTTTCTCAAATAACATGCATAGCACATATAACTCTTATATATGTAGAGCTTACTGAGACCAAAATGCCATCTTTCCTTTTACATTTTGGTTCAATTTTTATTTTCTCATGTTGTTACATATACCATTATTAAACACTGGAAAATCAATATTCCGCTTTAAAATAGATACACTAGAGGCCATGTGCTTTGCTAGAAATACTTCATTGATTTTACCTTTCCCCTTTAAGGGCCGAGGGACTTCAGCTCCCAGAAGCCTCAGCCATGTTGGCCAATAGTCCCATGTTGGCCAATAGCTCCTGGGATTCTGGGAGCTGAAGTCCCTCAGCCCTTAAAGGGGAAAGGTTGCCTACCCCTGTGTTAAGGGAACCTTTGTACATATGGGGTTGGATTGTCCTTTAGTGCGTGAATACTGGACATAAATTTTGCAGCTAATCTCAAAGATCACTAAACCACTCCTGCTCCTGTTATCCTTTTTTATGGATGAAAATAAAGCCCTGCAGCACAAAGAACTTATTGGTTTTCTTTTGGCTGTTGCCAGGCTAAGGACTGGAAAACTGGAAAGCTGAATATTGCAGGATGGTGGACTAGACTTTGGATCCTGTGGTTAATGGAGAAAATTGCAGACAGTAACAACAAAATGAGAGGCCTACACTCTGAATTGACTTTCCACATGATTTGGCATCCACTTATTGAATACATCCAACAGGACTTGGTTTCTAGATATTCCCCAGTCCCATCTACATTTTTATGGAAAGATGTCTTCCAGGATCCCTGAATGCACCTTTTGTTTGTAATTTCCAGGGCATTATTTGGGTTATGGTTTAATTCCTATTTTTTCAGTGAAATAACCACATTTAAGATTTATTGTCTCCAACATTATTTTTATTTGTTGTTGTTTTAATATACTGTTTATTGTTTTGTTTAATAAATTGAAAAAATACTATTATTCTATCTTCAAGGAGAAAGCAGAAGATAAAGCATTTAATAAAAAAGAAGGAAAGTCTATATTCAGAAAAAAAACAAACTACCAGTTATAAAAAAAAGGACATAAAAATATACTGAATCAAGAAATTCCAATTATGGAGAAATGTGGAAGAAATAAAAGAAAAAAATGGAAAATCCCCTGGTCCAGACAGTTTCCCTGACCAATACTATAAGATGTTTGAAGATGAACTTTTACTATCATTCAAATTACTTTGAAAGAAATTATGAATGAAGGGATACCAAGAACATGGTCCCAAGCCAATATTGCCTTAATTCCAAAAGAAGATAAAGATCTCTCTAACCCACAAAACTATAGACTGACATTTCTTCTTAACATTGACTATAAAATATTCACCTCTATACTTGCCAAAGACTAAGAAAAGTTTTACATGAAATAATCCATGAAGACCAAATAAATACAGAATATAAATAAAATAAAATAAAACAGACAAATAAAACATAATATAAGAAAAGTTGTTGGCATAATTGAATACTGTGATAAGAATCCAGGAGAAAAACTTGCCATGCTCTGTGTGGATGCTGAAAGGGCTTTTGACATGGTGAATTGGGAGTATATGACAGAACTAATGAAAAAAATAGAAATGGGAGAGAGATTTATTGGTTGGACTCAACAAATTGACAAAAGATAGAATGCTCAAATAAAAGTAAATGGCAAGAAAATGGGAAGATGTGAAATAACAAAAGGAATGAGGCAGGGATGTCCACTGTCCCCATTATTGTTTATTCTCTACTTGGAAAGTTTATGTGAAAAAATAAGAATGGAGAAACAGTTGGAAGGAATTATCATTAAAGGAGCAGAATTTAAAATAAGAGCTTATGCTGATGTCCTGATCTTCCTAAAAGACCCAACTGAAAAAGTATTTAGAATAATTGAAATAATGAAAGAATATGGACAGTTTGCAGGATTTAAAGTAAATAAAAAAATCAATAATGACATTTAATATGACTAAAAAAGAAGAAAAGGAATTTTAATAAATATCAGGTTTCCAAATACTGAAGGAAATAAAATATTTGGGAATTAATTTAACCAAAAAAAAATTTGTAACTTTATGATAATAATTATCAGACTCTATGGAAGGAAATAAAGAAAAAGCTGGAAAAATGGTCTAACTTAAATCTTTCACTGATGGGTAGAATCTCCACAATAAAGATGAACACCCTTCCAAAATTTGTTTTTATTCCAGAATCTACTGATTATATTTAATGATGTGCCTTTAGAACAGTGGAACAAAGAAATATAAAAATTTATCTAGGTGGAAAAAAAAGCTGAGAAATAGATGGAAGGTGTTGAAAGATGCAAAAAAGAGAGAGATGGATTAGGCTACCTGACCTTACAATTTATTACCATGCTTGCTGTTTTGACTGGCCAAGTGATTGGATCCAACTAAAAGACAAGAAACTACTGAATCTCGAATGCCAGATATGGATGGCATGCATATTTGTGCTACAACAAATTATAGGTGAATAGAGACTTCAAAGGCCATATAATCAGATGTCCCCCTTTGAGAGTGTGGCTAAAATATAAAAATAAATTCTAGGGGAAAAAAAATACCTGATTAGACCTCACCCCATGAAGCATTCATGAAAACTTCCAAGTGGCAGGGAGGTGACTGGATGAGATACCAGGACTTATTAAATTGGGACGAATTGAACCCAAGATTAAAAACAGAAGCCAAGTTGGAATTGGAAGGTAAGAAATGCCAATGGTTTATGTATATGCAATTAAGAGAAAGAGTAAGACTAGACATTAAAACAGAGGGCATTTCCAGAACAAGAACTGGATTAGATGAGATTCTACTGGCAGAAAGTGAAAAGAAGAAAAGTACCATCTTGAAATATTATAAATTATTATTGTAATTAGATATGGAAGCAGAAGTCGTGAAAGAAACAATGATAATGTTGGGCCAGAATATTGGTCACCCGATTCAAATGGATAGTTGGCTGAAGGCATGGGGGAAAGATCTGAAATGTACATTAAGCATGGAGATGAAAGAAATTTTTTATAAGAGGGTAGATAGGTGGTATCTAAGTCTGAACAGATTAGCAAAAATATATAAGAACAAAAAAGGAAATTGCTGGAAATGTGAACAGACGGAACATTCTACCATATCTGGTAGACATGTCCTAAAACAAAGCTGGACAGAAATTCAAGAAATGATTCAACAAATCTTTAAATTTCAGATCACATTAGAGCCAGAATTATTTCTCTTGAACATAGTGAAAGATAAAAAAACTAAGGTAACATCTAAAGTATATATTGTATCTAGTACAACAGCCAAGATCTTCTTTGCAAAAAAATGGAGAAGCCCTGAAATTCTTACAATAGATGACTGTTTAAGTAAAACATTGGACATGTTAAAATGGACAAGCTCATGACTTTGTTAAAGGAAAAAACAACTAATGAAAAGAATGAAGACTGGATTTAGTAATGAACTACTGTAAAGAAAGATGGAATACATAAAGAGTAAACAATAAACTGAATACACATAGAATTTGAGAGAGACACAACTTTAATTTTTCTAAAAGAACAATCAATAGTTAATATTGGAAGAAAATAAAAAGGATTAACAATTTTAGAAAAGCTTTGAAATTGTGATATATGAATTAAACAATCACACCACAGTATTAGAAAATATTTGATATAAGACAGTTAAGAGTGTAAACCAGGGGTAGGCAACCTTTTTGAGCCGGGGGCCAGGTTGCTGTCCCTCAGACAATTGGGGGGCCGAAGCACCAAAAATAAATAAATAAATAAATAAATATAAAAAATTAAAAAAAATTAAAACATTAAAAAAATATATGCATGCACACTCCTTCAGCCCCAGAAAAGCCGTGGCAAAACCCCTGTGGAGATTTTGCCAAGAAAACCCCAAGAACAAGTAATAACAACAATAATCATGGCAGGCGGCAGAGGGGGGCAGCCACGGCGGCAGCGGCAGGATCGGCCTGGGGCCGATCCAAAGGCCTCGAGGGGCCGCATCCGGCCCCCGGGCCTTAGGTTGCCTACCCCTGGTGTAAACTCTTAAGATGAATATAAAAATATAACAATAAATTAGATACATTGTATTTTACAAGACAAAATTATGAAAGAAGAACATGAGCATAAATATTGTTTTAAAATGGATGTGTAAATTTTATAGTAAAGAAGGCTTAGGGTGGGGGGGTTATGATAACATAATATTGTCAATAATTATGGAATAGAAATAACAATACAAAATGTTTACTATTTTTGTGAAAAAGCCAATAAAAATATTAATAAAAATATGAACTTCCACAGTTTGAACTAGTCAGTTTTCTCTCACCTCCCCACCAAGTTTATCACCAGTGGACCAAAATACTATCATATTGCTATGTGTCTTCAAGTCACTTCTGACTTATGCTGACCCTAAATCAACTCTGTCACAGGGTTTTCTGGGGCTGAGAGTATATGACTCACTCAACGTTACACAGTGATGTGAAATAAGTGAAGCTTTACAACTTTACATCAAAATCATTGCAATAAAGGAATAACCAGCACAATTCTAATTCTTATGACAACTGGAGTTGACCTCTAAAGCAGAATTACTGGGAATTTGCTAATCCAAAAGTTATCTAAATTTTACCAATTCAATTATTGTATTCACGTAAATACAATAATTTCCAAGTAAAAATTGGATTTAGGCCTCATACTTCCTGTAACTGGTCACTTTCAATAGTTTGACTACAGCATTCTGGACCAGCTAAAGCATCTGAATGATATTCAAAAGCAGCTCTATGTTTACAATAACAGATGCAAATACAGTATGCATAATCATGGTCAGATCTGTCATCAGGCTATGGATTATAAAGCAATCTTGTTTGCACAAGTACTGTTAAGTTTAAATACAGTTTAGGATTCAGACAACATGCTAAACTGTGGTCAACCTAGGAATATGTTTCTGATCTTCTTAACTGCCATGCTGGAATGGGGATATGTGATCCCAAGGTTCACAGCAGCTCACCCATGGTTTTCTAGTCCATGGTTTTCTCTTTTGAGCACAGTCTACTCAAATGTTCAATCTCATTAAGATACTTTAATAGCAACTTTACCCTTTACCAGAGGCCTGTATCATTAACAATTGAAACACTGAACTGAAAGGGACCCATTTTGCTTGATATGCATGCACTACAAAACAGACATGATTCATGCCTCCCCAGGGCTCTTTCAACAGTTGCTACATGGGAGCCACCATTTTCCAGGGTTGATAATGGCATGTGCCAATAGCTGTTGTCATTTTTCTTCACGTAGGAGATTATTGCACATCTTAAAATCCTGGCTTACCTCTCCCAAATTGAAGTCTAATTTGAGCTGGAGCTGGGTCCTCTTGCATGGCTTTGCCCACAAAGCCCACCATCCATTGCAGCCTGAGTGCAGCCTGGCTCACTTAACTTACTTCGTGGCCATTTTTCAAAAGTAGGAAGCTTCTGACTTTAGAAAAATGGCCACCAGGGTGAGTTAAGAAAGCTACGTTGGAGCCTGGCTGTACTCGGATGGCGGTTTTGGGGGGGAAAGCCGTGCAATAAGACCCAGCTCCAGCCTGAATTAGACTTGAATTTGGGAGAGGTAAGCCAGCATTTTAAACAAAGATGTCAGATAATCTCCCTAGAATACCAAACAACATGTCTGGTGCAAACTGGGAAAATAAAATGGGGGCTGCTATGAAGAGGTGATCAAATGTATCCCCACTGCTGTCAAGCTTGATAGGTGTAGTTTTGTGTGTGTGTGTGTGTGTGAGAAAGAGATAATATTTTTACAAGCAAGTGAATGAAGGAAACAAATCTGAGTTTAACAAATAACAGAATAAATGAAGTTTTTAATTTTTTTTAAAAAATCCCAAAGAACCTACACTTTAGATGACACATTTTATTTACTTATTTAAACTAAGTATATCCTGCATTTTCACCATTTTTACAATGCTCAGGTAGCTTACAACAGCCAAATAACAACATCTAACAGAAATCAACAATCAACCACAAAAATAGGTTAGCAATAAAAAAAAAGTTCAGACAAAACAGGTGCAGTGCTATTCTATTATTATTTACTGCCATAAACACAAACTGTGAAGGGAGATCTACATCTCTGAACATTGCAGTGATGTATAGTGTACACTTCCTGGCAAGCCATGACTAGATATGGCCCCCTGGTGTGTGTATGTCCACTGCATGTATTTTCCTTAACTTTGTGTTCTTACTACAGCAAAGGAGTTAATAAATCTACATGCAGTTGTTAGAGCTAGTATGTCTTACTAGATATTGAATAGGACAGCAATGATGAAACTGAATTTATCATGTACCTTAAATGAATTATGAAGCAGAGATTGTACATATATATATAAGAACTCTCACTTCATCTTTGTTTATAACAACCCCTCTGTTGATGTGGTTTCTATGAAAAACTGGAGTCTGCTGCTTTTGTCCATAAATGATAAACAGACACAGAGCTTTTGCACTCCTGAACAGCTGTTGATAGCAACTCAAGCTTTGTTATATATTGATATTTTGGATGCTTTTGTTTTCCATTTTTATGTATTCTCAAGGTTACTACTGTGCTGACCACCTTATACTAATTGATAGATCTCTGAGTTCCAGCTATGTTTTTGTCTTCATAAATAAAAAACATTTCTCCCCTGACCCAGCCATCCCAGTATGCAGGAACATGTGCAATCTGAAACCTACACACTCACCACTGATTCATTCAATCTGCCATCTCCATCTTAAAGATTGATTGATTGATTTACTGTTAATATGATGACTTTGTCTTAGAATGGGACACAAGATGACTTGCAGAAAAAAACCTAACAATAAAAGTGTTAAAACAATTAAAATTATCTCATCAAAAGGTATTAAAATTATATTAAAATATAAGCATTAAAAAACAAATATAAAAAGCCTCCCTGATAATGAATACATGTTACAAGGCTGCTTGAATAAAATGCCTTTGCCTGTCGGTGAAAGGAAAGCAGGGAGGGAAACAGCCTCACCTCCCATGGGAGGGCTTTCCCAAAGGTGGGAGCAGTCACCAAGAAGGCTTTCTCTTGTATTCTCACCAAGCTAGCCTGTGATGGTGGAAGGACTGAAAGAAAGCCTTCCCCAAAGATCTTAGATTCTGGCAGGATCAGATGGGAAGATACAATCTTTCAGACAGTCTGAACCTAAGCCATATAGGGCTTTATAGGTTATGACCACCATTTTCAATTGTGCCCAGAAATGAATCAGTAGCCAGTGATACTGTTTCAACAATGGAGTTATATGTTCTTGTGTTAGTGTCATGGAAAGCTTTAGCTGTATAATGGTACTATCTAGTTGTGGCATTTTGAACCTGCTGAAGTTTACAAATAATTTCCAAAGGCAGCCCCACGTAAAGTGTCAGTAGTCCAAACTGGTTGCAATCAAGGCATGTGTCACTGTAGCCAGATCAGATGTCTCAAGTAACAGGCACAGCTGGCACACTAATTTTAACTGTGCAAATACACTCCTGGCTACTGTGAGACCTGAGCATCCAGGCTCAGAGTTAAGTCCAGGAGCACACACAAACTGTGAGCCTGAGATTTCAGGAAAAGTGTAATCCCATTCAGCATAGTTAGAGTACTTATTCCCTGATCTACCTTTCGACTGACCTCTGTCTTGTCTGGGTTAACTTTCAGTTTGTTTGCCCTCATCCAGTCCATTACTGACAGCAGACATAGGTTCAATATGAAGATAATTTCCTTGAAATTGGATGGGAAGGAGAGATACAGTTGTGTGTCATCTGCATATTGGTGACACCACAATCCAAAACTCTAGATGATCTCTCCCACATCATGAGGGACAAAACAGAACCCTGTCTCTCATTTGACTCCTCAGCATTGCCAGCAGCTTGCTGAGCCACTTGCATATCATGGTGTCCCCCTGATTGGAGCTCTAGAATTGCCCTCTGCAACCCCTTAAGTCACTGTCTGCTAACACCTTCTATATAATTCTTGGATGTATGCAGAAAAGAGTGTCTTTGTGTGAATTGTGGTTCCCTTTGATCCATAAATAAAACTATTTTGGAACTTGCACCGTGGAGTTCTGTTTCCCAGAATTGGATCCCCACTTTGAGTTGCCTGAGCCCTCTCAGCTGCTTTCATTTGAACTAATTAAATTCTCCTTTTTGACCCTGGGACCCTGGCATTTTGGGTAACAGTAGTGAAAGCCACTGAGAGGCCCAGCAGGACGAACAGGGACACACACACCCTGTCCAGTTGCATGCACAGATCTTCCACCAAGGCAACCAAAGTTGTCTCCATACCATAACAAGGTCTGAAGCCAAGTTGAAATGAATCTAGATAATCTGTTTCATCCAGAAACCTTTGGAGCTGGGAGGCCACCAGGACCTTGCCTAAGAATGGGACACTAGGGACTGTCCTATAAGCACTCTGAATTGTGGGATGCAGGGATGCATTTTAAAAAAATAACAGCCTCACTACAGCCTCTTTTAGGCAGGATGGAAACCTCCCATGCTGCAGTGAGGCATTCACTACTCCCCTTGACCACTTGGCATGGGAAAGAGAGGCATTCACTACTCCCCTTGACCACTTGGCCAATTCCTCTCTAGCTCCTTTCAGGAGCCAGGAAGGGCAATAATCCAGGGGCTCATTCACACTGGCATTTAAACCAGATTTTGAATCTCATAGATTCAAGAATCACAGAATCAATTTGGACTGAGGTGAAGTTCGCACTACGTTTTCTATTACCGAATGCATTCATGCCCATTTAACACGATTCACATTCACACTTACTTTTGTACTTCTACAAAATGGATTCTCAATATTGGATATGATCGATCCATCTGGTTCTTTTTTAAAAAAATGTCAGTCATATGATGTGCATACACGTGTTTCTGGTTATGCAAGCACTGAGATGTGGCCATGTGCATCAGCTGTCACTAGTTCCATGGGTCTCTTTGTGTGTATGTGTTTATGTATGTGTGTGTGTGTCCTCCTCCTCTTTCCCCTCACTGATTCAGTCAGAAAAACACACATACCTTCCCATGGCCAGAGACTATTCACCAGGGCAGGGGCTTGAGATCCTGTCCAAGGAGGGGTCTGAACAGGAGGGCGGTGGTCCCCAAGAACCAGTCTGGCCCCACCAGGGTCTGCTGCCAGAGAGTCACCCTGAGGAGGAGGAGCTGGGGGTCTCAGGGGTCTGGGAACAGTTCCAGGGTCCGGGCATGGGGCTCCCAATGGTGGGAAGGCAGTGAAGGGGAAAGAGCCTCAGGGCAATGCAGAGCCTTGGGCAGCCCAGCTGCTGCTCTGCCAAGAGAGGAGCAGCAACCCCCAAGGAAGAGGAAGGCCTGCCTTTGGTCCAGAGTCCCCTCACCTCCAGGACCACCACCTCCATGTGGGTTAGGAACCAGGGGGGCCAAAGTGAGGAGGGATGATGATGATAAGGAGACTGGGAGGAGGAGAGCCCATCATCTATGGACGTTATCACACGGAGAGTAGCAGGGAGAAAGTGGAAATAAACCGGACGAGCGGAAGACTTTAATTTATGGGATTTGTCCTGTTCCACCTCGTCTGATAACTAAATTCGAATTTAAAAGGGGGTTAATTCGAATGAAAACCTGATCTTTTCATTTCCTCGAATTAACCCCCTTTTAAATTTTAATTTAGTTATCAGACAAGGTGAATGGGACAAATCCTGTAAATTAAAGTCTTCCACTCATCCAGTTTATTTCCACTTTCTCTCCGTGACTCCCCGTGTGACGTCCTATGACACTCATCCTCCTGGGCGCTAATGTGGCAAAATGCCACCCAGGAGGAGGAGGAGGAGGAGGAGGAGGGGCATACAAAGTTACTCTTCCTCCCTATTTTCCTTCTTTCTTTCTTTCTTTCTTTCTTTCTTTCTTTCTTTCTTTCTTTCTTTCTTTTTTCCTCCACCACAGCCAGGCACCCTCTCCTCTTCCTCCTTCTCCACAGCCAAAACAGCTGATGCAGATGCTTCTATGGGTGCCCTAGCACTGATCTGTTGCCTGTCCCTGGGATGTGGGCTCTGGGGGCTCAACAAAGGCTGGGGGGAGACCCCAGTGGCTTTTCAGTACCCTTCCAGGGAGCCCTTGCAACCCCCAAACTCAAGATGGAGCATGGGAAAGAGAGGTGTCCTTTGCCCAAGCCCCTTGCAATAGCCTTTCTGGGGAGCAGCCCAGTTTTGTATTCCTCCTCCTCTTCCAATTATCTACTGATTCAATCAGAGATCCACTCTCTCCCATGAAACCACAAAAATAAGACATTGCACAGATAATGTCAAATTATTTTTTAAAAAACCACCACATCACAGTCCCATAGGTTCCCTTCCCCTGACTTTCCCAATATCTGGCCAAGGCACCCATGCCAGGGCAGGGAGGAATTCTCATCATGGGAACCATTACTCACTCTTGTGATCCCACAAAAATGGTGCCGATTGCAGAAGCTATCATTTATTTATTTTTATTTTTATTAAAACACACACACACACACACACACACACACACACACACACACACACTGCAGCATGCCCCACAGAAGTCCAATGACAGCCTCATGGAAGGGCAGAGAGGGGGAAAATGGCAGCTTGCCCAAGACCTGCAGTGGGAGGAGTACCACCCCTCTGCCTACCTTCTCTACCCATTGTCCCTCCCTCCAGTGTGCCCCAAATGTGGTCGGTAATGTGTTTACACTTGTTCAACCCAGTTCTTTTAGAACGTACCCAATTCTTTTCAAAAGAAATGGCAAAAGATCCCTTTCCAAAAAAAAAAAACAAAAAACAAAACAAAAAAAAACAACCCAACACAAAACAATTCTTTTGGAATTGTGCTGATTCACTTCAATTCAGATCAAACACAGTTGGATCTGAAATCAAATCAAGTATGAATGAGGCTCATATAAACCGGTCTAAGCTGATCTGCAAACCAGTGTAAATCATAGTATGAATAAAGCCCAGTATACATGTGGTGGCTCTCACTTATCCAACAATCCTGTCCACATCCTCAGTCTGCACAAGCTGAAGCTTAATCAATAATAGAGGACAAAACAGTGCCAATATTACATCTACTGGACCTGTCTCAGTTTCAGCATCCAAGTCAGAGTGGATCCAAGCACTCTTGAATGTTGAGTTTAGTTGTAGACTTCATGGACATAATAATAAATGCACTTTTTGTACTTTTCTGTTTCTTCTCCATCCTCTATTTTTTAATTTACCTGTATAAACTCTGTAAAAGATTTAAAAGGTTCTGGGAAACCCAAAAGTTAACACACTTTTGCTGTATTTTGGTTGTTCCAAAATTATGAAGATATAACCCAACTGTAGAATTTGTTTCTGTTCATGAACCAAGATAAAGTCATTTTGTTTCCCTTTTTTACTCTGTTCCTCTTGTTTGGTGCTGTGGGCAAGAGAGGAACTCTAGGAAGTAACTGCCAGTGATCACCATTCCCTGCCAACACAATCAGAATAGCCCTTGAAACAATGCTATACCTTAACATAGCAAAAATTGGGGCATGGAGGAGGATGAAAACCAGAGAGATGGATTATCCAGGAACTCTGCCTGTAGTGATGGCAAAAAAGGGGGAGACAGAATTGGAAAATCCTCTCTGGTACAAAAGGGCAAGCATGTTTACCAAAACATTTGGATTATTTTATTCTGCAATGATGTCACCCTTCCTCATTTTTAGAAGAAATTCTCTCATTTATTTCTCTCAGGCATTCTCTCCATGGTCCTTATCTTGGAACAAAAAGAACCTACAAAAGTCTGGTGGCCAAACAGCCCTGAATTTACTTTGGCAAAAATAAGAGGATGTGATTTTGGGGCTGATCTTGTGAAATTCCATGTAAAGACAATTCTCAGATCCATCAGAGAAGTGAGTGTTTGCTAGGTTTTGATGCTGCAGGTGCTATCATTTTTTTTAACCATTTAAAATATTCAGCTGTGTCTATCTGAGACAATATAACAGCAGCAGTAACTTTTACAGAATCAAATCTTATAATCATGCATTTATTCCAAAATATAAAATCAGTGGATGCTAATTATTTTAAAATTTTATTCTTATAATATTTTTTGGGGGAAACATGAAAAGACATCTTGGGACCAAGACCAACACCAGAAAGCTTTCATAATTAGAGGCTAAATATTTTTCAAAGTCTATCTCAGCCTGAAGAAAAATTGAACACAAATAGTTCATGCAGAGTGGCAGAAGCAGCTGGAGTCATGACCTGCTGTCCAAATAAAATGCAATTGTAAAACACATGAATGCTTTGGCACAGCTGCTGAGGAACTACTTAAAATCATTAAAAGTGTCTTAATTTAAAAATAAAAACATACTTTACAGACTTCCCACACTCTTTTGCCCAACCCACAATTGTTCAGTTAATAATGGATGTTTTCTCTTCTCTGGATATATCACTTGTATTCTTACATGATCAGATACTCTCTAATCTTATTGTATACTCTGTTCCATAGACATAAATCTGTCATTTTAAAGAGTTGCATTAGCTGGACATGTTTATGGTCTACAACAGAAAGGCTTTTACTAGATCTCAAGCTACATTGAAAACGTGTGTTCATGTGCGTACGTGTGCATGTGGGAGTGCCTTCAAGTTACCTGTTGACTTCATAGAGTTTTATTAGGCAAGGAATACTCACAGGTGGTTTTACCAGTTCCTTCCTCTGAAATATAACCTAAACCACTTGGTATTGCTTGGTGATCTCCCATCCAAATACTAAACAGAGCTGACCCTGCTTAGCTTCCAAGATCAGACAGGTACTTGAGATTTTAGGGAGCTATAAATTCATCTTCTGATGGACTGTAAATGACTGCTTTTGATGAAGAACATACACAGACAAAAGCTGCATATGGTGCACAGAAATGTCAGTCTAGGTTCTTTGAAGCAATCTATGCTCAGCTATTCCCCTTAGATGCACAGCTGATTATTTTAACAGAAACAGGCTGCTATGTATATTAAAAATACATCAGTAACTAAATTTTAAGGTACCACACTAGGCCATCTCAAAAGAAACATCACTAAAGAGACAGTATACACCCCTCTTTTTGGCTGTCCTGCCACAAGGAAAGGAAATTTTCATTTCATTCTCCAACATGAGAACAACTCCTCCAAAATATAATAGGTTGGCCTGTCATCTACTGAGGTCCAGTTCAGCACTCAGTTCAGTTGTCCTGTTTGACTATTAAGGGCTCCTGGTAAGCTTACCGCAGTGTCAGGACTAGTCAGCTCTATTTCCAAAATTCAGACAATAGTCTTGGTGAAGAAACAACAAAAGACTTTATTGCAGATCTTGGACAGTTGTGACCAGCAAGTTGGTATTGAACTTCCCTTCCCTCTTGTCACTATATACAGACTAGAATCACCCAGCCCTGCCTGTTTGCAATGTAACAATTTGACTTCTGCCTCGTAACTGCAATGTATCTTTTTGATTTTTGCCCAGTGACTTTTATGTAACCATTTGATTTCCGCCTAGTAACTGTGCTATAACCTTTTGTTTTCTGTCTAGAAATTGTAAAGTCACCTTTGACTTTTGCCCAGCCACTACCAGGCAGCCTTCTGATTTTTGCCTGGCAACTGCAGTAAAACCTCTTTCAACTGTTTTTTGAAATCGGTCCCAAAATTAAAACTCTGTCAGGCAAACGAGTTTAAATCCTCTCTTAGGATGCATCTACACTATAGAAATAATGCAGTCTGACACTACTGTAAGTGTTTTTCTCCATCCTATGGAATCCTAGGATATGTAGTTTTATGACTTCTTTGCCTAAGAGTCTCACAAATCCCAGGATTCTGTAAGATGGAGCCATAGCAGTTAAAGTGGTGTAAAACTGCATTATTTCTACAGTGTAGATTTACCCTCAGTCATCAAGTTCAGTTTATGGCTTTGGTCTGATCACTGTTGTTCTCCCTCACATACATCACAGGGCTTTTGTGAGAGTAAAATTATGGCAGAATATGAATATAATATGCAAGCTTAAATTAAACCACAGTAATATCATCAAAATAAGGTTTCTGAATATGATGTTCCCCTTTCATACTAGACTTCTTGTCTGGCAGATGGCCTGAATCCTCAAAAACCAGCCAGACATTTAAGAAAGGCTAGCCAAGAGCCCTCTGTGTAAACATTGCAGCAAAACACTATCAGCAAACTTTTAAAATAATTCTTTTTCTATACTAGGCTTTAGATGAAATATGATCACTGCAGCAAATCTAATCAAAACAACAATGATAACATTTGTGAAAGAGCCCCTTTTTATTTCTAGATTGAACACCACATGCCTTGCAATAAAATTCTATATGAATATCCTTCCAGGGAACAGAAGAACAGGTAATATAAATTAAAGAACACCTGGTTCTCTAATGAAATTGGAAATGATCAAGCCAGGATTCAGTAACATTAAACAAAATCAGTCTGCAAGATTTGGTATTGTTTACCTTTTCACCCACATCACCTTTGTCACCTTTCAAGCCATGTTCACCCTGTATTGGGGAGAAATGTGAGACTCATTGATCACATAAACATTTAAAACAACAGCGACAGTTTTTAGTTATGTTTGTATGTGGGAAGCAGAAATCTACTTAGAGGTGGTTTTTTAATTAATATTAATTATCGATAAAGTGGGACATCTAAGTACACACACACACACACACAGCTCATAAGGACTCTGACTAAGATCCCATTAGTTCTATCAGTATAGTCACACTAATGGAAGAAGTGAAGGTAATGATCGTGCAGAAGAAGATATCAGTGGTGGCAGCAGTGAGGAAAGTCAGGAAAATGTGAGAGCAATAATGGGAGATGGAAGGCGTTCTGTCCCCTATTTTTCAGTTGCTTGGCCTGGGGAGGAGAATGCAGCATGAGAGAGTGACTTGGAGGATGGCCTCTCAAATTATGACACAAGTGATTGTCCAAACCACCCCTCCCATATTGTACTGCTTTGTAAACCCTTCTTCTCTTGGTGGGAAGCCAGGCATTTAAGGTATGGGTGGCATGAAGTTGTTTGTCTTCTTCCACTGTCACTGCCTCCAACTCCCTCTTGCTGTGTGAATGTGGAGAGAGAAGAACTGCTTGTGTAACATAGGAGTAGGTGTGCCCCAAAATGACCTCTCTCTTTATTGCTATTTTAGTTCTCTTTACTAATAACAATGCTGAAAATCTAAAATGTTTTCCTTTATTAAAAAAACAGAGCAGCAAAATAAATACATGCATGGAGATTCTCTTAGAAGCATGAAACTGCATAGAAAAATCTGCCATTTCACAGAAGAAGAAAATCCACTGCACATGTGAGAACTGGAAACTAAAGCTGTTTAGCTTGAAACACCTTTATATTTCACAATCTAGAGTGAGGTCTGCATTAATACCTTCTTATAACCACATACATTTGAGATGGGAACACACCATGCCATCTTATGCCCTATTAAAATAATTTGGATTGCTGATAATCTTCAATAGTTCACTTTACATATTCTGATTTGTCATATTGCTAAGAGTCACATGAATACCAAACAGGGACAACCTGACTTAATAGCTAAGATCACTGCTGTAGTAATCATGGTAGATAAAACACTGAGTGCTATTTCTAGCAGCAGGCTTTTTATTAGCAATAGAATAGCTGTGGAGCAGGAGTTTTATTGCCTTTGTGTTTGAAGATGGGCATTCAAAGTGGCCACCCAAGCTCTATTTCCTGTAAAATAATGCTTCATTGACTGCTCAAGAAAAAAAAATTAAGGTTAAAACAAAAGTTCTTACCTAACTTAAATACACACACAAAGAGAAACACATATATCCTAATCAAAGAAAACTGAAAACATGGATATAACTATTATCAGTGCAAAAGAAAAAGCATCTTCAGTTTGTTTTAGCAAATATGATGTAAAACATTACGTATGATAATAGGCAGAATAGGGGAGAACCAGCATTGCCTCCAATATCACCCTTCAGAAAAGAGAGAGGCCTTGAACCTGCCTGGCTGCTGTTTTGCCTGTTTTGCCTCTCTTTCTCCCTGTGGACTAAAGCCTTACATTGCTCCCTACAAGACCTGGCCCCCAGATAATGTGCCAGGTAGCCAGCTTCCTGCAAGGAGATGAAACCTGGGTACATTAGGTGGTGAGTCTACCACTGGTGTGGTTGCCATTAAAGAGGGGTCATCATTTTACGAGGAACCACTGAGCAGAGGGTGAGGACCAGGGAGGGTGAATGGAAGGTAGAGGATTTTTTAAAAAACAAATTGTGGTCTTTTAAAATATCTTGACCACTGGTAATAAAATGAAAATGAGTTATATGGGGGAGTATTGATCCAGGGAACAGCCATTGCCACAGTAATGGGTAGAGGAAGATACAGAGTGGGGAAACTGTGTTATAACCATAGGAGGGTGAAAAACCATACTGGTTAGTCTTGTAGGGCAGTGTGTAAAAGTCCCCTATTGCTTGAGATACCTCTGATGGATGACACTGTCCAGATGCAATGGTGGCAGAAAATAAAGCTTTCTTTGCTACTGTCACTGCCACTGTACAGGCTTTCTAGTGAGCTCTAGACAGTATTTGGTCAAACTTGCTGCAAGTTTTCCACAATTGATGCTCTGATCTCCAACCCACTTATTTCACCACTAGCTCCCTAGTAAACCAGGTTGCTTGCTGCTCCTAATCTGTTCCCTGGGCCGCCCCAGGAAGCAGAGGATTGGAGCCACTGCTAGCACACACAGCAGCCCCAATTCTCCCGTTTGTCACCTCTTAAAAGAGCAGCAAAATGCCGCTCCTATTAGAGGCAGCAAAAGGCCATCCCATGAGCCACTGCGCAGCTCTTCTCTGGCCCTTTCAGCGTAGCGCGTGAGGACGCTACATGCAGAGGACATCCTGATGCCATGCGCTGTGCGTAAGGGCACGTGATGTCAGGATGTCTTCAGGGAGGGGTTGGGGTGGCTGGTGTGCGGCTGCCTCTCCCCTTCCCTGCCTCCAACACGCCACAAAGGGCCAGTGTGCAGAGGCTATCAGTCTTGGACCCATTGGATTTCAGTATAAATCTGGGTATGGTATGGCTTATTCTCACACAAAGAATTTTCTATTAGCAATTAATACACAATACAGTGATTTTAGTGGCTCCTGAAATTCTGTCCCTCATGTGGCTAGGTTGGACCCCACTCTGCTGTCTTTACATAACTGGCAGAGATCTTTTGGTTTACCCAGGCCTTTGATAGCAGGGATGTCATTCTTCACTAAGACTGTATCCACACTGCAGAAATAACCCAGTCCAACACCACTTTAACTGTCATGGCCCAATGTTATGGAATTCTGGGAATTGTAGTTTGTTGTGGCACCAGAGCTCTCTGACAGAGAAGAATAAAAGTCTCACAAAATTACAGTTGCCAGAAATCCATAGCATTGAGCCACAGCAGTTAAAGTTACTTCTGCAGTGTGGATGCAGCCTAAGTTTCTCTTCAAAGGCAGCAATGAGTCATTTGAGCTACTTTCTTCCCAGTGCAAGAAAGTCTTTGGAAAGCATACAATTTTTGGAGGCTATTCATAATTCAGGGCATATGCTGTGCAAAATTCATACATGGTTGTTTTGTGCAGAAAACAGAGTTTTCTGTGCAGGAAACACCATTTTCTGCATCAACACAGAAATATTATTTCCTGCACAGAAAATGCTGTGCATAGAAAAATGTCTATGTGAATCCATCATGTGTGAATTACTAAACCTGCACATACAACATTTTCTTTGCAGGAAATGCTGTTTTTTACACAGAAAAAGTGTATTTGGGAGTGTATTCTATGTAAAATTTACACATGGCTGACTTAAAATATTATTTTCTGTGCAGAAAATGCTGCTTCCTGCACAGTAAATGCTGTTTTCTGTGCAAAACAACCACACACAAATTGTGTAAAAGAAGTCCTGAACCGTGAAGATTCTCATCAGTCCATGAGTCTTCTTGTTAGGATTTGATATACTAAAAAACATGGTATTTGACCATTTTCCAAATGTATTTGAATTTTCTGTCCATTTGTATTTGATGGTTAATTTGCCACTGCAGCAAATCTTTTAATTGGTGTGTGTTGTATTTTTGAATAATTATTATGTTTTAATTATTGCTTAAATTGAATATTAGTGCCATTAATGTGACTGTTTATTTATTTATTATTAAAACATTTCTATCCTGCCCTTTATAACAGGATCTTGAGGGACTCTACAATATAAACAATTTAAAACATTTCTAGATTAAATATTTGAACAATATAAAAACATATTAAACACAACCACAGTTAAAACCACTTATAAAACTACATTAATTAAGAAACCATGTACATGTATTCTTGATTTAATTTAATCATATAAAAACTTGATTTAACTTAGGCCTTTGCAGACTGCCAGAAATAGTGCAAATTGAGTCCACTTTAAGGGTTAGGGTTACGGAATCATGGGAACTGTAGTTTATTGTGGCATCAGAGCTCTCTGACAAAGGAGGCTCAATGTCTCAGGAAAAAAAAAAACAATTCCCATGATTCCCTAGCACTAACCCTAACCCTTAAAGTGGACTCAATTTGCACTATTTCTGGCAGTCTGCAAAGGCCCTAAATTAACTTTATATTATGCCATGTTTTAACTGGATCCCCTTTTAACTTATATTGTAAGTCACCTTGGGTCCCATATAGGGCAAAATACTGTGCACACAAGACAAATTTGATCATATTCAGTACACATCCTTGATGTTCCCCATGATGCTTAGAAGTAAGAATGCTATTGATTTGCATCCCAGTCTCAGAAAACAGATCCCATGTTTCCAACTGAATGTTAAACTCTAATTCTCATATTGTCATTACAAATACCCTGCAAAGTTAGGCAGAAATGGACTCTAGCAAGGCTGATGTGTAAATTTAATAGCTAAAGGGGAACTTGTGTTTTTGTAAACAAATCTAACAATGTACTATAGGTTCTACAAAACCCCAAGGGATATAGGAAACGAGAAACAAGGTATTTTAATGATACTAAATATATGTAAATTGGCTATACCTTCTCACCAGAAATACCAGGAATACCAGAGGCACCAATCAGACCATCTTCTCCCTGAAACAAATTATATGTAATCTGGGTTACCTGTCATTCGATAACCAAAACAATTTGATTAAAAATACTGTACACAAAATTATAAAGAAATAACCATAGGATAGTTTAAACTACTCCCCATTGTATCACATTCTTATTTGGATAGAGCAATTTGATCTTTTTCTAAACCAACTATCACACGAAGGGTTAAAATAATCTGAATATTTAAATAAGAGCATAGTTGGCTGATAAATAATATACAGTCTGGTGCTAGCAGAGCATTTAGTCATAAGCTTGCTTTTGATTTCAGAGTGACAAATTTTAACATACATTTTATTCATCAACTACAGAACAAGTACAGATTTGGAAAATGCAATGAAGTCCTTGACTGTTTTTTTGCTGGGGACTTTTTTTGTGGATTTTCCAATATATTTTTTTCCATTTCACTGATTGTAAACTGATTTACAATGATATAACTTCCCAACAAGATGTCAACCACAATTATTCTGCAGAAAAAGTTTTTTGAGCGGCTGGACCCCCAGCACATAAACACACACACTCAAAAGCACTAATGTTTCCACTCCCACAGGTTACATGCTCTCAGCTCAGTAGAAGGCAATGGCAGACCTCTGAACAAATCATACCAAAAAAACCCTATGATAGGGTCACCTTAGGGTCCCCATGAGTCAGAAATGACTTGAAGACACACAATGACAACAACAACGAATAAAAAAGCTCATGGCAGTTGAGAGTTTTTCAAAGGGTGTCTCAATGTGTTGAGAGAGTTTTTATTGAGGCAACTGTGGTTGTATTGAGACAAATTTTCAATGTTATAGCAAGACAACTGTGTTAAGTCACATTTTCCAATGCTGTATGGAAATAACTGTGTTGAGAGAATTTTTCAGCGGAGTGCCTTACCAATGGATGCTTTCCACTAGGATTGCCAGGTGAAATAAAGGATAGAGCTCCTGTGCCTTTCATAGTTTAGGAAAACTGGGAAATTCCCCTCTTTCATACAAGCTTTAACGGTACAAGAATCCTGTTCCTTATTTCACATGGCAAGAATGAGAAAATTTATGAATACAGTAGACCCTTGGCATATGCAGAGGATTTATTCTGGACACACACACACACACCAGCATATGGGGGAGGAAACATGTACGCTGATGCCCTATAGAAATGAATAGTGGTGCGCTCCTGTGCATGTGCCATTTTTCCACCCTGGCTTGCTGTACGCCTAAACTGAAAGCCGCATATGGCGCAGGTGCCCTGTATTCTTTATATCCCTATCTGGTAACAAAAGAACAAGAAGGAGTGGCTTTCTGCTGCTCCTTTTTGCACCAGAGAAATGCCGGGTTGGGAGTGTGGCATGTGGTTGCCGCATCTCCAACCCGGCAAGCAAAGGGGTGACTGCAAGCCACTCTATCAGTGTCATCTGTTTTGCTCCTAAGTGATTTTTAGAGATATTATTCATATCAATTCTAATGGCGCATTGTTTAGGGAAAGCCATCCATCTCTAGTAGGAATTACAGTTCTCTTGTTGAAGGACTTCTTAGTGTTGATCATTCTGTGATATATAGAACTGTATGTTTTTAACTAAAGTGCCCTCTAACCAGAATATACTGTAACATTTGTTTCAGTATTATCATGCCTTAAACATTGCATAAAAGAAAAGAGAGGAAATACAGTATTTTAGGATTATATCATCCTATATCTTTTGACACTCAAAAGAAAAGTCAGAGAGGGTAGTAACTGAATATTCCTTTGTTTTCTGCAAGACCCTATAGACCTTTTTTTGGTGACTGGACCAAAAATATAGCAGCAGCTATGAGAAATTTTTGTTCCAGAAATCCGGAATGGGCAAAATGAGAGCACAGAAATTTCTTCAATATGTGAACAACTGGTAATCACACTTTTTCATTGATGGTGCTTTACTGGGCAACAGGAGATTCTAATACAGGGTCAATTATGATTTTTGTTGTTGATAAAAATAAGTAAGAACTGAATACTTTAAACAGAATGTCTAAAAGTAGACCCAGTTCCAAATTGTAAGTTGTTTGTATGTGCTTTTGAAAAATTGAAAAGCCTGTTTTGTTCCTGATTGATTCCAAATTTTAGAAATTGACTTCCTTTTTATTATTTGAAGCTGTGCAGAAGTACCTATGCCTTGGAATTATTTGATATTATTATTATTATTATTATTATTATTATTATTATTATTTTATTATTTATTCCACCCCTCTGGGCAACGCAACTGGGGGACCTTATATTAAAATATACATTCATGCCCCACGATCCCACCCCCCATTAAAATACTATTAAACAGTGACAATTTAAAACACAGTTAAAATAATAACACAAATAAACAAATAACAATAACCACAGCAGAATCAGGGATACACAGGATGGCTGTCTTTTGATGGCTGGGATATCTATTCAGGAAAGGCCTGCCAGAAGAGATCCATCTTAACAGCCTTTTAAAATCTGTTTAAGGTGATAATATGATGGATCTCATCCGGCAGGCCATTCCATAATCTG
>CM034701.1:265204071-265216087 GCA_020142125.1 Phrynosoma platyrhinos | reverse complement strand
GTGCTCCAAGGATACTGACTGGACAGTTGAGTTTGCTTCTCTGGGAGCTGTCCAGCCTTCAGTAGAATATTTTTTCAGTGAAAGAGACTTCCTTGCCTTCACTTCAATAGGCAACATCAGCCAAGATGTTACGATAGGAAGCCTCAGGTGTACTCTTCTTATGAAAGTAACCTTTGTGAGTCTTACTTAGGACCCTCATAAGTTTGTTAGCAACTAAAGTTTAGTTACATCTAAATTCCCTTGATAAAGGTATTGAACTAGAAACTGGAGGTGATTTATTCTCTTGTGTTCATACACATGGTGGTAATACTAAACCAATTTGTAAGAAGTGTAAAGGAACTTGCCCTCTCTCTGTGTGTAAACCTGTTTCTTGCACATCCAGGATGTAAGAATTCTTTAAAATGCAACTGGTGGCAGTCTACCTCTCAGCAGTATAGACAAAGGATGTCTAGCAGCCTGTCTAACCTTTCAGGGCTGGGAATATATATCAGTTTGTCACATCTCCCTTTTATAACATTGTGATACAACCCTGATCCAGCAAGGAAAAATGCACTCACAATGTGGAATGAATCCATCCCTTCCAACATTTCACAGATGAAAACTGGGAGGCATATGACAAGGCAACATTGTAGTATGCTCAAGATGGTAAACATAATGAGGAAAAACACACAAGCTAGGAAAGGCTACAGCAATTTGTTTCTGCCTGAGTCTACTGGGAAGGGCAAGACTCTATTTCCTTTGACCTATACTGCCCACTTTTTGCTCAGCAATTGAAGCAAACTTAGGACAAAGTGGGAAAGTGGGAGGAGGAGTGAGAAACTGGAACATTTTAAAAGCTGCTAAATAAAAGTGGGATGACAGGTAATTAATCAGGACAGTATGTGCCAAATCAGTTGGAGGGTGTATGATAGCAGAGGTGGATAATTAATTGATCAGAGTTAGATGGAGGTTGTTACAGAACAAATTAATTGCACTATTGAGCACTTCATTTTGCAAAGAAAACAGAGATAGTCAAGGTGGTGTAGTGGTTTGAGTGTTCAATTATTAGTATTGGACTATGATTCTGGAGACCAACATTTAAATCCCCAGTTAGCCATGGAACCCACTGAGTGGCATTAGGCAAGTTATACTCTCAGCCTTAGAGGAAAGGATAAGTAAACACCCTCTGAACAAAACTTGCCAAGAAAACACTGTGATAGACTTTCTTTAAGGTAATAATAAATCAGAAACAACTTGAAGGCACACAACAACAACAGTGAGTACCTACACAGGTTAGATATTTTACAACTTAGGTAAGTCATTTTGCAACATCAGCTAAAATATCAACTATCTAGCTGGGTTCTTGCAAGATTGCTTATCACTGTGTGCAAAATGCAAACTTATTTGGAAATCTAAAAACTGCAAGGGAAGCAATTATAATCCTTAAAATTTAATGAGTTAATGAGGAAATATCCCCTTATAGTATCATTATTTTCTAACTTTTTCCCAACTCCTTTCTAGCTTTTCCTGACCCAAAGTGTAACAGATAGTTGACTTTTGCATGCTTTGTTCTCTGGGGACCCAAAGCAGGGCAAATATAGGCTTTTAAGTGCTTTTCTCTTCTTCCCTGCTATCCTAGAGACAAACTGCCATTTTCTTTCAGACACTGGGGAGTTTGCTTTAGAATGCTCTAAGGATTACCAGGCAAAGCCATTATTCTTTACACATCAAAGGTCCTTTTAGGCAGTGTGATCCCCAATGTACTTTTTAGACACAACGAAAGAGAAAATTTTAAATCCCAGGGTGAGACATCTATAATTCCATGCCTCTGTATTCTAGAGAACACTTACTGACAGAATATTAGGTAAAGAAAGTGAATTGTATGAGCAGTGCAAGACGACAACACATGTATATCCTCTTTTATTTTACTCTGCACTGTATTTCGTATAAAGTGTACTCAAAAGCAAATTCTTCTAAATCCAGAAAAGCTCTTTTAACAAAATATGACACTCTTTCTACATTGTTTGCAGATTCTTAAACCTTGTACTATTATACAGAGGTCATGTAGCATGTCTCCCTTATTGCTGCAGGTCTTCAGGTCATTTCTGATTTACCACAACCCTAAGGCAAAATAATTGTGGTTTTTGTGGCAAGATTTGTCTTTGGAGATTTACACATTCTTACCATTCTTAAAATGTGGCTAGATCATCCCTAAAGCACGAGGGCGTGATTGACGGTTGCACTTGTCTCTCATGATGAAATTGTTATGATAGCGTCCCATCATTAAAGTGTTTGCGGAGCTGACATTTCCCTGCATAATGGACCTACACGTACCTTCCTTGCCTTCTTTGGTCTTACACAATCTGGCTTCCAAGGCCCAGGAATAGCAGATGGATTCTCAAGAGGCTTGCCTTTACAGACATGTCCCCAATATATGGTTGGTATGGGACAATGTGGCAGAAACAAAGTCAATTTGTAAAGTCCTCTTCCCCTCCACATGATTACAACTCCATCGAAAATGCTCCCAATGAACCCAAAACACAACTGCATTATGTGCTGATTAGAAGACTTTGGGCTGCACAAAGATAATACTACGTTTCCATGATTATTAATATGTCACAACCAGCTTTGCCAGAATGATTGCATTTTAGGAATAATATCTAAAATACACATTCCTCTGAGATCAAGTAATTCTTGAATGAGCCTAACATACAAGGACCAGCAGAAAATGCTGTAGCTGGGAACTGACTCTGCAACGAAATTTGCATATTTTTATAACGAAAACATTTTTATCCTTCCTCCACCAAAAATGTTGTTTTCTATGCAAAAAAAATATTAGAATTTGATTCAGAATTGTGAAGATTCTTGTCAGTTTAGCACTGGACTTGTCATGATTTCTAGACACTTGACAAATACGGTATGTTTTTCAACCATTTTTCAAATATTTTCAATATTCTTTCTATCCCTAGTAGTGAGCTTTTCCTGATTTCCTCCAAAGGCTTGCAAAGGCCCTAGCAGCACGTTGCCAGGTTTAATCATGAGTATTGTTAAAAAGAGGAATGTAGAATATGAGTTAAGTTACTGTATGGTGTCACACTGCCTGAATCCTATAAGATTATGAGTAGCAGCTTTATTGAAAGAAATATTGTTAGGAGGGGAAGAAACCCATGAAAAAATAATGACAAACAAATGAGAAAAGAATTTATGAGGTAAGATAAAACAAAAGCATATTCTGTGAAACATATTCTTGTATATGCCAGCTTCAGAATAATAATATAATAATAATAATAATTTTTATTTATATCCCGCCCCTCTGCTAGGCAATCGGGGCAGCGTACAGCATTTCAAAACATCAAAACAAACATTAAAGCAAATACAGAAGACCGGAGATATATGTATAGCTTGGCTACTTTTTTTTTTTTTTAAATGTATAGAGTAGAAACAATCCAAATGTCAGAAGTTTCAACAAAACTTATTAAGTTAATGATAATAATAAGTTTTATTTTTAATCCGCCCCTCTGCTCAGCAATCGGGGTGACGTACAACCTTATAACACCCTAACCCTCCCACCCCTTAAAACTAGATTAAACCAAGAAAAAACTAAAATGAATGTAAACATAAATACAAATAAAACAATTTTTTTGGGCAGATGCCTGACCTTTTCCTACTATTCTTGGCATTTGAGATATCTCTACTCCTGATACCAAACCAGTGTTATCTTATTTCTTTGGGGGATTATAATAAATTCAGCTTTGTGGGAAAACAAATATTTATCCTTCAGCAGGAGAAGGAGGGTGCACGCACACTGTAGAAATAATGCGGGTTGACTCTGCTTTAACTGCCATGGCTCAATCCTAGAGAATCCTTTAATCTATATTTACATAAAAGGTTATATCCTAATCTAACTGGTGAATAGTTCAGGTAAAGATACATATTTATCTCACCATCTTTCCAAACAAAGTTGAGAGAGCAGGAAGATGGGAATAGCTCAGTTGAAAATCTTGAGAGAGAAAGTCTGTTAGTCCCAAAGAGGTAGTGACCTAACTCACATGGTTAGTTTGAATGAGAGAGAGAGAGAGAGAGAGAGAGAGAGAGGAATTTGCAAGCAGGAAATCCCTATCTATCTAAGGAGGGGGAAAGAGAATGCAAAAATCTTCTAACAAGTCTGAGCTACCTATTTATCTAAATACATTCACTGTTTGAAAATATTTGAATATATATATATATTCTAAACAAAAACCCTTGATTTTTGCATTTTATATATGGGGTAGCATTTTACAATGACATTGCATTTAATGGGATTTGAGCATCCATGGAAGGACCTGGAACCAATCTCCAGTGGATATCAAGGGCCAACTGTAAGGTGTCATTCAGATAGAAAAGTCCCCAGAGACCATAATGAACTCTGTTTATGCCAAGATGGATGTGTGGAGGGGAGCACATCTACATCCCTATGTAATAAAAAACTAGCCTATCAAGCTAAAGGGTTGTATCCCAGTAATTTGCCTTCTGAACGAGTTTTCTGTTCCTAGGGACTGTTAAACAAAACATGATTATTCAAAAATGATCCCCTACCTGCAACAGTAGGTGATGCAGTGTATTCTCCCACCTCATTCTGTTGCAAGTACAGACCAGGTCTCTGGTGTCTTATGCATCTGTTAAATGCTGTTAAGTTTCATTCAAAGCAACTGGGCTGCTTTCCAAGTGAACGTGTTTCACTTCTTGATGCCAGTGTGTTGTGTTAACTGCAATGTTTTGGGGTTTCTTTTGCTTTGTTTTACTTGCTCACATCAATGAAACTTATACTCCCAAAGGAAATACTGAAGGAAAGAATGATGCAAGAAGGAAGGGTCAAACAAGAAGGATTGTAGCATAGGTCTTTGAAAGTAGAATATGTCAAACTAATCTGGGGAAGATAATTGGTTTTCTGGACAAGGGAAATACTGTCAGTTTAGTCTGTGTACATTTTAGCAAAGCACATAAAATAGTGCCATATGGGAGATTACAACTTAAATTGGAAATCATGGAATGTATGGTGGTAATGTAGTTAGATAAGAAACTGGTTAAAGCAAAACATAAAGGGAGGCATGGAAAGGCCTTTTTAAGATTTTAGACTGGTATGTGGTAGACACGTCAAATATCTCTGAAAAACTGATCTTCAGCCATAGTTTTGGTAGTGGGAGAAGGATCCTGATAAATTCTGAAACACAGATGGGAAAATTAGGAGACATATTTCACAAAATGAGGTCTGGAGCATTTGAAAAGGGGAGATAGTGTTAATTGTGTTATTACGATAGCACTAACACGTACAGTACTTTATTTTGTGTTTAGAAACCTTAAATGGGAAATGAAGAAGAGGAAAGTATAGCTAACTCTTATTTAGATAACACTACTGACTGTAAAACACAACATAAAGATCAACATCAGTTCAATTGATAATGCACCCATGTTTACATTATTGGCAAAACTTTCATGATAGATGATCAAAATAACACTGATTTTTTAAAAATGTCAACAAACCAGAGGCTAATAGCAAACACTACTCTAGCCAACTATATAGAAAAAGAAGAGGGTTCACAGATAAGACATGAATCTTTAATTTTAAGCCAAGATACCAACTAGACTAAAGACAGTGCTTGAAACTGTGTCAAAGGCAGCAGAAAACAAGGAGAAAGGGGTGTAGAGGGCACAAGGAAAGGCATGAAGAAGAGCTATTAGATAATGCATGGATTTTTGTACACACCTCTCCCAAATACACCATTATTGTCCATGTTCTTTGTGAATTCAGTATGTTTTTACTACGTGAGCCTCTGTATTGTAGTAGTTTGAGCACTGAACTACGGAGAGTATCATACTACACTGTTATAGCACTATTATTCCACTTTAGTTGCTATGGCTGCCTCCTGTGGAATCCTGGTATTTGAAGTTTAAGGAGGGCATTTAGAATTCTCAGCAAGAGAGCTCTTAGACCTCACTAAACTACAAACTCCAGAATTGCACAGGAGTTAGAATTTACATATAGCAGTTAAAGTGGAATAACAGTGCTATTATAGTGTGATATTGATTTATGACTCTGAAGACCAGTGTTTGAATCCCTGCTCAGCCATGGAAATCCATTCCAAGTTCAACTTCTCAGCCTCAGAGGAAAGCAAAAGCAAACCTTCTAAACCTATCTTGCCTGTGAGATGTTGCCTTACGGTCGCCATATGTTGGAAACGACTTGAAAGCACACAAACAACAACAGCAACAACAACAAAGTTTATTCATATCTCCAGTTAGAATGGCTTCATAAAATAGACTGCATGATAAAGCTAAGCAAGACACTTAGGACTTAGTGAACGAAAAAAGGAAGAGAAAACACCCTAAGACGAGTAGAACAATTAAAAATAACTACTACTAAATATGTCTCTAGAGTTCTGAAATGTATCTCAGGAAAATTGCACAAACAACTCATCGGAGAAGTGAGGATGGGGGGATGCTCACCCAGTTGCAGTCCTTTGCATGTTGACCTGAAGTAAGCTAGTTTATCTGTGGCCACCACAAGGCTAGTGTGCCTTCTTCCTTCTTTCCCCTTCTAACATCCCTTTAGGTATAGAGGCTGCATCCTTCCCATCTTCCTATCTAGTTTACCAAGTCCCATCTCATGGCATATGCATATGCCCTTTGGGTTTGTGATGATTCTACCTCTCTCACTGACAGAATAACAGATGGCTGACTGGCGGGATAGGTAGGTGGGTTGCCTAGAAATCTCAGTCACCTGGTATGGCTGTTGAGTCTCTATGGGAGCTCAGCTGATCACTGGTCATAGGAAAGATAGTTGGAAGGGTGGGGAAATGGAATGGAATACCCTGAAAGAAAACATAACTGGCTAGCCAGGCCATTGAAAAGGAACATTTTGTACTGCAACCACTTTGTTGCAGGTTTTACTTGTATCAACAGCAATAATATTTCTGCAGCAACCGGTGAGACCAAAATTAAACTAATTCAAGTAATACCAATTTAAGGCTCTAATATGAAATGAAATCTGCTTTCCTTAATATAAAATAGTTTATATATTTTATAAATATAAAATATTAAGGAAATTGCAGAAGGAATAATGCAGAGTTATACCATATTTTTTAAAAAATGAAATATGTCACATGTTGAAGCTTTTTAAGGTCTAAGTAACTAAAGAAAATCAAAAGTAGAACCCCTTTCTAAAATCCAAAGCAAACAGTAGTGCTACAAGATCCAGCAGGTTTCAGAATTAAAGGGGGGAAGCAGACGAGTGGTTCCAGGACGCCGTGGGACGGTGCGCCGCGGGACCGCGGCATCCGCACCACGGCGCACCGTCGGCGCCTCTGAAAGGAGCGCAAAATCAGCGCTCCTTTCACAAGTCAGTGAAAGTGTGCCCTTAAAGCGTAGGGTGCACTTTCACTGACTTTTCCGCCTCAGCGTGTGTGGACGCTGTGGCGGGAGGTTGCCCTCGGAGCGCCGGCCGTGCGGAGGGCTGGCAGCTCCGAGGGCAACCTCAGGAGGAAGAAGGGGCGCCGAGCGTGCGGCTGCCCCTCCTCTTCCCTGCCTCGGAGATAACTCTATTAGTCGTCTGCCAAGGCTCAAAATCATCAAAAAAGTTACTGACCAAAATTGTTTTCAGCAGGGGGAAAAAAACATATTAAGAATTAGGTCTAAAACACACTGCAGAAATAATCCAGTTTGAGACTGCTTCAACTGCCCTGGCTGAATGTTACAGAATTCTCGAAACTGTAGTTTTGGGAGACATTTAGCCTTCTCTGTCAGAGAGCTCTGCTTCTACAATAAACTACAATTCCCAGGATTCCCTAGCACTGAGCCAGGGCAGTTAAAACAGTCTCAAACTGAATTATTTCTGCAGTGTGTTTTGGACTTTAATGCCAAGCAAATATATTTAGAGAGAGCACTACATGTTCAAAAAGGCAAAATGAAGAAAGCCCTGATCCTCCTAGAGATCTAAACTATGGAGATTATCCAATGGGACTCAGGCCATTTGATTTTTATATATTTACAGAGCCGCACATATATATGGTGCTAGAAGAAAACATCTGGACCATTTTAAATGTTTAATATGAAGTTATGCTTTTAAAGAGGTATAGAGTAAGATGGGAGAACCAGAAAACCCCCTGATAGGTTTGCCTTAGGGTTGTTGTAAATCAACAGAATAAGATGCATATTTTTTTTCTTTTTCCAGATATTCTAATATGTACTACAATTAGAAAATCAAAGAGCAAAACACAAGGGAAGTATAACATTGCCAGTGAAGTTTTAAAAAGATTTTAATGTCTTACCTTTTCTCCTTTCTGGCCTGGCAAACCTGCTACACCTGGCAATCCTACTTCTCCCTATTTAAAATAAAATTAGAATGATTTATTCTGGAATATTAAGTACAACAAATAGCAAAGATAAGCAGTGTTTACAAGTAAGGATTAGGGAATACTCTCTAATGTAGGGATGTAATTTATATGGCACTCCATATATTGGACTCCAACTCCTATCACACCTCACTATATGTTGGCTAAAGCTGATGGGAATTTGAAGTTCAACAATACCTGGAAGGCCACATATTCCCCTCCCCTACAAAGCCATGCATGTAGTGTCCCCAGCACAATATGCCTGATAGTTATTTTTGAGGAAACTTACAGAAGAAGAAAAAAGTTCGACTATTTAGCTCTTTCTTCTTCCACCTTGTTTTTTAAAGTCACCCCTATGCCTAAGTTACTGGGGAAGGAGGTCATGACTTTGTGACATCAGCAGCTGTTACAACAATCTCTACTGTTGTTTCATGCATTTTTGTCTCTTCCTTTGCACAACTACTACATATTACTGCTACTACTACTAGGTCGACACCATTACACCATCTGGAAACACATCCAATCATCTAGTTTGCAAGGTAAGGTAGAGCCTGGTTAGCACTTGGATGGGACACCACCAGTAAATATCAAGGATATCCAAGTAGAGCTAAAAGAAAAATCCTTCCTTAAACTGTGGACAGCCACTACAGTGGGAGTTGACCAGACAAAGCTACCAATCTCAGTACCATCTAAATGTACTAAAGGACTATATTCCTAGGCAAGAAAGAAGTTTTCTTGACTGGAAGACTGGGCTGGGTATAATGGCTGCCAATGACACAAAAGATGTTTTCCCTAATGTAGAGGATCCTGTCTGATTTCCTCTGTGCAGTTCTTTGGGGGGGGGGGTTAGCTCTGTGGGGCAGTGTTCTCTCTTAAGGGATTCCCCAAACAGTATTTTACTTCCACCATCTCATCTTTCTGACAGTAGCTCAGTATACAGAAAATACATATTATTTTAAATGCATGCTTGATGATGTCCGGAACATTATTGCTTCTGTATTATCTTTCAGTCCCTTTCCTTATATTTCCTGATCAACATTCTCTTTATTTTGATTTCTGCAGTAAGGATTACCATTATGTGTGATATTACTGCTTAGATCTTGGGCAAATGCATCCACATAGTTCCTATATACGGGCTGTACCTATCTTCCTATATATGGGCTGTATCTATTTTTTCAACTCTAAAAGTTCCAACATTTTATTATTTCCTTTAGTGTTACAAAACTAGGTTTGAAACTGAAGTTGGATAAAAGTTGGGGGAAAAAAAATCCAGCAGGTATTTCACAGGTTAACACATAGGTTTACACATAGGCACTGGGTGACATCCTGGTGGAGGGGCTGTACAGCCAGTGGGACAGTACACTTAGTGGGACTGGTGCAGCTGCTGAATGAAAAAGAAAGAGCATTGCTTCTCTTTCTCACTCACCCAGCAGGTACACCATTTCCTGAATGGGCTATCCAGAGGCTGTACACTGGCCCTCAGCAGTGGTCACGGAGTGTGGTGCCTTCTGTTCAGGGACTGGCACTGCTTCTGGGATCCTGAATGGGCCATCTGAAGGCTGCAACACCACTACCCAGCAGCGGTCTGGCAGGGCAGCGGGTGGCCATCTGGGGGGCAGTTGAGTGAGGCAGCAGGAGAGAGGGAGGGTGGGGCACTTCACAGCCCTTTCTATGGAGTTTATCACACAGGGGAAATCCCATGCAGAAATGGGATTTAAAAGGTGGGGGAAACCTGCAAAAGCGGGCAGATTTTCACACACATTGCTGTTAAAATGGGGTTAACCCGAATGGAAAGTAGTCAGAAACTGCTTCTTTTTACTTTTGGGATTTTCCAAAAGTAAAAAGAAGCAGTTTCTAACTACTTTCCATTCGGTTAACCCCATTTTAACAGTGACGTCGTCTGAAAATCTGCCTGCTTTTGCGGGTTTTTTTCAATTTAAAACCCCGTTTCTGCACGGGATTTATTTGTGATAAATTCCTATGACAGCAACAACAGTGACACCACTGCTTCAGAGTGACACAGGAATGCTGTGAAGTAGAAAAACTTCTTATTGATGTCCATCATGGTCATTAAAAATTACATTATTTTAATTGGCAATGCTAAAATAGTCACTCCAGCAGGCTAGTTCATGAGTCCAGCTGATCTCCTCAGGAAGTTTGATAGCTTCTCTGAAATGTACTGAAATGATTCACAAGTGGTTTTTGTTATGATTGCAATTATGCACAGAACACAGCTTTCTCCTTGTAATCTTCCAATATCTCTACTTCTACATATATGTGTGCATGCAAACATGTGTGAATATGTCTTTCTATGTTTAGTGTCTCTGTATTTATCTCATTCACCTTTAAATTAAAGGAAAAGTGGACAACTGTTGGAGGTAAGATAGTAACATTCCCCCCAGGAGACTTTGGAATATATGCCTCCGGGGGTGGGGGGTGGGGGGTGATGCTACTGTCTTGCCTCCAACAGCTGCCTGCTTTTGCCGCCAAATACCTCCATGCCTGTTCTGCTATATATGCAGAACTTAACCCTATTTACTCTGTTTTTGCACAGTGGTCCATTTATAGTTAAATCTTAGCCCAGTTCCTTTGTTTCACATAACAGTGAGCCGAGAAGCATCGCACACTGTGCCAGTTCTCAAACTAGTTATTTCAGGATATAGTCATTCATACTGTTCAGAAGATTCATCTCTGTGGCACACCTTGGAGCGACATTTATCCAGTCAACATGGAGCAGGTGAAACAATCCTTTATTATAGTATTTGTCTCTTTGGTAGAATCCTCTAATCTTCCTTAATGCTGAACATCCATGCTGACATAAGGGTTTGATAGCATGAGTTTCTGAATGGTAAAATTTGTTTCATCAAGGCTATGCATCTGTTTTGGATCTGTGCTACCTTTAACTCATAATTACCATAGCCTTTGCAAGATAATTAATGACCTGATATGACCACCATCAGGCCTAAAATAAGAAGAAGAGCCCTCCCTCCATTACTATCCGATGTCATCTGGGGGAGAGACACTAAGCCCAGCACCACCTGGCCTAGAATAAGAAGAACCCTTACTTCTTAAAGGATGGGTGGGATTCGGGATTTTATGTTCTGTTTAATGTATGGAAATTGTAATGTTGTAAGCCACCCCGATTGCTCTGCAGAGGGGCGGGATATAAATTATTATTATTATTATTATTATTATTATTATTATTATTATTATTACTATTAACAAATGAAAGGTTAGAGAGTTCAGGCTTGAATTTTGGGCTTCATCGTTATCTTTTGGTAGGATACAGTTAGGGGCTAAACAGACAGCCCCTAAGGGGTGCTGTACCACTGCCCCTATCCTTGCCAGATCAGGGCCACGGCAATCACATGTCATGGCCCCAATCCATCACTTTGCCACTCTAAAAAGAGCTCCTTTTTAGAGCGGCAGAAAGTCATCCTTGTTGCTGCTGCTGCGGTTTTGCAGTGCTCCTTTGGTGCAGAGCGTATGAACGCTGCATGAAGGGAGTGCCCTGATGCTACCTGCCATCTGTTCACATGGGTGGCATGATGGTGGCATTAGGGTGGAGTCAGAGTGGCTGGCGTGCAGCTGCTATGCCCGGACTCCAATCCCTGGCCGGCCCATTTAGCTGGTCTGTATAGCCTCCCAGAGAGTTCAGACTTGAATTTGGT
>CM034701.1:265193472-265203971 GCA_020142125.1 Phrynosoma platyrhinos | reverse complement strand
CATGGCAGTTAAAATGGTGTCAACCTGGATTATTTCTGCAGTACAAACACAGCCTTAGATTAAAAACAAGAGAAAAATTAGAATCTGAAGGATGTGTGTTAGAGTGGTTTTGTATAGACAATTATTTGAAAGATTTAAAATGGAAAAATGGTTAAAGGGTTTAAAATAATGAAATCTGAGTTTAAGATTCAGTTTAGTACTGATGATAAACATTTGATTACTAAAATGTATAAATTGTTATTGAGATTTCAAAAAGAAGAGGAACAGGTAAAAGACTATGATGAAAAAAGCTCAAATATTGTTTCTTCAGTTTAAATGGAACAATGGAGAAAGTTGTGGACACAGACTTTGAATTTTACTTTGAGTTATGATTTGAGGGAAAACTTTTTAAATGATGATGTATAGATGATATCTAACCCCACATAGATTATCAAAACATGTTCAAAAATAGTTCAAATAAATGTTGGAAATGTAAACAGAGGATTGGGACGTTTTACCACATATGGTGGACTTGTGATGAAACCTGGAAATAATGGACTCAAATTCAATTAATGTTGAAGGATATTTTTAAAGTTAAAATACAGTTGAAACCAGAGACCTTCTTATTGGGAATGTTTAATGAACAGATCAAAAATTTGGAAGGACTTTACAATATATGATTACTGTGGCTAGAATTGTGTATGCCAAAAGATGGAAAGATGTCATTACCCCAACAAAAGAAGACTGGCTAATGAAGATAATTGAATTTGTTGAAATGACAATATTGATTAAGGATAAATCTCTGAAAAAAATTAAGAACGATTGGGAATTGTTTATTACCTTTTAACAATCTCACTGCAGCCATACAGCTGTTTTAAGTTTTGTAAATTAAACATAGTTTCTATGTTTTTGTTGTTTGTTGTTACCATATTTTCTGGCATATAAAACGACTTTTAACCCAGGAAAATCCTGGGTCTTACACACCGGGTATAAAGAGGAGGAGGAGGACAGGGGCGGGAAGTGGAGGAGGCAGGAGGACAGGCGAGAGGAGGAGGAGGAAGACGATGGGAGCAGGAAGAAGATGATGGGGGTGGGAAGAGGGAAGAAGAGGAAGTCCAGGTGAGAGGAGGAGGAGGAGGAGGAAGAAGACGAGGAGGAGGTGGGAGGAGGAGGAAGGCCAGGTGAGAGGAGGAGGAAGAGGAGAGGAGGAGAAGGGGGGCAGGAGGCGGGAGGAGGAGGAAGAGAGGAGGTCCAGGTTAGAGGAGGAAAAGGAGGAGGAGGAGGAGGAGGATGAAAGAGGATGAAAAAGGGAAGGAGGATGAAGGAGAGGAGGACAAAAAAGTAGTGGTGCAGGAGGAGGAGGAGGAAGAAGAGAAGAATGAAAATGTCATAAGCATTTGAATTAAAATTACCATATTGAAATCAAATCTGATGGTTTTTTTTATTTTTATTTGGTGTGTGTTGGAAGAGGGGTAGTCTTATATGGCCAGTATGTCCCAAAATCTATATTTTAACTGGAAGAGTTGGGGGTCGTCTTATACACCCAGTCATCTAATATGCTGGAAAATACAGTAACTGCCCTTCAGTTGATCTCGACTCATGGTGATCCTAAGGATGAGATATCTCCAAGACCCTCTGTCCTCCACTGCTCTGCTTAATTCCTGCAACCCATTAATACCTGTGACCTCCTTAACAGAGTCCATCCATCTAGCATGTGGCCTTCCTCTCTTCCTACTTCCCTCCACCTTCCCAAGCATTATTGTTTTTTCCAAAGAGTTCTCTCTTCTCATGATGTGTCCAAAGTACATCAGTCTCAGTTTAGTCATTTTGACTTCCAGGGAGGTTTCTGGTTTGATCTGCTCTAGGACCCATTTCTTTGGCTGTCCATAGGGTCCTCAGCACTCTTCTCCAGCACCACATCTCAAATGAATGGATTTTCTTCCTATCATCTTTCTTAACTGTCCAGCTCTCACATCCATACATGGTAATAGGGAATACAATGGCTTTCATGATTCTAACTTTTGTTCTGAGTTGTATATATTTGCATTTTAGAATCTTTTCTGGTTCTTTCATATCCACCCTCCCCATTCTCAGGGCCTCTGTAGACGGGCCCAAAGGGGTGTCGGAGGGCCTCACCGTGAAGCGTTGGATCGGGGCTGAGGCTGCCAGACCGTGCAGCCCTGATTCTCCCTTTTGTCGCCTGGAAAAGAGCAGCAAAATGCCACTCCTTTTACGGGCGGCAAAAGGCCTAAGAGCCAGCGTGCAGTATGTCAAAACGCTGCATCAAAACACTATGTCAAAATACAGTATGTCAAAACACTACGTCCTGATGCCGCACGCAATGCGTAATAACACGTGGTGTCAGGACATCTTGAGCATGGAGTTGGGGTGGTTGGCGTGAGGCTGCCCCTCCCCATCTCTGCCTCCAGGCCAGCCCTTTGGGCCGGTCTATAGAGGCCCTTAGTCATCTTCTGATTTCCTGACTGCAGTCCCCATTTCTATCAATGTTTGATTCCAGGTATGGGAATTCTTTTACTATTTCTATTTCTTCATTGTCTAGGTTGGAATTGTCAAGGTCCTCAGTGGTCATTATTTTTGTTTTCTTTATGTTCAGCATTAAGCCAGCCTTTGCGCTTTCTTCTTTGATCTTCCTTAGTAGGTGTTCCCTGTCTATGAGGCTTTCTGCTAGTATAATGGTGTTATCTATATATCTTAGATCCGGGGTCGGCAACCTACGGCCATTTTGGAACACCTAACAACGCCGGTGTCATGCGTTCTGAAATGGCGCTCTGAGTCACGCATGCATGCGAATGACACAGAGTGCCATTTCGGAAGGCCCAATGGCAATGGCGCCGTGCAATTTTGCATGGTGACGGCACCTTTGGGCCTTCCAAAATTGCGTCCCGCGTTGTGAGCATGTGCACATGACATAGAGCGCCATTTCAGAAGGCCCAACAGCTCTCAGCGCCATTTTGCCCCCCGGCCCCCGGCAAAAAAAGTTGCCGACCCCTGTCTTAGATTGCTGTCCAGTCCTGCTTTTCCTATAATATATTCTGCATACAAGTTGAACAAATAGGGTAAAAGATGGAGCCTTGTCTGATCCCTTTGACAATTGGGAATTATTCTGTTTCTCTGTGTTCTGTTCTGACAGTAGCTTCTTGTCCTGAGTATAGATTCCTTATCAGGACTGTCAGATGTGTTGGCACTCTCATGTCTTTAAGGGCATTCAGCCTTTCATGATCTGTGCAGTCAAAGGATTTGTATAGTCTATAGAGCACATGCTGATCTTCTTTTGGAATTCCCTGGTGTTCTCCATTAGCTATCATATGTTTGCAATGTGATCCCTAGTGCCTCTTCCTTTCCTGAACCCTAATTAGACCTCTGGGATCTCTCTTTCCACGTATGATTGGAGTCTATGTTGCAGAATTTTGAGCATGATTTTCCTTGCGTGGGAGATCAGTGCTATGGTCCTATAGTTGCTGCAGTCTCGTGTGTCTCTTTTTTTGTGATGGGGATGTATATTGATTACTTCCAATCTGTTGGCCATCAGTTTGTTTTCCATATCTGTTGACATATGTTGGTCAGCACTAAAGCTGACTCTGTCAATGTGTATTGCAGCAGTTCTATTGGAATATTTTCTGTTCCTGGTGATTTGTTTTTCACTATTCTCTTATTGCAGTTTCCACCTCATTTTTCAGAATTTGGGGTTCATCTTCATATAGCTCTTCATTCCATGTGTCCTTCATTTTGCCATCTCTTTTGTATATTTCTTCTGTTTATTGCATCCAATATCTTTTTATTCCTTCCTGGTCTTGAATTATGTTATTTTTATTCTCATAGATCATCCCAGTCTTTGGTTTGAATTTTCCTTTGATTTCCCGGATCTTGTGAAATAGATCTCTTGTTCTTCCCTTTTTGTTGTTGTCTTCAATTTCTCTGCATTGCTCATTGTAGTAATTTTTTTTATCTTTCTGCACAAGCTGTTGTACTGTTGCATTCATAATTCTTAGTTTGCTCCTTTCTCCTTTTTGTTTTTCTCCTTTTCTTTTCTTTATTGATTGTAGTGTATTTTCTGTCATCCATTGTTTTTTCTCTTTCTTTACTGAAAGTGTCTGTCTTTTATTATACCCTTGGCTTCAGGCCATAGTTCCTCAGGTTCTTGGTATTTTATGCTTAGTAGTGTGAATCTATTTCTTATGTAAATTCTTTTGAGATATTATTTAGATCATATTTTGGTATAATCACTGGTTTTGTTTTCTCCTTGAGTCTTACTCTTATTTTTGTTATGAGTAATTCATGATCTGTGCCACAGTCAGCACCTGGTCTAGTCTTGGTCACCAGTATAGAGTTGTGTCATCTTTTACTTCTGATTATATAATCTATTTGATTTTTGTGTTGACCATCTGGTGATGTCCATGTCTGTAGCCTTCTTTCTGGTTATATGAGAAATGTGTTTGCAATGAATAGGTTGTTGGCTTCACAAATATCTATGAGGTGCTCACCTGCTTTGTTTCTTTTGCCTAATCCAAATCTGCCTACTGTTTTTGGTTCTTCTTTGCTTCCAACTTTTGCATTCCAATCTCCAGTGATCAGCTTGACATCCTGTGTTGGTGTGCTGTCAATTTCTTCCTGTACTCCTTCACAGAATTTATCAATTTCTTCCTGTTCTGCCTCTGTGGTTGGTGCATATACTTGGATTATAGTGATATTCATAGTTTTACCATGGAGCCTTACTGAAATGATTCCGTTTGATATTGCATTATATACTCTGCTTATGCCACATCTTTTCTTAGTATGAAAGCTACTCCATTTCTTCTTGTCTTTTCATTGCTTGAGTAGAATACTGTGTGGCTGTTTGATTCAAAGTAGTCCATTCTTGTCCATTTTAACTCACTCACCCTCAGTACTGCTATGTTCATGTGTTCCATTTCCATTTTTACTATGTCCAGCTTCTCTTGGCTCATGCTCCTTACATTCCACATCACTATTTTATGTGTAATGTTGCTTTGGAACAGTTTGCCTAAGGGTGTCTGCTCTTTGTCTAGGCATCTTTCTTATGCCCTTGGCTAATCTTGCAAATGTGATATCCCTTTATCTCCCCATCCTTCACTTTTTGTTAATGCTTTGATCCTGCCTGTGTCTCACTTGGGGTGTCTCATCATAGGGTTTACTAGGTGATCGGGTTGCACAAGGAGGGCCATCTTCACCTCTTTGTGCACAGCGCCAACCAATGTTAGCTATGCTGTCACTACAATTCACTCCTGTCAGTGACACCCACCACTACTATTGCTGCCCAGTAGCTTTTTGTCTCCCTATACTATTCCTCCCATTGTTTGTTTGATTTCCTATCCATCCTCTTAAGTTTCCCTCCTTCCCTTCCCTTCCCTTCCCTTCCCTTCCCTTCCCTTCCCTTCCCTTCCCTTCCCTTCCCTTCCCTTCCCTTCCCTTCCCTTCCCTTCCCTTCCCTTCCCTTCCCTTCCCTTCCCTTCTGTCCTCTTTCTTTTAGCCCATTCCCATCACCACCCCCTCCCTCCTTTAGTTTCTTGATTTCTTTCTCTGTGGTTGGGGGAGGGCAGAGATGGCTGGTTGCCTTCTTCCTTCTTCCACTTGCCTGTCTGTCCTCTGGTGGCACTCTGTTCTCCAGCTCAGCTGGGGGCAGAAAATGGGTTGAGTTGGTGCTTCACCCCCCTCCCTCCTCCCTCTCTGATGGTCCTCTTTGTCTTTCTGCTCAGCTGGGCTGGATTCAAGCCTTCTTCCCACCTCTCTGTTATTTCCTGGAACTCCTTCAGGAAGTGGGGGCTGGGCTGGATTCAAGCCTTCTTCCCCACCTCTCTATTGTTTCCCAGTGCTCCTTCAGGAATGGAATAATTTAAGCCTATGTAGTTTCTATGTAGTAGAAGGGTAAATACAATACCATATAAAGGAAGTTTAGTAATAGTGGAATAAACCATCAGTTTGGGTGTGGAAAGTCAGTCAGTGTTAGTTTTGTTTTTTTCTGTGTGTTGTTCTTTAGTTTTGCAGTTATATATGTTGTTTTATATATATGTCTAAAAAGTGTATGTGGTTGTGTTTATGTTTAATTTTTTTAAAAAAGGAAAGGCAAATGATTCCCATCTCTGTTTGAATTTTAATTCTTAGCTGAGATATTTTTAAAGCAATTTACAGGTAACAAAAAGCAACCAGTTATTCAAACCACCACCAACTTTACAGGTCACACAAAGCTTGGATAAATAATAATAATAATTCATATACCTTATTTGGATAACAAAAGCATTTTTCTTCAGGGCTTTTTTCCATCAGGGGAAGTGCAAGTATTTCACCAACATGAATGGTTGATGGCGGTACTGTAGTTGTTTTCGAGCTTTCTTCCAAAGCACACTGAAATTATATATTATTCTCATATAAGCCAACTTCATCAACAGTGACCAAAATGTATAAGTAATTCTGTCTTCATATAAATTCAGTTTTAAGGGGTGGGAGGGTTAGGAATTGGGATGTAAGATGTTTTAACTTCTTTGTGTTTTAATTATGCTGTAACCCGCCCCGATTGCCGAGCAGAGGGGCAGGCTAGAAATAATAATAATAATAATAATAATAATAATAATAATAATAATAATAATAACTATTATTAAACATAAATAAATACTGAAATAAATTAAGGATCAGGCAATGAGTGGTTTATCTTTTCTTTAAAAAAAAACACTGCTAGAGAATATAGAGCAAACCTATGGTAATTTTCTGTAAAGTTAGTCCTAAATTCATTGGCACTTATTACTGAGTGTATTTTACTCTGTAGCTGGAAATGTTCTTGTCTATTTAAAAGTGGTGGTCATATAAATATTGGGGCCTTGTAGAATAACATGATGCAATCTGCAGCTCTCAGAAATCTATATACTTATTATACTTTACTTCTTAATACTGGAGAAATACAAACCTTTGATCCTATCTATCGTCACAGTCTTGTGCACACTTACATGGGAGTAAGTCCCACTAAGTTCAGTAGGGTTTCAGTAGCAGACATGTATAGGAGTGGTGTTAGACACATCATTCTTCCTAGTTCATTTTTCAAGTGTAAGCTATCATTTATTTTCCATGCAAATAAAATATGAACATTTTTTAAATGGCCTTGGTCCAGCAAAGATCATCACAACTCTTATTTCAAAAATAATATCACCACCCTCACAAAATGCTGTGCTGCACCATGTTTTGTATTCAAGATTTTAAAGGGGTGGTTCTGTTTGATATTCTGTTTGACAACTAGCTTGTAGCTCAAACTAATCTCCCAGTTCTCCTAACCATATTAACAATAATCATTAAGAGGAAAAAGAGGAAATGGGAAAGAGAGGGGGGGGGAGGAAGGGGGGAAGATCTTGTCTATATACACATGGACAAGATACCATGGTTGAACCCCATGGTATCCTGCCCACTGTTCCAACTTGTTTTCACCCCGAGCTGCCATGACACTTGGCGGGTGTTCACACACCACCTGCTGCTGTGCCATTGAGCCATTGCCACCATGCACCCCTTACCTCCTGCCACCTTGTTCCCTCTGAACACCCCTGCCATGGCTGTAAGGGTGAGAAAAGAGTGCCTTGTTTCACCCACATGGCCATGCGCCTCTTCCCAATGTAACTGATTGTGACTGACACCTTCAGAGGGAATACAGTGGTGGTGGCAGTTAAAGGGATGCACACCCACGTGGTTTGCTGGCTGTTACGGTGAGGGAAACTCCTCTGCAAACAGTTGGTCTTTTTAGACCACATTAAGGGCCTTTTGAGCCATAGGTAGGCCAGAACTACTGAATCGGTGTCTGGTCAGGCCAGTCTTGGCCTGGGGCTATTGGCCTTTGTTGTCAGTAGAGGATGATGCCAGGCCAGAGGAAACATGGGCATTTGGGACCATGCATTCAGCCTTTAAGAAACAGAGAGCAGATCTGGCTCATCATCAGCCCTGGTGGCGCAGTGGTTAAATGCCTGTACTGCAGCCACTCACTCATAGACCACAAGGTTGCGAGTTCAATACCAGCCAGGGCTGAGGCTTGACTCAGGCCTGCATCCTTCCGAGGTCGCTAAAATGAGTACCCAGATTGTTGGGGGGCAATCAGCTCACAGTTGTAAACCGCTTAGACATCCCATAGCGTGATATGAAGTGGTATATAAATAAGCTGCTTTGCTTTAAGGACTCTTCCTAGATGAGCTAGTTCAGCTGACTTTTAGGTAGACCAAAGGCAAAGTAGAATGCACAGTGCAAAGGCCATAATAGAAAGTTATCATCAAAACTAATACTGATCATGCTAAATGGTGTACAGACCATCAGTGTAATGTGTTTAGAACAGAACAGATTATTCCAATGATATTATATAATTTATTGACATTTCTGTAAGGGCAAAGAAGCAGAGCTGGGGAATTTATTCCAAGATATAGTGAGTTAGGAGATCATCGCACATCTTAAAAACCATCCTACCTCATCCGAATTTAAGTCTAATTTAAGATGTGTCCTATTGTATGGCTTTTGTCACCAAATATACCAGTGGAATACAATCTGTATGCAGCTCTGGCAGCCAGTTTTCAAAGTTGGGAGCTTTTTGGCTTTGAAAAATGGCTGCCAACGCACGTTTTGGGACCTGGGCTTACATCTGAGCTGATTTGGTGAGAAAAGCCATGTGATAGGACCCATCTGTAGCCCAAATTAGACTTCAATTCAGGAGATGGGTTTTTAAGATGTGCAATAATCTCCTTAGTCTGGACAATCTGTGTGCAAAGGGATCTTGTAGCACCTTTCAGACTTACTGAAAGAAAGATGCTGGAAGCATGAGCTGTCATACACTTGAGTCTGGAGAAGTAGTCTCAAGACCTCATGCTACCAGCTTCTTTTCATTGGGAATTTATATTTAAGAAAAATGAATGCAATGGCATGCTGAGGCCATCTGCATCAAAACAATGGTAGGGTGGTACCCTGGGACCCTCCCACTGCTTGGTGATGGTTGGTATCAGCACATCATTAAATTCATTCTTTTTAAATCTAATTTTCATAACTCAGCTAGTGAGAAGAATATTACATGCATTGTTAATTTTATAACTTACCATATCCTTAGATATTTCACAGCAAGTCTCCTGAGCAGCAAGTCTGGGATTGCAATACAAGATCATGTGACCAAGTTCAATCTGTTTGGTAAACACAGGGATGTTCATCAGCTGTATAAGGCAAGCAATACTGACACACGTGAACCCTCCCTGGCCACAGCCCAACAGAGTTTAATAGCTTTGGCCAATTGAAATAAACAGAGAAGTCTGCCTAACTGTTCTGAATTGTGGCCATAACCTTTTAAAGCACCAAATTTTTCAATAATCCCTTGACAATGCCCATGGAAAATTATGTTATCTTTTTATTATCTTCTTTTTCTTTCTCTCCTTCAATTTGCTTTGTTTGTTCTTAACAATGTCATCACCTAGGGAATCTGACTTGCTATACAGCATTGCAATGGTTGCCCAAGATTCCACATTGACTGTATGCAATCCATGTGACAGATCCTGGAGGCATCAATTGGATATGGAATGGATTTCATTTACCTTCAGTACAATAATATCCAAAATCCACAAAATACTGATACCTTTTTTGGGCCAACCAAAATGCACAAAAAACCCCACCATGTTGCAAGCTTTCAAAGTTCCACTGGCTTCTTCATCAGGCAAAGATGTGAAAAATCATACAGGAAATGTCCAGGGAACTTCAGGAAATCAGTGCTCTCTGCCTAACAAAGGATCTCAAGAGGAGCATCTCTCTTTGCCTTGCTAATGGAATATTAAATAGTTTTATTTCCTGCAGTACTCACATGACTAGGAGGAGGAGGGGTCCACCTGCATTAATTTATCTCCAGTACCACCTGAACTGAGAACAGCCATTTCTTGACAAAATGCAGGCTTGTGATTAACATCTCTCTCTCTCTCTCTCTCTCTCTCTCTCTCTATATATATATATATATATATATATATTTCCCTTCCCGTATGATTTTTAATATCTTTGCCTGATGAAAAAGCCAGTGGAGCTTCAAAAACTTGCAACATCTATTTTGTGCATTTTGGTTGGTACAAAAAAGGTATCAGTTTTATGAATTTTGGATGTTACTGTATAGTACTTTGCTACATAATCATCATAGTTACCCCTGGATGTATTTATCTTCGGTGATAATACCTGTTCAGCTAAATCTGACTGACTGCATAGCACTATGATGCCATTCTGTTTACTACTTGGATTTCTACTGTCCAGTATCACTTAGGAGACCAATCTAGGAAAAGAATGAAAGTAGGGAGAATAGAGTGTAGTGCTGAAGCAGGGGAACCAATGACAATAAGCAGGTGGTTTTTTGTTTGTTTGTTTGTTTTTGTTTTTTGTTTTTTAAGTAAATATTTTCTTGAAGGGTTTGAGGAGGGGAATATTTTTATCCTAACAGCTCTTTTTTTTCCAGGTTGAAACTGAGGACGTTTTCACACATGGGGTCTCAAAGCCGCATGGAAGCAATC
>CM034701.1:265165004-265191001 GCA_020142125.1 Phrynosoma platyrhinos | reverse complement strand
GGGGGGGGGAGGATAGGGAGGGAACATTGGAAGAAACTGTCCATTGAGCAGAACTCCACTCATGGGAAGTTTGGATCCAATCCATATTTGTGTTATTGAAAAAATGCTTTCATATGCCACTTACATCTACAGGCTTGCCATCTAAATAGCGGGTAGCAATAAGAATCTTCCCTTGGAAGTCAGCAATAGCTTTTTCATCAGTCTCTCTGTGCTCAATTAAACTGCAGTCCACATACAGGGAAATCATCCTTGACTGTACACTAATGCTGAGTTTATGCCACTGTCGATCAAAGACTGAATGTATTTCATGGCTTTTGAAGGTGTAGCGCAAGGACTGTCCCTGGGTGGATTGTGCAATGTACTCTACAACCTTCTTTGAACCATCAACTGTGATGTAAACCTGAAAGAAAATTTAAAGAAAAAAATTTAAAATCATAGAAATACTTCAAAAGCAAATTAAATACAGCATGTGGAGGGAAAACAAACAAAAGAATACACTTCACTCACTCCATTAACTCAATCTTAGGTGTCAATAAATTAATTAATAAAACAGTTACTGCTTCAATAACGTTTCATTCATTACTTCTAATCCACTATCATTCAAGAAGTCCAACATACAGATGCATGGATATTTACTAATTTTTTCATCCTCAACAAGAAAGAGTGTTTTGACACATCATGACACTTTGGTGACAAAACTGTAAACCACTGAGACACCCCCCCCACACACACACTTTTGAATTAAAGCAAAAGACTGTGCCCTCCTGCCCATTTTTGGTAGTTTTTTGTGCATAATCCAATGGTTTTGTGCAAATATAACTTTCACAGAAAAGTTCCAAAAGGCCAAAAAAGTATATCAGAAAAGACTTGAGATCTCACACAATCCCCCAAAAGAAAGACTGGAAATCTAAGTGAGAAGTTACACCTGTAGCTCAAATTAGGGTCTTTAGCTTCACAGCCATCATGTGCGGTAGGCAGTTTATACACATATTACTCCATTTCTGTTTAGTGGAGCTGTTATGGATTCCATTTTGTCTATGAGTTGCATAATGGTCACTGTTGTTTTGCCAAATAGTGAAAGCATCTTGAATATAGGCTGCATCTACTCTGTAGAAATAATGCTGTTCAACACCACTTTAACTGCCATAGTTCCATCCTACAGAAACTTGGAGTTTGTAGTTTTGTGAGGCACCAGCACTCTTTGGCAGAGAAGGCTAAAGGCCTTGTAAATCCCAGGATTCCATAGGATGGAACTACAGAACTTAAAGTGGTGTCAAATTGCATTAGTCCTACCATGTAGATACGCCCTCAATTTCCAGATTTTGTATGTGTGTGAATTAATCTCTCTCTCACACACACGTACACACACACAATGAGGGTTGGGGTGGAGAAACAAATGAAAAAAGCCAAATAAAATAGGAAAGACCAATTTTTCTAACCTGTGGCAAGTTGCGATGATCTAAAATTTGCAGCAAATGCCACCTCTCTTTTTTGCTGCTTCTTCTAACACGGAATGTGGCAGTTAAGAAGTATTCCTCTGGAAGTCCATTTGGAAACACTTGCCTAAATAAATATGTGGCGAGGAATGTTCTCATTAATCTGAATCTGATCATTAGTGCAAAAGAAGAAAAGAAGCATATGTTGAAATGTACGACACTCAAATATGGGCTTTTGGATGCTCTTGCAAATGTACTATCTTCAGGACTCAATTTCATATTTATCAAATGTGTAGGCTTAACACACATTCCAAACCATTACAACTAGCATTTGGATCTTCAAATATTCATACAGTTGAATATCAGAATAAAATTGCTGATGCCATTTATTGTTCAGTGCAAATAACACCAATTTGAAAATACTGTAACTCACTGCACAGTTCAAATTTAGACACACATCTCCCATTGTCAATAGTGAGCAAGGCACAGCTATGTCTGTATGCTGAGAAATAGACTATAATGAATTTAGCAGATCTTACTCCCTTATGGGTATATGGGGAATTTCATTCACAGACAGCAGAGAGTATAAATCAAATAAATAAATAAAATCATTATAATATGTTAAGGTAAAGGTATTCCCTGTTGTCAAAGTTGTCAAGTCATGTCCGACTGTAGGGGGCGGTGCTCATTTCCATTACTAAGCTGAAGAGCCAGCATTGTCTGAAGACAAATCCCATGGTCATGTGGCCAGCATGATTGTACAGAGTGCTGTTTACCTTCCCACCAAAGTAGTATCTATTTGCATTTGCATGCTTGGCAGAATCTGGGACTAGTGACAGGAGCTCACCCGATCATGCGGTGCTCAGGCCTCAAGCCGCCAACCTGCTGATCTTCTGATCATCAGAATTGGTGTCTTAACCACTTGAGCCACTGCACCACAGCTTTATTTCAAACATTTCATAAACTAGAGAAACTAGCCAGCTTTTTCTTGGTTCAAAGTTGATTTGTCCCACAATGCTATTTCTCTTTTCTTCTTATTTAATTTGTGTGCGTGCATGCATGATGTTTCAATTTTTCCACCCCAGAACTCATCTAGCCTGCTCCAGGATGCCAACAAGATGCTTCTGCATGGTTTACAAATCCTTTAGTTTACTTCTATCCATATTTGTTTTTTTCTTTCCTCCTGCTCTTTCTCTCTTCTCACCCATTGCCACCATCTTTTTCTTTTTGGCTGGTCTTCCCTGCTCTCCACCCATGGGCTTATTTTGCTTTCCATTTCTTTTAACTATTACCCATCCTGCACCTCATGCCCATATCCTACCTACAAAATGAGAATAATAAAACTGACCTGAATTGGGGTTACTGCCAAAAAAAACTAATGTAGGGAAAGTGCTTTGTTTTCCCCAAAGCACTTTTAAAGAACTGGCTTCTGCTTTCAAATATGGGCCTGAATATCTGCTTCCAAACTTTGAAATGATTTTTTTGTTTGTTTTTAAGACAGTTAGTGCAATCCTACAGTGTCTACCCAGAAGAGGACTGAGTACAGCGGGGTTTATTGCTAGATGAACTAGATGGATTATTGCAGCCTACTGAAGCCTTTTGTGCCATAACTGACCAGTGGTAGATTAATTTTCTAGGATCCAGAAAGCATCATTCTGCCATAGCACAGTTATGCATATGGCTTCAGCATTTCATCACATGTTGGCTCTCTGGCTCATAGTGCCCCAGTAATAGACCTAAAATGGGGACTGTGTGTACTGCTTTCTTCTCTGACAACAGTTACTGGTCAACAGAAGAGCTGCTTTCAGAAGATCTCAGAAACCTCATTATAAATACAGAACTGACTGTTCCTGTTATCTGACACTGAAGGGAGTTTCATGGTTCTGGTTGTATGCCCTTTCCACCTCATATTCAATTTCCAGCTTTCATTGCCAACTGGATGCCTTGAATTTTATTAATCCAGTCCCACACAAAAACTACCCAGTTTAAGTGACATCTGCTAGAATGAGGGGATCTGTTTGAAAACTGATAGGTAAACCCATTTCCTCACCTTCAAAAACTGAAATCCCAGCAACTTCATTATCCATGTTTTCTGGGTGTCTTAATTCATTGCATAAAAGCTGTGTACAGGCCAACATTTGGATACAAATATAAAGAGGGCCAAATGGCTTTATGTTATGACTTCCACACAACATCACGCAACATCAGAATGAGATAGGGGAGACTGCAGTAGTTTCCTTTTGCCCAAGTCTGCTGGGAAGGGCAAGATTCTGTCCTCTCTCTTCTCCTCTCCTCTCCTCTCCTCTTTTGTCTCTTGAATTAATTGATTGCAAAATATTTTTGGACTTTGAACTCAGTTTGCAACAGGTGAAATTAGCTGAGGACAAAGGGGGAAAGTAGGAAGGGGAGAGAGAAACTGGGACATTTTAAAAACAGTTAAAAAAATGGGATGAGGGGATTTGATAGGGACTATCCCCATCAAATTGGGACACAGCTGAAAGATGAATGCAGGCTGCCATATATGTGGTCTGCAAATGAGTTACTCACTTGAATGGGAGCCTACATTTTTTTCTCCATAAAATGTGGAGGCCAGTCCATGAGACCAGATCCCCCACCTCACCTCCACACTACACATGTCCCTACCCAAATGAACACTGGAAGAAATGCAAGCCTTGCCACCCTCCTATAAGCAGAGATCTATTGCACCGAGACAAAAATGACACGGTACTCTACTTTATGGTTATAAAACATGGCCACAACTTCATTTGTACAAAGTAATCAATAATTTTAACACTTTAATTTAACCAAACTTTTCATTGTTCTTCACACATGTTTCTTTACATATCTATTCTTTTAATTCATGTGTCAAGAACATCAAGTACCAAATAAACCCCACATCGCAGAGGTCATCTCCCCCCAAACAAAATGACATCATAGTTTAACTCATGATGTAACATGACAATGCCGTCATCAATTTGTTTTGTGACAACATAGCAACCAATGACTTAACCCATTGACGTATACTCTTTGTCCACTTGAATTTGAACCAATTTTGTAATTTCAATTAACTAACTTATCCCCGGGGGGGGGGGGGGGGGGTCTTACCCGCCATACCATTAAAACAGTTTGGTAAAACATAACCTCACCAGAACCCTGACAGTCAGTTGTGACGGATTAACTTCACTTGTCCAACGGGCAAGATAAACAATAAAAAGTATACATAGTTAAATCACTATCCTATTAAAGACAAGCCTAACCCCAATTTATTCTCAGGGAGGGTGAAAAACCCAGGTCACAATAACTCTGGGAAAATTCCCTCCCGGCCCCAATGAGGCGACCAGCCACAGCCTAAGAATAAATATAAATTACTATTATTGAAGGGCGGGTGGGTGGGTTGCTTGTCTACCTATAAAATGGCTGCCACCATGAGGCAGCCAAGGGGCTATATAGCCCTAAGATCTCGTTGGTAGTCTCGCGATAAGCGAGACCACCAACAAGACGGGATCCTAGAGATCCCACCCATGATTGGCCGAGCGGTGAAGGAAGGGGCGGGACTTCCCCCATCGCCCAGCCAATGACGCGTCCGGCCTCAATTTTGGCCAGCGCAATAAAGAACCCCTCCCCAACAAGACAGGGGGGGTCTTTCTGTGTCCCCTCTAACTACCTGAAGGTTCTGAAAGCTATCTGTATAAAGGGAAGGCACCCACTGGGTGACCATGGGCAAGTCACAGCACCCACTGGGTGACCATGGGCAAGTCACAGAGGATGGCAATGGCAAACCCCTTCTGTGGAAACTTGACAGGCAAAGCCTGTGATGGGTTTGCCTTAGAGTTGCCGTAAGTCCAAAATGATTTGAAGGCAAACAACACACACACACACACACACACACACACACACACGTTCCAGGTGTGACAAAATGATTTATGAACCTGCTCCTTTCCTCATTCACTTTAGAGAAGGGCTTGTGAAATGTTCACTGAAGGCCAAAAGCAGGAAGCTCACACTCTTAGTCATGTCTGCTGGCAGCAGCTCCTGCCTGTAACTTCTTTACCACACCCTGCAGAGAGGGGCTCTTATCTTTCACTGGGCAAATAACTGGGCAAGCTGCCCATATGCACAGCACATTTATGAGGAGGCAGTAATGTTCAGATTAATGCAGCAGACCAAGTGCTATGGGCACTGCTTAAGCACCATTTGATATCCAGGCCTTCTGCTGGCCTTCTGCCCAGGGACAAACATCACCCCAAATGATCTCTGAATGAAAAATGGAAAGAATTGCTGCTTTTAATTCAATATAGCAAGGCATGTTTTCTAACAAATGGTTTACAAAAAGCAGATCAATACTAAATGGCAAGAAGTTACTCCTGATCCTCTTCTTACTTACTTCTTGACAAACCAACAATGTATAATATTGAGGGATTCTTAGATGAATCATATCAGTAACTTCTTTAAGGTTCTAGTCCAGTAAGCACCTTCCTTTCATGCTTTACAAATGTTCATCAACACATATACCCACAACTGAAGAGCAAAGGAAGGCAAGAATTCTTTTGAGTTAACTTTGGCTGATCATCCAAACAACCCTTATGTGGCAAGAATGAAGTTGGATCCAGATGCCCTTCCTCAAAGAAAAATGCTCCTTCCTTCACTCAAAGGCACTCTGGTCTAACCCTGTGTTCTCCTTTAAGACCTCTGAAGTCATATGGATTTTAATAAAAATGATTTTCTCAAAAAGGAACAGGGGAATTAAAACATCAATTCAGATTGGATCATTTATGAGAAAGGAAAGTTGGGAAATGCCAACGTTATCAACATGAGATGATTGGGTGAGAAATGGGTGGGGAAAAATTGTCAACACATTTAAGATGTGTTTTTTATTGTATTGGAATAATTTTTTAAAAAAATACGTAGTATGTTTGATGAAATAATATTGCCTTTTCAAAAAAATTGAGACCATACTTTTGGAAATGATTGTATATTTTGCCATTGTTCTCTTCTGGTTCTAGAAATCTACTTTTCTTTTCTTTTCTTTTTTCTTGTATGGCTAAACATTCCCTGAACATTTCCTTAAGGTGCTGGAGCACCTTAAGGTTTCTGCCATGGTAACTGCCATGGCTCCATCCTATGAATTCCAGAGGATGGAGCCATGGCAGTTACAGCAGTATCAAACTGCATTAATTCTGCGGTGTAGATGCTGCCAAAGAGACACCCTTACTACTTAAAATGTGAGAGGGGGAGTTTGAAAATGATCATCTCTTAAGGTACAGCAAGAAAGATAAGGGCAGACAAAGTTTAGAGATTTAGGGGTGTTGCAGACTGCCAGAAATAGTGCAAATTGAGTCCACTTTTAGGGTTAGGGTTAGTGCTAGGGAATCATGGGAATTGTATTTTTTTCTGAGACATTGAGCCTTCTCTGTCAGAGAACTCTGGTGCCACAATAAACTACAGTTCCCATGATTCCCTAGCACTAAGCCTAACCTTAAAAGTGGACTCAATTTGCACTATTTCTGGCAGTCTGCAACCCCCCTTACAGAGCCTCTTGATCCATATGTGCCTGCACTTTTCTTAACTTACGAATATATTGCTTTTAACTATTTATCACTTCTCAGGCTCCTGGAACTTCACAAAAATAATGGAAAACACATCTTTATTCTTACTACATCATACTCCCTCATTGGCAGATACCCCTCTCATGATGCACCTTGTTTTGCTTTCTGTACTGTTCTAGATACTGTACAGAGGTATTGCTATGGAGGCAAGGGAGTTAGCAACTCTTTTGATATAAATGAGCTAATCATTCTCTAGCATGCCTCTTTTCCAATTAACCATGAAATAACTGCTAGTTCTATAGCAGTCACCATCTGGCTTGGAAGATGAAATACAAAGCACTTCCTGAGGGACAGTTGTAAATGACTTGTGCTTACCTAGGCACAAGTTAATAGGCTGGAAATTTACTTTTGCCCTGGCATATGCCCTCTGTTTAGAGCCCAAACAGATCACTTACACTGATTAGGTTTCTGGCACAAAGCAGTTATATGCTACACAACCTCATCAAACTCTAAGATTTTAAACAGATTCTTCCAATGAGCTGGCCCCTCATTTAGAAAATTAGCACTGAATAGGGTTTTGGGTTTACGGTTTCAAAAAATCAACAGCTCTATTTATACTTTCAGGTCTGTTGATTCTCCAGGCCACACTGTGTATTTGGTTGCTTTTATTTTTCTAGAGGAGGTGGGGGTGGGGAATCTCACTTTCACTGACATAATAATGGCCAACGTATACTACTAACTTTGTCTAATTCTGACATGTAATCAGAACAGCTATCATTTTATAATACTCCAGTTCAGCAAGACCGAACCACAAGAACCAAGGCAATGGTGTCTACAAGCATAGCAAAAGCATGGAGGAAGAAAACAAAAACTGGGAAACAAAAGGAAGAGAGGAAGAATATCAGTAAGAACAAAATCAAAAGGAAGAAGCAATGTGATCATTTATTCCTATGGGACTAAAAAAGCATAGAAACATCCTGTTGCATAAGTTCCCTTTGAAGAGCAAGATTCAAATCCTTTTAATAGTACAATATAATTTTTAAAAAAATTATACAGTCCTTAGACCAGGACAAAGGAACCTTTGTCAAGAGGTTCTTGAATTCAGATTCTGGACAAGGTGGCTGATTTTTAGTACCATGATTTAAGTGCTGCTCCTAGCTTTACAGGAATTATTATTATCTTTAAGTGTATAAAGATATGGAAGGATTCCACAAGGGCAGAAATGCAGTCTCCAGTATAACATTCCAGCTCAGGAGTGGATTGGGGAGCTGTCTGGTAGGGACATGAGTCCTGGAAACTGCAAGATTCCACGCAGTAGAGATGAAGAATCACAAGGATCCATTAAGGTCAGCTACACAGAAGCTCCTCCACAAGGGTTAGGGAATTATGGGAACTGTATTTTATTGTGGCACCAGAGCTCTCTGACAGAGAAGGCTCAATGTCTCAGAAAAAAACCAATTCCCATGATTCCCTAGCACTAACCCTAACCCTTAAAGTGGACTCAATTTGCACTATTTCTTGCAGTCTGCAAAGGCCCTATATCTAAAATAATAAAAATACCAGAAATGTCATCACAGTTTTAAAAAAGAAACAAAGAAAGGCAACAGATACAATAAAAAAGAAATGCCTAGGCTGCTGGCACCAAAACAACGGTAGTTTTATAATCAGTTACATCTTTACAAGGAGATTATTATTTCCAAGTTGGGCTGCTACAACTGAGAAGCCTTTTGCTTTATATGATACAGTACCTGAGATAACTTGGAGAAGATTTTTCTCTGAGAATTTTAAATCCCAGGCAGGCTGGTTAGGAAGAGATGGACCTGTGTATTCTTGAGTGGGAGTCACACTTGTACAAAAAGGCAGTAGAGGCAATGAGAGGAGAAGGCTGCCTACTGTATGCTACCTTTCCCTAATATGCCTGGGGCAGTGGACAGAGTCAAGCCAGTGTGGGAGGATGGCTTGGACAATTACCTGCACCATGGGACAGACAATTGTTCAAGTCTCCCCTTCCACTTCATTCAATTGGGATGTTATCAAAGTGATTGGGGGTTGTTGTGAGTAGAACTAGATAATACCACTGATGTTCTAGGAACTCAGAAGTGCTACACATATTCCCAAAGAATTTATCACAGTGGAAGGGAGAACATTTTTTTTAATTAGGGTCACAATCCGAAAAGAATTTTGACCAGCCACTTTCCTTTAAAGCAAATATGTATTCAACTTTAAAATATATTACAAGCTTCTGAGCATGCACCACAGCTGTACTGGTGCTTAAAAGAACAAATTTGAGTATATTTCTCTTACATGTATTATCAGATTTGTCATTTTGTGCTCAGTACAAAGAGAAACAAAGTTTTGTTACAGATAGCAGTAAAAATGAGCAGATTCTTTCCCTCAAGAATGGAATGAACTACAGTTTTCATTGTGAGGTTTGCCACTGGGAGACTCAGAACTGGCCTATATATTACCCTCAAGCAAGGAGAAATGTAATGAAAGACCAAAGCTTACACTCAGGTTTCCAAAAAGAACACAAAATAAAAATTATGTTGGAGCATTTGGAAAAGGATGGTGTAGGTGGAACATCACTTTCTATCCATAGTATCTACCTTTTTTGGACATGCATAATCTACAGAGAGAAGAATTCCAGATCCACTCCAGAAAACCCATCTTTTGGAGTAGAGAGTACTGCCAGTTGATCCAAAGACATTCCTAATCTGCTACATAGCTGTTGCACTTCCTGGAATCACTGAACACAGCATCAGACAGGAGGAAATGGCTGCCCCACTTCCCTATTCCTACATCCCACACAGCATGCTAAACAGACTGTCCAAAAAGTGAGGATCTAGGCTTTGTTGTTGTGGTTGTTGTTAACTGTCATCAAATTGACATCAGTTTATAGCAACTCTATGAATGAGAGACCTCCAAGTCACCCTATCATCAACAGCCTTGCTCAGGTCTTGCACTCTCAGGCTAGTGGCCTCCTTCACTGAGTCTATACATCAGGAATGTGGTCTTCCTCTTTTTCCTACTGCTACCTTACTAAACATTATTGTCTTTTCTAGTGAGTCGTGTTGTCTCATGATATGACCAAAATAAGTTTGGTCTGCTTGGCTTTCAGGGAGAGTTCAGGCTTGGTTTGCTCTAGGACCAATTCATTTGTCTTTTTAGCAATCCACAATATCTGTAGAACTCTTCTCCAGCACCACATTTCAAATGAGTTGATTTCCTTTTTATCAGATTTCTTCACTGTCCAGCTTTCACAACCATACACAGAAATAAAAATACAGTAGCATGAACAATACTAATTTTAGTATTCAAAATGCAAAGGGATCTTGTAGCCCCTTTGAGACTAACTGAAGTGAAAGAAGTTGTAGCATGAGTTTTCATAGACTTGGTCTAGTTTCTCAGATGCATGCAGTGAACTAGTGCTAAGGAAAGACCTTCATAAGTGGATTGTATGAATAGCCATAGAAATACAAAACTTGTGGGCATGGTGATGCTATATCATCAATGATATATTACAATCATATATCTCTACGCTTCTGGATCTTGCCTAGTTCCTTTGTACCTACCTTTCCAAGTCCTGGGAGATTATCACACAGGGGATGGTATGTCGTTGTCCCATCCTTGTCCCACCTTTCCTGCGTAATCGCAGGAAGGACATTCAAATGACGTTGCACTTATCTGGGCATTATCCCATCTGGAAAGTGCGAGTGACAGCACAAAAGAGTTTCAGATGACATTGCACTGATCCCGTCATTGTCCCGTGAATGAGATGGAATTGTCTGTCATTTGCCAGCATTTTGTATTAATGGGAGAACCCATTAACACAATTCCACTTCACTGATGGGCCATGACCGGATCAGTGCGACATGTCTGTATTTCTTTTAAGTGATTGCAGTCATAGATGGGATAAGGATGGGGGAGTGATCCTGTCCCTATCCCATCCCCATGTGATAATCTCCCTAGGCTTCAGATTTCTTGACCGGAGACTCCATTCTCATTAATGACTGAGCCAAGATATGGAAAATATTTCACCATTTCAATGTCTTCATTATCTACTTTAAAGTTATGTAAATCATCTCTGGTGATTATTTTTGTTTCCTTAATGTTCAGTTGTAAACCTGTCTTTGAACTTTCTTCCTTGTCCTTCTTCAATAATCCTTCCAAGTCTTTGCTATTTTCTGCTAGCAGTATGCTGTCATCTGCATATCTTAAATTGTTAGGCTTACACTATACTAAAACAGTGCCTGGCTATACTAGTTATAACTCTCATCAACACATTCTGAACCAAGTGAGGCTTCCATGTTATCTTCAAGGGCAGTTCCACATACACCATGTGACAAAAATCCAAGCAGAAAGTTACCAGAATCGGCTGTTTTAACTTGATAATACATATGAATTGTATTATCTGAACACTTGAAAGTGCTGCACAAATACAAAGTACCCGTATTTTCTGGCATATAAGGCGACTGGGCATATAAGACAACCCCCAACTTTTCCAGTTAAAATATAGAGTTTGGGATATACTCACCATATAAGACTACTTCTCTTCCAGTGGGGGCAAATGTGAAAGTGTTGGGGCGAAGGACTGCCAATATACTAGGTGATGCATTCTGGGGTATGTACAATTTGCGGCTAAGTAAGTGACCCTGGGCATGTCACACACTCTCAGCCTCAGAGGATGGTAATGCAACCCCCATTTGAAGAAACATGCCAAGAAAACCCCATTATAAGGTTGCCTTAGAGTCGCCATAAATCGGAAAGAACTTGAAGACATACAAGAACAACAAAAAGTCTGCAATTATTTCATAGGTAGTACATGGGAATAGGAGCCAGCATGGCGTAGTGGTTTGTGTGTTGGACTACCACTCTGGATACCTGGGTTTGATTCCCCATTCTGCCATGAAACCCACTGGCTGAACTTGGACAAGTCACACACTCTCAGCCTCAGGGAAGGCAATGGCAAACCTCCTCTGAACCAGTCTTGCCAAAAAAAACCCAGGATAGGGGTTCACCTCTTATCTGCTGCTGCCTCCTTCACCTCTTATCCTCTGTTGCTTCCTCCTCCTGCCTCATGCCATTTCTTCCTCCTCCCCCTCCTCTAACCTGGACTTCGTCTCTTCTTCCTCCTCCCGCCTTGTGCCACGCCACCCCTTCTTCCTCCTCTTCCTCCTCCACCCGGCATATAAGATGACCCCTGACTTTGGAGAAGATTTTCCTGGGTTAAAAAGTAGTCTTATACACCAGAAAAATCAGTATTTTTGTTGTAGGCATCCTTGATGAAGAGTAGTCACTGAGGAGCAGAGAACAAATGTTCTTATTAAGGTGATAGTCCAAAAGAATTTAGAGCAGTCATGTTACTTTAGAACAAATATGTATTTAAATTACAATAGTAGGTGCTGTGCTCAGTACACGTCTAAGTACAAAAGAGCAGATTCAAGTACATTTCTCTTAGGTGCATTATTAGATTTGTCTTTCTGTGCTCAGTGCTGAGAGAATCAGACCTTTGTTACAGCTACCAATAACAGAGAACAGATATTTTGCTGCAAGACTTGAGTGAACTATATTTTTCATTATGGAGATTGCCAGTAGGAGCCACAGTGCTGGCCTATATATTACCCTCAAGCAGGAAGAAATGAAATGAAAGGCTGAACCTTATGTGAGGGTTTCTGAAAAAAACACACAATATGAATGTTTTAGATTTGGACTCATTGTCACCTTAGAAATAGCATAATACAAGGGGCATACTACAGATCTAAATCAGAATAGTACACAATGAAAGCAGACCAACAGAGGCAGAGTGAAATACAGATAGGAACAAAATTTTGGGTATGGTTGATTTGCAGCATAATGAACAAATCCTTTGGGAAGTATATCAAGATGGCTTTGTGGGATGCAATTTGAGTTTCCCAGGGTGCTAACCCTTTTAAAGGGAAACAAAAAATATGCAAGTATGCAAGTTGAACTTGTTAGAGTTCAGCTTTCATCAGCAGAACAACAAAAGTGTGGGGCAGACTATTTATTCTAAATCTGCCTTCCTAAAGCATAAAGACTTGTTCCAAAATAAAAACAACAAACATGCAGTTTGTAGTTTAAAAACAAATAATAATGACTTTAATAAATAAATACACAACAAACTAAATCCTATCCTAACTGATGATGGTTTGGGTATAGCCAGAAGATATTTGTAACCTCACTGAGGGGGGAAGCACACGAGTGCTTCCAGGACACCGCCGGAAGGAGCGCCACGGGACTGCAGCCTCCGCACCGCGGCGCTCCGGCGGCATCCCTGAAAGGAGCGCCAAATTGGCGCTCCTTTTAGAAGTCAGGGAAAGTGCGCCCTAAACGCGTAGGGCGCACTTTCCCTGCCTTTTCCACCACAGCGCATGCGGTCGCTGCAGCGGGAGGTTGCCCTGGGAGTGCCGGCCGTGTGGAGGGCCAGCAGCTCCGAGGGCAACCTCGGGAGGAGGAAGGGGCGCCACTCGTGCGGCTGCCACTCCTCTTCCTTGCCTCCAAGACGACTCTTTTAGTTGTCTGCCGAGGCCCTTAGAGGAGACTGTTACTCCAACTTGAGACTGAGAGGTGACAGTTACTGTACTGAGAGGAGACTGTTTAGAATCCTGAGAGAAGTCTGTTAAACAGCCTCCAAGTGTGAGTGACAGGAGTCACATGTTTGGATAGAATGATATGATAGAGGGAAGTCCCTGTCTATCTAAGGAGGGAAAGGAGAATGTAATACATACAATTTCCAACAGGCTTGCTATATAAAGAGGAGCAGAAACCTCACAGTTCCCCCAAATGGCCTGGCTTATGGGAATTAAGGATGGCCCTGATTAAGGACAGGGTTAACGAAAACCTGGTACTGTAAGCATACTGTATTTTAGAGGAACTAACTGGGGAAAAAGCCACCTCTGAATATTCCTTGCCTAGGAAATCCCATGAAATTCATCTGGTCACCATATATCACCAGGCGACTTGAAGGCACATGCACACACACTGACCTGTGATTTCTTTCCAGGCCTATAGCTCTAGATTTCATACAAATGTTGTGTCTTCATGCCTAGCTATCAATAACTTTGGTATAGTAACCATGGAACCATAGGCAGTCACGTTTGCAGTGCTATTTTGTGAAGCAGTAGAAAGAGGTACCCATATCAAATTTAGTAAGGCAATCTTTATTTACCTTTTTGGTTTTGCTTTAAAAAGCACTGATGGAAAAAAGCTGCTATTTTTAAATCCTATGAACGCTAATTCTTCCACACTGAATGAGACCAAATTAGAGTTTGTGATTAACTTCCGTATTTACAAGTATCAATGGGGCCTCTAGCTTGCTGAATGTCTTCCAGGAAGAGAAAGATGATCCAAGTTGCATTTCCTGAGAGTGAAGTGAGAGATGTTTGGGATTTAAGGCAAGGCATTTCTTCTTCCAGCTGACACCTACCATCACCTGTCATGTTACAAATAATTTGATGATCAGTGGCCATGAGGTTGGCGTGATCAACCTCTGTCCTAGGATGGGTGGTGATATATTTAATGCCACCTTATAAGAAGACTCTGAAATCTTAGCCTTTTGTGTTGGAAGAGAAGATTGAACAGAGGCAGGTTACCCACGGAAAGCCAAAAGTCAGAGGTCCCTAAGAATAATTTGTCTTGCCAGCAGCAACAAATTAGACATAATATTTACAATTGGAAAAAATTTCAGACTACAATTGATTGTCCTAGAGAAAAACAACAAAGGAGCAGTTAATAAGACTCAGCTGTGAAATGGTGCCAGTAAGGGACATATGAATGCATGTTGAAGTATGAGTCAAGATCAGCTGACTCTTATTCAAAATATGGATAGATGCATATGAAAGAATTATGCCATGCAAATGCAACCAAGTGTTATTCATTTTCTCACTTTATTCTATATTTCAAAAAAAAAAATGAAATGTCATTCCAAACAAAACCCTTAAAGCAACATTCAATATATAAAAATACATTGGACTGGATCAAGAATAGGCTAGTTGCACTAATGTTCCAAAGAAAATATTGTGAAAACATAATCACGACGGACATTAAATCCCCCTTATTTCAGTAGAACCCTAAAACAACTAAAGATTACAGCCAGACAATTAAAAAGAAAATTTCATCAATACCTAAAATCACATCTTTAGTAAAAGAATAAAAATGGAGCAACATTAAAAGTGGCAGCAGAACTAATTTGTGTATTATGTACAAATTCCTGATGGGATAATTGAATTTTCACCACTCTGCTAAAATGGAGTAGTTGAGAAGCAAAGCAGACACAGGAGGACATACCACAACTGCATCACCACTGCAGAGATGCCACGGAATGATTTCTCTGAAAATGATAGTGATGATTAATTTGTTTAGCACTTCGTTATGTATGGTATTTTATCCCTACAGAAGGATGGATCCCATTTTCAAGGAGCTTACAGTGAATGATTCAGTACATGGAAGACAATGGAGGAAAGGGAAGGAAATCAAAGCACAGAAATACACTTTAAAATAGTCTGTCTTTCATCTACTCTAGAATTAATATAAATTCATTTCAGTTACTCTATAATTAATTTAGACCAGGAATGCAGGCCTAAGTGGTGGTGTCACATGGGTAGTGTCGCTGCATTCGGAGGCAACGGTAAACCAGAATTCCACAAAATCCTAGTTTACTATGAATAAGTTACATGTTGGTGAATACAGCCTGCTTTCTCCTGCTTCACTCCTCCTGCCAATATGTCCTTCAAATAAAGAATCTTTTCCACCCCCACAACCAGAATTGTAAATTAGGGGCTCATGCCCACTATCCAATTATAGCACTATGATCCCATTATAACTGCAATATATAATGAGGAGAATAGCTGCTTCATATGGTATCCTGGGGTTTGTAGTTTGGTGAAGCACTTGAACTCTCTGGCTGAGAATTCTAAATGCCCCTCCCTAAGCTGCCAAGAGAGAGATAGTGTGGCATAGTGCTTTCAGTGTTGGACTATGACCATATCAGGGTTTGATTCCCAGCTCAGCCATGAAACTGACTGGGTGACCTTAGGCAAGTCACATGATCTCAACCTCATGGGAAGGCAATGGCAAGTCTCTTCTGAACAAATCTTGCCAAGAAAACACCATCATAGGTTCACCTTAGGGTCACCATAAGTCACAAACAACCTGAAGGCTCCCAACAACCAGAAACTGCCAATCCCAAGATTCCTTAGGAAGGAACCATGCAATTAAAGTGGAGACACAGTGCTATAACTATGTAGTGTGAATGGGACCCAGATGTTCTGCTTGGTTTACAGTTTCTGTCTTCTTTGACCAGCACATGCCAAGAATCCCAATTCAGACAATATGGTGTTTTGTTTTGTTTTTCTCCCTGGCAATTTCGATGTTTCCACTGATGGGAGCTAGGGATGGAAAGCACATGCTAATACTCAAAGTAAAGTAAAGAACAAGAAGATTTTTAAAGTGTCTTAAAACCCTGGTGAGAAGAATCTTCCTCATGTATACTTCCTATTCCCACCCACCCCATATTGAAATAGGATTGAGGACTACTACTGCCTCCTCATTTATTTCCTGTCCCTCCTAAAGCTGGGGGGGGGGGATGATGGCAATCCAACAAGGAAGATTGTCAGAGCAAGATGTCTTCCAAGAGTCAGTACAGCTAATAGGTGGCATGGCTATAGTCTCCTGATCTTCACCTGGCTTTCCCCCATTCTTCCAATGTCATGCCAGTGAATAGGGGGAGCCAACAGATGGCCATGGAAGGCTATAGCCTCTACATATTCCCCTGGCTCCCCCCCCTTCTGACATTGTGTAGTGCCTGATATTGTGCAAGGACAGGCCAGGGGGATCCCCCATTTCCACGACCAGAGACTTTCTGCCCCACAAGACCTCTTCAAAACTGCATGGTTTTTAAAGACATCTGACAGAAGGGAGAACACTGATTAAATGGTTCATTCTCCCTTGCAAGGATTGATAGTTAAACACAGCATGTTCCTAATAGGAGCAGCCCAACAGGAGTGAATGGGCTACAAGCACTGACCCATGGCTCAGTCAGGAGAAGCCAGAATTCCCAGTTATTCTAGTTTCCCATTGCAAATCCATCTCTGAAGAGCTTATTTACAAGGAAAGAAGGAGAACACATAAAAAAGAAAAAGGTCATTAAGGCACAGATACTGCAGGGTATTTGGGGTTTGAAATCTATTTGAGGACTGGCAGAAATCCTGGAAACTAAGCCTTAATTCTGAAAGTTATTCAGTACCTAATATTGAAGATCACAGGTAGGTTTAATTTTTTTACAGCATTTTAATAACAATTTGCAAACAGCTGCACTTCTGGCTATTATATCCTTGAAAGTATCTCTGTTGGTTCATTTTGCTTTCTGCTTGAGATGATAAAGGATGATAGGACACTATGTGTCTGTTTCAAACTTTGGAAGTAATAGTTACCTGTAACTTGTTATCTTTTGAAAAGGTGTAAAATTTGAGGGTGTAAAAATGCATTATAAAAGCAATATAATATGTGTAACATTATTTTAATGATGCAATGAATAATTCCTGCTAGTTATTTCAAGAGTGTCTTTTAAAGTCACTTCAACAGTCATTGTGACAATTTTTTTCAAGTTTTATTCCATTTTGTTATGAAGCCTAAGGTTTTTCTTTCTCAGAAAAGATTTCCCTTCTCAAAATAGTAAGAGAAAACCATGGAAAAATCACAAGCAGCTATCTTTTTTTCATCACCATAATGAATAAGCTTGACTAGTTACTAAATACTTTTACTCCCTGAAATGAGTAATAGGCTGTATTAATTCTCATGTGAGTCTATTGCAATTATGCATTTTTGTGCAGTACTGCTGTTATCAGGAGGGTAGCACTGGAGTTAACATATAGGTAGTTATAGTTCCATGGCCGACAAAAGTACCACTGCAAAATTTACTACTGGAATTTTTAAAAACACACTATCCCTTTTATTTTAGTGACTTTTTTTTTTTTTAAATGAATGCTACAAGCTACTAACCTGCAATACATCATAAAATTTCCCCATATTCCTCTTTTCATCAGGGGGAATTAGCATGATGGTCCTGTAGTTACTGCAGTCTTTTATGTCCCCATTTTTATATATGAGAATGTATTTTGATCTCTTTCAATCTGTGGGCCATTGCATACACATTCAATTGTCTAACTGCTCAGAACAAAGTAAAGCTGCTTCTCTTTCCAGTTGAAGTATAAAAGCATTGGAATGATTGACCAGCAAAGGAAGCAGTAAATAGGATGGAGACCTTCCATGTCATTTATACCAGACCTTTTATTACAGTTCACAATTGGTGCATTATTTTCTTGGCTGTCAGTGTGAGCAATGATTTTCCTGGCTCCAGATATATAGAACTTACTTTCTGACTTGATAATGTGTTGGTGGATGCTTGGATCTTCTAAAAACATTAAAATTAATTGTAATTTATTAAAAATTAGTTAAACTGAAGGATCACTTTTAATCACATGAAATAATTTGACACTAGTGCAGCGGTTCTCAAATAGTGGGGTGCGCCCCCCAGGGGGGGCGCGAGGCTCCGTAAAGGGGGGCCCGTTACTGCTGGAGAGAGGGAGATTGTCCCAGCGCAGCCCCAGTAGCAGCCCGACGTGCTCTATCCTGATTGGTCAAATTGTAGCACGTGACTATTTACAGTCGCACGGGGGGCGCGAAATGTTTTCTTCTTTCCTGGGAGGGGGGGCGTGACAGAAAATAATGGAGAAGCACTGCACTAGTGCAATACATTTACAGTTATTTACTGTAATTCTTAGTTTATATAATTGACTGCTGGTCTGTGATGTCCACTATCAGTGTACTCTCAGGAACTAAATTTCTAACTGTTCCTATATCTCTGAACTATACTGAAATAAAATTTGGAATAATGAATGCATTCTGATAGCAGCAAACTAATTTTAAAATGTTGTGCAATGTTAATAGTAGTTTCTTACTTTTCACATGTGGCTGCCTTGCTGCAAAAGTGTTGTTTTAGATACATCACACTGCACAATATGTATACCATGTCTGTAAATATAAGACAAAGCTGAACAGAAAGGGAGTTATATTTATGTAAATTGATTTGCCTGAGAGTATTGATGCCTCAACAAACTATAAATCCCAGGATTCTGTAGGATGGAACTATGGCAGTTGGTATCAAACTGCATTTTATACCAGGGGTCGGCAACCTTTGTTGCTGGGGGGCTGGGGGAGGGGGGAAATGGTGCAGGGGCCGCTCATGCGGGAGTTGGGGGTGCGCGAATTCACCCCAGGATCGAGCAGAGGCATCTTGGAGGACCGTTTTCAAGGTGCCTCTCCTTGATCCTGGGGTGAATTCACCCCAGGATCAACCGGAGGAACCTTGGAAAGGTCCCTCCAAGGCCCCCCCGCCCCAATCCTTGGGCGAATTCACCCCAGGATTGAGCGGAGGGAATTACTCCTGCGCATACGCAAACACGTAGCGGTCACCATTTTGGAAAACAAAATGGCAGGCGTGGCACGCACAGCCACCAAAACGTGCGGTGGCGGCAGGGGTCTGCCTGGGCAGGTAAGCACGGGGGCCTGGGCCGGAACCGGCCCGTGGGCCGTAGGTTGCCGGCCCCTATTTTATACAGTGTGAATGCAGAGAGGAGGGAGAGGAATAGTACTTTAAAAGTACCTCTACTGAGGAAAATCTAAATTGGTTTAATTTGCAATGAAGAAATAATGCAGTTTGAACAGTGCTTCAACTTCCATGACTCAATGCTGTGGAATTCTGGAAGGGATAGTTTTGTGAAATATTTAGCCTTCTCTGTCAGAGAGTTCTAGCACCACAACAAACTATAAATCCCCAGGATTTCATAGGATGGAGCCATGACAATTAAAGATGTGCTAAACTGCATTATTTCTGCAGTGCAGATCAGACCTCAATTTAGAACAGTGATCACAAATGCTATCAGCTGTGCTCTTGTCACTGTTTATAAACTCAGTGAAGCCTAAATGTAGCTTTCAGATGATTTACAACACTCAGTCTTGCACAAACAGCGGGTACTGTATACCAAAAATAATAGGAGGCATGAGTTCCACTGGTTTAGCCTTCAGAATCTGTAACTGAGCTAAGCTCCACATTTTAAGCCCCACTAACGTGATAAGCTTCAGAACATAGCCTCTGGCGTTTGGAGAGGTTGAAACATCTTCTACAGCAGTGCTAATAGATATTAGCTTCCAGGCATAACCCCAGTTTTAAAGAACTTTTAAAAATACTTCACATGATTCAAAAATCTGGAACCTCCACCACCTTCTGTCCCAGGGAAATACAATTAAGGAGATCAGATACCATGCACCGTATTATCCTTCAGAGGGTGGCTGGAATGGATTAAATGCTTCCTATATGACCTAGAAAACTGCTTTGAAAACCTTCTCACCCAAGTCTAATCTTATGACAAGCATGACAGTGTGACAGAACAACAGTATATAAAAAGAAAAACACCATCTCTCTCTCTCTCTCTCTCTCTCTCTCTCTCTCTCTCTCTCTGTGTGTGTGTGTGTGTGTGTGTACAGTATGTGCCTTCAAGTTGCCTACCTTATAGTTCCCAGCAAGAATATACCAGTTTAAATTCTGGGAAAATACTGTTGATCTCTGTTCTAAGCTCAATCCTGAATACAGATGATTTAGCAACTTATATTTGCCTAGTAGGAAGCATTTTATGACCTTTGAGTGTCTTTGCTCAGCAACTACCCCTTAGCCTTGGAGTCAATGGCCAAAATTCTCCACCTCCAAAGCCTGGTGTAAATAACTGCCTGCAGATTTCCATCCTGCTTGCATTATGCAGTACCTACAATGGATCACACTGTAGTGCTATGTATGTTGATCATTGCTAAAGGCACATGGTTGACGCCCTTTTGTGCAACTCCAGTGTCCAATGAAATATGCATCCATATATGACCTGCACTGAGCCCATGCATGCTCCACAGTGGGGTCTCTGACCTCATTATGGAATTAGTAAAGGCCCACTGTGGATCCTGTACACCATGCACAACACATCAATACATGTTCTGCATGTGGACCTTTGCTTCCTTCCCTACTAGCTGGATCCAACTATTGAACAATGTCCAATAATGTCCAATGAGTACACTGTCCAATGAGTAAGGAACACGTGCTAGCATTCCAATTCTGTTGTTTCTCTTTCCAATCTACTTTTGTAGTTCTTTTGTACAAGGACTGTTGTTCTGAGGTCTGAGACGGAATGCCAAGAGAAACTGAAATGTTCTGCCACTGTTTTTTGTGTATTGCCATTCCTAATGTCTGATTTATGTCCATTTATCTTCTGGTGCAGGGACTGGCTTATTTGCCCAATGCAGAGTGCTGAAGGGCATTCACATTGGAGGATGAGCACGTGAAGGCCCCCCTAATATTGTGACATGATGCCATTAGGTTTTGTGATGCCATTTCCTGGATAAATTTGTGGGCAGAGTTGGCATCTTGGTTTGTGGCAAGGCTTAGTACCTGTGTTGCCATCTATGTTGTGTGTCATCAGTGCCAATGAGAGTCATCAAGCAGGGCATGGATCTTCTACCAAGAAAATGTTTGTACCCAACCACCTGCATGGCTTCTCTGAACTCAGCCAAGTGCACACTGATGTCAGTAATCCCAAACATGCACTGATGATCAGCTATGGAATAATGAAACCAGACACAGAATGTTGAGTCAAATAAGGGGCATTTTATTTGATCTATAACCTTTTTAAGTTGGGCTTAACCTGAAAAGGATCAAGGGGAAGGGGACCAACCAGATGCTAGTCCAGCTGAGGCCCCATCTACCTGTGACCACATCCTCAGTCTTCCCTTAGGCAAAACACCTGAGTCCCAAGGGCAATGCAATAACTGGGTTGCTCTCCAGCTGGCCATCTACTGGAAGGCAAAGCCAGGGCATTCCTCCCCAAGACATAGGACTTTATAAGTGAGAGCAAAATCCACAAGTCAACCTTAAGGGTATACTCCTTCTCCAGGTCACAGGGTGAACAAACTTATATTGTTTTCCCCCAATGAAACTATTTCTCATTTGAAGATGAGAAATTTGTGAATTATTCTTTAGATACCTACTGTCACATGATATCTTCTCACTGATACATAAACTGGGATGGGGTAACTGTGAACAACCATCTGTTGCTGAATCCAAATGCCTATTGGCCCTAGCCAGTCTAGCTGGAGGTGAGGTATGATGGGAATAGCAGTTCATCTACATTTGGAAATCTGCGGGCTTCCCATCTCTGACCTTGAGCAAAAACAGTACAGGATAAGGGCGGAGAAGAGACTTCCTTCTTATCTAGGGGAAATGTGGACTCTTTTTTTCTGACAGCGCTGCTGGAGAGGTTGATTTGAATATTGGTACTGGAGCATTGTTGTTGCTAAAGCTGTGAAGGGCAAGGAAGTGTTCAGGAGAGTTGCTGCCTGAGGTGAAAAGGTGAAACCACAGTGGAAATTAGCAACTGCTCCTGCAAGCTAGCTACATCTTTTTAAAACATGCTTCTTTTAAGAGCTCATGTTTTCTATTAAACTTTTGGCTATTCTGAATTATTTACCTCATGGCTGCTGGAACTGGCAGCCAATGTTAACAGTTCAGTTGCACAAGCATTATAGTGCTGAATCCAGCATGCTTTTTCACCTCCTTAATTGATTTATAGTCTCTGTGTGAAGCCTGCAAAGGAATGTAAAGAATTAAGTTTTGGGCACAAATATCCAGGAAGGGAAGCAGACCTGACATATACAAAAAGTCACAGCAGGTCCTTTGGATGTGAATAACATGTGGTGCATCTACATTGACAAAATGAAATGGCCTCACCTTGCATTCTTCTGGTCTGTAGTGACCCTATTAATGCCACTTACTCACAAGCATAGCAAGGTGGCATCAGCAAAACCAGCCCCAGATTTCTCTCCACTGATCATGCTCCCTACCTCCCAGAATGCATCAACCTATCAGCCAATAGCCCTTGTTTGCCTGCCAATCTATTGGATCCACTCTGGTTGAATGGCTCTCCATCCAATCCCCTTTCCCCTTTGCCACCCCAGTGTGTGAGTGAGTGAGAGTAAATTTAAAATGTAAACACACATACACATAATGGAGAAAGAAAAAACAAATCTGTATTTTATTCATTTTTTATTTATGAAAAGTCCAGCCATGAGAGGTTAGTTCAGGCTATCCCCCTCCCCCTCCCCCTCCTCCCCCACCCCTGAGTGCCACATTTGTTATTACTATTTTTACTCCACCCCATCTTCCCTCCACCATTCACTTGCTCACTTGTGTTGAGATCTCACACACTCCCTCCCCCAAATCCCCCCATACATACAATGCAGATCTCTGCACGAGTGAGTAAGTGAGTGATCGAGGGGAAGGGTGCATGAAATCTCCATATAAGTAAGCAAGCAAGCTGGTGAATTATGGGGGGAGGTTGTGGGGAGAGGGAATACACATACTCCATTCACTGAAGTGAAAAACAAGGATGACACAATGGGTTGGAGCAGAATCAGATGGGGGAAGAGTAAAAACAGTAAAACAAACTCAACACCTGGGGAGTGGGGAGAAAGTAGCCCAACCTAACCCCTCAACAACAATTATCTCATGGCTGAATAAACAGTAAAGTAATAATAATAATAATAATAATAATAATAATAATAATAATAATAATAATAATAAATGTATTTGTATACTGCCCAATGGTTTCCCAATCCGGGCAGTACAAAATATTTCCCTCCCACCCTTAAAACAGTATTAAACAATTACAGAATAAAATCTAAATCTATTATATTAAAATCAATAATTACAATTACAATAACTCCATGAGGTGTTCCAATTTTATATACTGAGGGAGCCGGTACCACATAATATCCTAGAATAAAGACATAAAATAGAAAAACATGGCAACATACACCAGGTTTGCTGGACCCAACTATTCCCACCCATCCTCATCTCCACACTGTCATTGCTATAGAGTGCAATCCAAACATATACATGAACATATGGATTTTTTGCTCTAATTTGGGGTAAATTCCCACTTTTCCCCCTCTTCCAGATTAAAGCCCTGAGGCACTGAAAAGGCCTGAATTCAGCCTGAAGCATCCTGTGTCATCTGGAATGCTCACTAGGGAAATGAGTTGAGATTGTTTTATTTGGCCCATGTAGACTTGCTCTACATCCCTGCTTTCTATGGGCTCACTACCACTCTCCCTCGTTTCTTCTCACACTTGAATTTTCACCTCCCTTTCCATCACAGTTTCAGTTTGGCTTCTTCTTACAGCTGCTTCCCTGGGTTGGAAAGAATGTACCTACTTCGTACCATAATGGATTGGTGCTACAATGCAGCATTATTTGTGCACTTTTTATCTGTTCTTATGCGTCTCTGATTATCATGCAGAGCTGTATGTACTTCAACAATTATTTGCTATATCTGTTCAGTTGCACAGAACTTGGAAAATTATTTGTTTAAATTAGTCCATTGGACATTAGCCATTATGGCATCTTTCAAAGGTAACTTGCTAGTCATTGCTTTCTATATGTTCCTTTATGGGAAATGGGTTGCTAGTACAGTTATTATTATTATTATTATTATTATTATTATTATTATTATTATTATATTAGTTGAGTCTCTCTTATTTGGAATTCTGACATTTGTGCTATTTGGGTTTTTGCTTTAAAGAGTTTTAAATATTTATATCTCAGTAACGTTCTTAATTGTTTAAATTGTTTGTTTTTTAAAACTTTGTATTTTTAATGCTTTATACTGTTTTAACTTGGACTGTTTTAGATTTGTTAGCTGCTTTGAGTCCCTGCACTGGGAGGAAGGTGGGATATAAATAAACAGAATTATTATTATTATTATTATTATTATTATTATTATTATTATTATTATGAAATCCAAAATATTTTTTTAAAATAAAAAGTTTTTTTTACATGAGTGGATGAGACAGCGACAACTTTGCTTTCTGATCGTTCAGTGTATACACACTTTGTTTCATGCACAGTTATTAAAAAATATGTATATGTTTATGTATAAAATTAGCATCAGGCTATGTGTGTAAGGTGTATATGAAACATAAATTAATTTGGTGTTTAGACTTGGATCCCATCTCAAAGATATCTCATTATGTATGTATATACAAATAAAAATATTCCAAAATCCCTTTCACCCTCCAAATTAAAAAAAATCCAAAATCCAAAACACCTCTGGTTCCAAGCATTTTAGATAAGAGAGATTCAACCTGTGCTCCCAACACATTACTGTATGTGCAGTAGTCTACTCTCCACTGATTTCTCATGGAGTGAATTATAATCATAACAGTTTTCCTGTCCTTATACAATACACATAGCTTGTGGAGATCTTAGCTGAAACGAATAACTAGTTTATGTATGTACCTCCAAAAGACCTCTTGAAAAGACAGGCTCCTTAACATTTCTTCCAACAGGATGAATAGGGTGTAAGGAATTATCAAAGACTGGTTTGAGAAAACAGGAATATTCCCTGGTCAACAGGACAGCTAAAGTCCATGGGTTTTGATGCATTCATTTGTAAAATAATAGCATAGCACTAACACAGTGAATGTTAATTTCTGAGATTTCCGAAGTCTGAACACAAAAGTCAGCTCTTATGCCGAGTGCTCTAAATTCTTAACTGACGCAATGAGACTTCAGTGTGCTTGAGACTATAAAAGATTCAAGAGACAGTAGAGACTGGTAGTCTATGATTGGTAGGCATAGTGGCAGAAATCTCTCACCTAGTTACACAGTACAGCCTTCTAAATTTCCTTGTTAGAACACTGCATGAAGTCCAATGACTTATTTATTTAAAACTTCAATAAAAATTCATCAGACTTCAAAAAGCTGAGACTGATAATTGTGATTAAATCAAATGCTCAGCTGAATGAAATCAAACAAAAGTGACACAAACCCTTCTGCACACATCCTGACAACATCTGATTCTCTCTCTCTCTCTCTCTCTCTCTCTCTCTCTATATATATATA
>CM034701.1:265141357-265163395 GCA_020142125.1 Phrynosoma platyrhinos | reverse complement strand
CCTGCACCAGCTTCATTGAGTAGGAGTTCAAACCAAGATCAAACCCAGGGAGATGACTACCCTGAAGATTGCTGAAACCTAAACTGTAAAGTACCTTTTATTTTAAGCTGGGGAGAAGAAACCTTTTTCTTTTCTTTTTCTTCAAAATAAATTTCCCCCTTTTGGACTTTACATTCAGCATTGGAGCCTTTTTGGGTAAAAGAGTTTGATCTCACCAGGGTACTGGTGTTGCACACCCATATTTGCCACCACCTTTAGTTGGGTGTGTCTTCACATAAAACTTATTTACACTGATACACAGGGAAAGACAATAAAAATAGGCAGGCTACCTCTGCCCACATTTGTTACCATTCTCATTGCCCACATGTTATCATAAGCATTGTCAGTGGGAGGTTCTGTGTCTGTCAAGACTCTTTATGAAATGCTCAGCCTTGGAAAATCAGGTTTCTGTGTTACCCAGGAGAAACTTCCTGCTGACAATGCTACAATATTACACCCCAGGCACTTGGTACTTTTCACTAGAGAAATTTGTCTGGAACAGGAGGAAGATGACAAAACCAACAACTGGGAAGAGGTGGTGGTGAAATTAGCACACTCCGTTTCCTTCTTTGTACAGCACCGTGCAGAAGTATTCCCCCTGACTTTTACTTTCAAAAGCATTTGTTGTTGTGTGCCTTCAAGTCATTTCCAATTTATAGCAATCCTAAAGTGAACCTATCACAGAGTTTACATGGCAAGATTTGTTCAGAGGAAGTTTGCCATTGTCTTCCCCTGAGGCTGAGAGAGTGTGACTTGCCCAAAGTCAACCAGTGGATTTTACAGCCAAACTGGGAATTGAACGCTGGTCTCCAGAATCGTAGTCCAATATTCAAACCACTACGTCAAAGCATACACCACACACACACGCACACACACACACACAATTGGGATTTGGATATGCTTCACATGCAACTCTTCTCCCATTTTGTGTGGTAAATGCTTTTGAAACTCACGAAAGGTTCAAAACTAGTTTTTCACACAGCATTAGATATCAGCTTTCCTTTTTCATTTTAATGCAGGAGTGCCTTTGAAACTATGCAGGCTCTTAGTGTGTGAAGTAACTTTTCAGATTCACAGCATTTTCGTATCAGGCCACGTAAGACTTGTACCCATAGCAGTTCTTACTCTCTGCATAAAACATGTGCTAAGCAGTCTCCTAACAAGCTCTACCACAAATATTCTTGAAAATGTAATTCTTCCTTTGTTGACAGAGACAGCCATTGAAATTCTCTGAGATGCCAGCCACAGATGCAGGCGAAACGTCAGGAATATATTCTTCTAGAACACATCCTCACAGCCCGAAAAAAACACAAAAACCTATCCATTGAAATTCTATCCTCTTATAAAGGGGTGGGTGGGTTTCTGATGTGGAAAACTGAGAGGCACAAGAAAATTTCAAATGTTCATTATTGTGCTTCATGGCCTTAATTAATGGAACATTAATGATCCAAACAATAAGAAGAACAAACAAAAAACAACTTATATTATCTTGTGGCTATAGCGTTATTAAGAATAATGTATTCTAAGAATATATGTGTATTTATTCTTGGTCATTAGTACTATGTTGATTGCTTAGCTTTTAGCTTTCTAGTATTTTACCAAGCTCAATTGATGCAAATAGGGTGATTTTGGGAGATTCTTTCTTTTCCCCCAACAGCCTTCAAACACACCATGCCCTTTTAGGAGTCTGGAAAGAGAGTTAGAAACTGGAAGAGTACTTCCTCTAGATGTATTACGCATGTCCAAATTTGGCTCTAAGCCACCATTTTTGAGGTTGTGGAAGGTTAATATACAATACTCATATAGTACAATCCTATAGACATTTACTTTGCCAGAAGTCTCACTAGGCTGGGATTTTTGCTTCCTAATAAATGTGTTTAAGATTACACCTTAATGCTGTACTCTCATTCCCTCCAACATTTCACAGATGAAATTGGGACATGTGTGGTCAAGCAACATCAAACTATGGTCAAGCTGACAAAAAGGTAGCAATCAAAAAGAGCATATGCCCTAGGAAACAATGCAGCAATGTGCTTTTGCATGAGTCTACTGTGAAGAGCAAGATTCCTCCCTCTGCTCCCTGCAAAGACTGCCAGAAATAATGCAGCTTGAGGCCACTTTAACTGTCCTGGCTCTGTGCTAGGGAATTATGGGAACTGTAATTTTTTTCTGAGACATTGAGCCTTCTCTGTCAGAGAGCTCTGGTGCCACAATAAGCTACAGTTCCCATGATTCCTTAGCACTGAGCCAGGACAGTTAAAGTGGCCTCAAGTTACATTATTTCTAGCAGTCTGTAAAGGCCCTAAGTGCAAATTACTTTTGTTTTCTCAATGCAGTTTTCAGCAACTGAAGTAAGGTGAGGACGAAGGAAAAGAGGAGGAGGAGAAGAGAGAAACTGGGGCTGCATCTGCACAGCAGAATAACCCAGTTTGACACCACTTTAACTGCCATGGTTCAATGCTATGTAGTTCTGGGGACTGCAGTTTTATGAGTCATTTAGCCTTCTTGATTAGAGAGCTCTGGTGCCACAACAAACTGTAATTCCCAGAATGCAATAGCATTGAGCCATGAGAGTTAAAGTGGTGTCTCACTGGATTATTTCTGCAGTGTAGATGCAGCCTGGGACATTTTAAAAGCATCTGAAAAATGAGGTGAAAGAGTATTAATTGGGACTGTCCATTATAAATTAGGAGAGTGGACAAAAATGCAGTCTTATTAACACTTGGGATAGAATCCCATTGAAATCTGTAAGATATACTTCTGAATATAAATGTGTAGTATAGTGCTGTTAATGTATCCATGTCTTCTCTCAGTGTCCCTGAAGAGGGCAGCATTGAAAACAAAACTTGGAAAAGTTACTTTTTTGGATTACAAATCCCCCATTCCCTCAGCCTGCACAGACACTACTTGGGGATTCTGGAAAATATAATAAAACAACCAAACAAACAATGAAACAAAGGGCTGTTAAAATTTTGATTGGAACATACTGTAGATTTATTTTTTAACAAAACTTTTTTTTCATGTCAAACATCATTCTGAGGCTTTGCCTTCCACCCCAGCCCTATTTTTGGTCAATCATAAAGAAGCTTACCAAAAATCTAGGCCCACCTAGTAACTTTAAATTCAGCATACTTATAAACAAAGATTAATACACGGTTAATCTGTTTAAAGTTTTTTTTAAGGCAAGCCTATAGTTAAATATAAAAACATTTTCTATTATTAAATTAACAATTCAATTTAATTATATTCTGCCTTTCAGAATTACAAACATTCCCCAACCACATGCAAGGTTCTCTGTCCAAAGTAGTGCAATATACAATGCTTATGTAGCCTCCAACATTTTACAGATGAAAGCCAGGTCACGAGTGGACAAGCAACCTCAAAGTGTGATGGCTAGATGCATGAATGGGGAAGCACATAAACTAGGAGATGCTGCAACAGTTTGCTTTTGCCTGGGTATACTGGGAAGACACAACCCTCCTCCCTACCCCTTCTCTCCTATCTGCTGTGCTGAGGTAACTAAGTGTAAACTACTTTGTACTCTGAACTCAGTTTGCAGTAATGAACATAAGCTGATGACAAAAGGGCAAAATGGGAAGAAGAGTAAGAAGGTGGGACATTTGAAAAGCAGCTGAAAAAGTGGGAAGGCAGAAGATTAATTAGAACTGTCCCTGCCAAATTGAGACAGTTGGAAGATAAGTGCCTTGTTGTGTGCCTTCAAGTCATTTCTGACTTATGGTGACCCTAAAGTGAACTTATCATGGGGTTTTCTGGGGCTGAGAGTATCTGATTTGCCCAAGGTCATCCAGTGGGTTACCATAGCCAACTGGGAAATCAAGCCCAAGTCTCAAGGGTCGTAGTCCAAACTACTACACCACACTGTCTCAATAAGTGCTTACTGCTGTATACAAAAAATATCCTAAACTGCATGCAAGGTATTCAAAACAGCATGTGCATTAGCTTTCATCCTAAAAGCTAAACAATGGGACAGCATTTTTGAAATTCAACAATGTTCTGAACTTAAATAGTTAAAGATGCTTTAGAGAGAGCAGAAGTAATAGGGTTAAGTAGATTTCAGTAACTTCCTCATCTTGTATCCATCTATTCTATCCTAACCAGTCTGAGATATAAACTGTTACTCTTGGGATATTTGCCCATCTTCTCTTCTTGTATCGCTGCTCTTTCACTTCTACCAAAAGTGACACTAGCTTATTTCAATGATTGTTTAGAATCCTTAGGGAGCTTTCCTTTCTTTTGCAAAGGTCCTTGTGAATAGCTCATGTAACATCTCATGGAATGGCTATGAAATGACTTGCCTGTGTGGAATTAAAGTACTGGATTTGATACTTGTGCAAGGATGAAAATGGAACTTCCACAAGAGGTGGAAGTTTTATGCAAGTGATAATCATTATTTTCTTTACTCCTTAACCAGAGTCACTAGTTGTTGTACACACATACTTGTTTTCCATCAAGTGTTTTATTCAGACTTAAGACCAAGATACATAAGTTAAGGGCCAGCTTCTCCTGTACAAAGCTCCTTATATGTTACAATTGTCCTTACGGAGGTTGTCCACATGGGCCAAATAAAACATCCCCATATTCTCAGTGGGAGATCAGGACAGCACATGGGGGCATCTCTGGTTATGGTGTGAATTGTCTGAATGATGTCCAGCCAGTTCAGCACCAAACCTGTTATTGTTGTGTGAGTTCAAGTGGTTTCTGACTCATGGCATCCCTGAGGGGAACCTATCAGCGGTTTTCTTGGCAAGATTTGTTCAAAGGAGGTTTGCCATTGCCTTCCTCTGAGACTGAGAGAGTGTGGCATGCCCAAGATCACCCAGTGGTTTTATAGCTGAGCTGGGAATCAAACCCTGATCTCCAGAGTCCTAGGGCCTCTGCAGATGGGCCCTTTGCGGCATCCTCAAGGCAAGGATGGGGAGGGGCAGCCCCATGTCAGGTCCTGATGCCATACGCCATTACACATGGCATGCAGCATCAGAATGTATTCCCGGCACAGCATCTTGATGTGCTGTGCTGGAAGGGCCTCAGAAGAGCTGCGCGATGGCTCTTGGGGCGTCCTTTTTTCTGGCTCTGAAAGGAGTGGCATTTTGCTGCTCTTTTCCAGGCCAGAAAAAGGGAGGATTGGGGCCGAGGTGTGAGGCAGCCTTGGCCCCAATCCTCCGCTTCCCAGGGCAGCCCAGGGCCACCCATCTGCATCTCCCCCTTAGTCCAACTCTCAAACCATACGCCATGCTGACTCTCTCCAACTTCCCATAAAGAAAAAGGTATAGGTTTTCCCCTTTGACAAGGTTGTCATATCTGACTGTAGGGGGGAGGGCTCATCTCCGTTACTGAGGAGCCAGCATTGTCAAAAACAATTCTGTGATCATGCAGCCAACATGACTGCACAGAATACTGTTACCTTCCAACCAAAGTGATACCTTTTTATCTACTTGCACTTTTACATGCTTTCGAACTGCTAGGTTGGCAGAAGCTGTGATTAGTGACGGAAGCTCAGTCCATCCTGTGGCGATTGGGCCTTGACCTGCCAACCTTGCAATCATCAGAGTCAGCATCTTAATTGCTGAGCCACCACATCCCACCCCAACCATATACCCCCTTAAAATGTTTTTTTTTTAAACTCACATTTTGCTCTGAATTTTCCATGAGGCTGAGCAGCTGTTTACAATGCACCCCACTGTGGTGCCCAGTGCTCCACTACCGTCACACTGAGTCACTCTCTCTGAGGTCAAAACAAGGCTGGATGCTTCATCCTAGCCACAGAATGAGCAACTTGCTATGGTGGTGCCAGGCATCACAGTGGGATGCATGTGCAAACATTGTTTGGTGTCGCAAAAGAAGGCTCCAGCTGATGAGTGAATTCTGGAGTCAGAATATTCCAGGTTGCTCCCAGAGTATTCTGGCTCATGTAGACCCAACCAGAAGGCTTCACACCCTACACTATTGTCATATGGGTTATAATGTAGGAGAGTTCTCAGAATCAGGGAACTCCCACATGAAGGAGGTTTCCCTCTTATATGTAGTATTCACTTATCAAATGTGGCAGACCTCTGGGGCTACATAACTGTCAACTTTAAATTGCACAATATGGCCAATATTGCTTTCTGATTTTTCTATGCCCATTTTGTTCTTTTCCATTATGTTATTTTTGTGGTTTTTAAATAATAATAATAAAAATAAAATTTATTTTTATCCTGCCTCTCTGCAACGCAACTGGGGCGGCTTACAATATTAAAACCAAGACAAATACTTGCAAAACCCTAGAAACCTCCCACCCCTTAAAAAGAAATTAAACAAAGAACAATTTAAAAGCAGATTAAAATAAATCAGAAACAGTGCTTCATTTTTTTCTTTTAAGATAGTTGTTTTTGTTAAAATAGTACGCCCCATTAAGCAAGTGATATTCCATTCAATCTTTTGTGGATCTTACCCACTCTGTTCTTTTAAATACAACACATTACCAAAGCTGTGCAGCCAATGAGCAATCTAACAATGAAGAGAATGGGAATAAACCTCCTTCAAACTCCATACAAGTGTTTTCACATAAACATAGATAGATAGATAGATAGATAGATAGATAGATAGATAGATAGATAGATAGATAGATAAACTTACTTTCCAGTTCAGACAAGGACCTGTATTTATATCAATTGCTGCTAGTCTCATTGAAAAATAAAATGGCATCATGCAAGAGAAGTGGCATGGCATAGTTTACAAGCACTTATGCTATAGCTGAATGAGTGAAGTGTAAGGGGATATGTGCCAAGCTACTTGACACTTTCAAGTCAGCTTAATCAGATACCCTTTCGTTTCCTGTAGTGGGGAGACTGATGTTCTGCTACTCCCTGTATATTAAGAGTCTATTTACATATTCTAAGTGAACATACAAGTCATGTTACAACTGGCTAGACTGCTGTGCTTTTTAAAACAACATAATCTGACAAGGTAGAAAAAGATGAAGGCAGTAAAAAAGATTTATAAAACACAGAGAACCTGAGCAAGTAGATAAAATTGTTCTGATGGCAAATATTTGAATTCCTTGACTCATTTCTTTATTATCTATCCTTCAGATATTACTGTGGCAGAAGTTCAGTGCCATCAGTAAGGTGTACGCACAAGAGGTAGGACACGTACTTTTGGAGAAGATTTTCTTTTCAACCCCATACCATGTCCCACAAACTCCAAAAGAAGGCTCCAAAAAGTGGTTTGGGAATTAAAAGTAAGTCCTTACGAAGAGAGAACAAGAAGGGCAAGATAATGTAAGCATGCCAGTTTCCTTTAAAATGAGCAATCATAACCCCAAACTAACAGTACAGAATTTTAAAAGAGGAGTTCTGAAATTCAGAAGATTTGGGAGAGTATTTGAATGTGAAAATCTGCAAAGCTTTTGGATATGCACATGAACATCTACTAGGATCAGAGCTATGAATGTTCTATAGTCAAATATAACATAAAGGGAAGGAAGACTGGGTAGGGAATTAAACAAGTTTATATAATTTCAACTGAATACATCTTGGAAATATTCCAATTTCTTTCCCTCCTTTTTTTCTGGTATAAACAACAACTTGAAGAGTACTGGTCAGCCAACTCTGAGGGAACAGTGGAAAAACAAATTCTGAAACTCACAATTTTAATTGAATCATGGGAACTTTCTGCAGATATGAAATTATCCTCTTTACCACATGTGGATCTTTCTCTCTGCCATTAAAGGGATTTTAAAAAAAATCTTACAATGATTGTCCTAAAAATGGGGTTGGATTTTAAGATATTACAGCCAATCTGCAGATAAAACCATTTCACTTCCATCACAATTTAATTTGGATTTCTTTTCTTGGTATCTTTCATTTCTTTGATCTAATTACCTTTATTTAATAAATCAGATGACACCCATATGACTATTTATAGAGAAAAAATTCTTTGAAGGTTGCAAATGAAACAAACAAAAACCTGCAGAAAAGGCAACTGATCAACACATGCACACAAAGAAGGCTGAGAAATATGGAATAATGAGGATAGTGGGGAAAGGAAAGAGTATTTAAAAAGCATTCCAGATAGTCTTAACAGGAAATTATATATTACTTACTGAGAGTTTCTGATAAGAGGTGCATTTCCCAACTTAAAACAGGGTTTTCCAGATCCACATGAAGTCTGCCTCAAAGAAAATCTTTCTGCTAAATCAAAACCTGAAAAATATGATAGAAAGATATCATTTTTGTTCATTTAATGCAGTTTAACAAAGATGGATGAAAGCATTGATTTCTACCATAAGCTTGCTTGTTTTGCTAGACTAACAACTGACAGGTTTTCATCACAGAAAATGTCCAGATATCATTCTCTTTGTAAATGGTATATTACTGTGAAATTCCCTTAGTACTTTGAATTGGAAACTTCTGAAGAATGTACTCGCTGTTGTCTTTTGCCATCCAAATGAATGAGAACGAAAGTGCTTCTCTCTAGAAATGAATGCTAATTCTATGCTAATTATAACAAGCATGAATGGAAAATTAAAAGATGAACGCAAGTGTATTAGCTATGCCACTCTGAACTAAAATGCTTTGCCTTAGAGGGGGCAGGGGGGCTTTCTAAAAATTAAAGACACTGGTTCATTTGCAAAATCTCAACTGCATGTCCAGCTCATTTTGGATTCTGTGCCATTTTATGTATGGAAAACTCACCTGACACATCCAACTTTTCCTTGTAGACATGGCCAGACTGATGTCCATCTGTTTTCAATATAGGGCATGCAGTAGCTACAAAAGAATATAAAATATTCTAAACTTGTAGAATAAATTAACAGGCTATACCACAAATTCTAGCAGCAGCACTAGGTGATGAATGGCATTGATGATTGAAAAGGCAGCTTCCTGTCATTGCTGGAGCCCCCCCCCCCCAGCAAAAAGTGACTTTTTAAAAAGCTGGTTAGGGGTAGGAAGCTTCAAATCATGAAGACAGTCTGGATTGATTGGAGTTTGGGCCATGTGTCATATAAATATGATGCAAAGAGTCAGGTGGAACACTCGTGTACACAAGGCCTAAGTAAATACTTAGAGCCCTTGGAGAGCTTTTGCAAGTTGCAACAAGAAATCGACTATGCTTTGCAAACTGTGGCTACATGTTGCTCTGTTACTTGAGCTGGAGATTTTCACAGAACCCTTTCTTCCTGCCAAGAGCTGAGTCCACCAAACCTGGAGAATTTGCACTCTCAACTCCTGCCTGGAAATGACCAATGAAACTCAGGGCCAGGGCTTGAGATTTGGCAACCCTATAACAATTTACAACAACAAAACTAATATTAGTATTAGTATCTGTTTTTTAAAAAAAATCTATATATTCAAATGCAATACTGCTGTTCTTTATTTAGAGTATCATTAATATGTGTGTGACAATTTACAGACTGATAAGCAGACAATAGAATTCTGCCCTGGGGAGTTTATAGCTTAACCTTTGAAATAAAGGGAGGCTTACAGGAAATAGAAGATGTAATAAATTCAGTTCTGTTCCGCAAATGTAGGATTAGTTGAAATGAGAGATGACAACCAAACATTGTGCTAAAGGATTCTCAGAAAAAGTGGGATTAGAAGAAAGATGTGAAGGAAAAGATAGAATAATGAAGCTTCTCCAGAAGGCCAGGAGCAAGTGGCAACAGGAGAGAAGGAGAATTCTTTGAAAGAGAATTTTGGAAAATGAGGGCAGAGCTGGAAATCTTAAGCAGTGATCTATCAGCCTTTGAGAGCAAAAAGACAGAAGGATCAAAGCAATGCAGAGGTAGGGGGTCTTTGAAGGTAAGAATAAACCATGTTAGCTGGAATATGGTTGTTGATATAAAAATAAATAAGAATGAAGAGTTTGTCCCTGAACAGACAAGAGGTCAGTATAGGGATTCAACCTTTTAATTTGGAAATATCTTTGGCAACCTATGAGTTGGATCACTTTGTTTCCAATTCTACCAAAACAAAAACACTGAAGTCTGGTTTTCTGAAACTTCAAATGGGATGCTGGGGGCTGGCTCCAGTACTGGGGGAGGGCTGTTCACACACTCCTTTTCCATCTTTGGACCCCCTTTCTTACGTGTTCATTTTCTTGAAAAAAAAGTTATACTGATACCATAGTCCAAGCAAGTTCTCTGTTCCCTTTTCCATTTGTTTTAAATTTTTTGATCAGCAGACAACAGCACTAAGCTTTGCCTACAATCTGGGATTCCCAACAATGCACTGGAAATTCAAAGCGCAAAGTGAAGAACATAGAATATTGGGGGAAAGTATGATGGTCTCCACAAGGTTTCCAGTGGTGCCAATGGAATAACCTTCCTCAGCCTAACAAGGAAATTACTATACAGTAATAGAGGAGGGATTCTCATCTCTATGGATCATAGCAAGGGGAGGAATGGGTAAAACTCTCCTTCCATACATGTTCCGATTCTATTCATTATTAGTTCCCATGGTTGATATAGTTTGCCTTTTCAGAGACCTACACATTAGAGGCAAATACATATTTAGCATCATGTGTACTTTGATTCTAAGTAGGCCCTGCAGTGTAACAGAAGCAAGTGGAATGGGAATCTGCAGAGTGGGAAAGGTATTTATTTTCTTTCTTGATCTCTCTCCTGAAACCTCCTCATGGAACCTGGGGATGACAAAATTTTAGCTCTCAAGACGCTTCCTCCAGATCATTATCTCTACTCCAGGATACTATAAACAGCTATCAACTCAAGATGGGTAGTAGTTCCTCCAGTCTGGCATTTTTTTTTTCTTTAGGTTTGCTGATTCATCTATATTCTGTGCGGCTCATTTACTTACAATATGTCATAGGTCCTGGAGTCACTCAGCATAGGCCCTTGATGGTTAGGTGTTTGGGGTTTCTTTCTTTCTTTTTAAATGTATTTCTCCCAAATTACAAATGTATGTCCTCCTCCATGCTTGAAAAGTCACATAAGCATACCGATGCCACTGCATTGGGGACACACTAGTAAAATATGAGATTAACAATAAGTGGGGCTCAAGCATATCTGGAACAGGAGCCTTGTACTGCAAACGGTCTGAAGGAGGATGCTTTAGGATAGGAATGGAACATTTTTAAATTTTAATTTTTTAAATTTTTAATCAGCTTTGCAGCTACGCAAGTAATGTTTATGTATTATTAAGTTTAATTTTTTTTAAAAAAAACGGAAAGCAAATCAAAAGAAATAAAAATAGATCAGTGCTGCCCTTAAGCATTTGGCCAACTTAAAAAGTGGCCTCCAGTCCAGTGGCAGTTCCTCACCCCTGGATTAAATGAAAAATCTAGGGCATTTTCCCAATATTGCAATGAGAAGTTGAACTACAATGTGAGTCAATTCCATGAAAGAAAGTGGGGCCACACCCAATACTGGCTCTTTTCCTGTGGAGTAGAAGCCACTGAAATATTGGTTTCCCCATCCCCATAGGCCCTGTCTGCATGTGCCAGGATACTCCACGGGTAGCTTGATGTATCCTGAACCCACAACTGCCCCAATCTCTCCTCATTACTTGGCCCTCTGTTGCTGCACTGCCACAGCTATCTGCATGGGCATCCCACCAAGCTGCTTGGTGTGTCCACTGCCACCATGGTTGCTCACTTCTGAGAGCAGAACAAAGTGCCCAGTGAAGATCACATGTTGGAAACCTCGTTCTGACCTCAGAATGTGTCAGTGTATGTATGTATGTACATTACCAGGACCAGAATTTCACAGGATATAATATGGCAGCTGGTTGAGGAAGCTGGATGATGCAACACCTGGAAAGATTGAACCATGGTGACTGACATGGAGTGTTATCATCACACCACTTGGAAGATCCACCCAGGTTGACTCAACAGTCATGATGCAAGAGGCTAATGCAAGTGGACAACTGCAGACATCTGTGTGAGGAAATAATGCCAGTGACCTATAGACAGTGTGGGTTATTGTTGTTAGTGGATAGTAGCTTGGAGAGTTCTTGCCATGTATATAGTGCTGTATGTACTAAAGTTCTGTACTTAGAGATTCTGAGTATTTCTTCAGCACCTTGTGCAGTTACAGGTGCTGGAAGCACTGCAGAGCCCAGCAGAGAAGGGCTACAAGTTGTGCAGCTCTAACAAAATGAGTGACCTATGGTGGCAGTGGATGCACTGGGCAGCTCAGCAGAACGCCCATGTAGACAGTCACTGTGGTGCAGAAATGGAGGGCTCTGGATCTTCCTGGAAGATCCAGAGCAACAGGTAAGTTTTTAAAATGTGGTTTAAGGCAGTTTTACACCAGTTTTGGTGCAGAATATGCTAGTTCTTGTCCAGGGATTGTTCATACCAGAAGTGAGGTTTGGGATGCGCATCATTCAAACAGGATGACACCAGGACAGAGTAAGGGAGAATGGACTTTTGGGATTGTGCAGACAAGGCCCTAGAGTCCCCATGCCCTTTCAAATCTGTTATGGATGGTTTGAGTGGCCTACCAGAGAAGAGTTAAAAGGCACATGGAGGTGCAGAATGGGAGAAAGCATGGGGAAGTCCCATTGCATGAGTGGAAGTCAATTCATGAAAAATTGGTTGTAATTCATATAATTTACTTGCACAAATAACATCATGAACCAGCCCACTGTTTAAAAATGTGGTTCCAGCAGAGGATAGTTAAGCAGAGACTTTACTACTAAAATCAAAAGGATTGGGAGGCATTTAATTCTGGGTGGATCACAGACAGGAAAATTTTAATATTTTTCCCCATGTTTTCCCATTAAAAATATAGTAAAACATTGTGGCTCATGCTTGTGAACATGCTTATATTTGTATTAAATGTACATTTTATTTTTAAATTGTAATTTGCCAAAATGTTATGCAAAGCATGAAAAAAATCCTATGACTAGATTACCAAGTCAAAGGATAAATGTTATTTGCTGTGAGGACAATGATTTTGGACTAAGTTAAATAATGAGATCATAAATGTTATTCTTCAAAGACTTCTGCAAGTTAATCAGCTTTACTGCAGACATTGTTTTAAATATATGATACCACTTCCCCATCAAATAAGCTGTGTTCCTACATTTGTTATATGATGCCCAGAGTCCAGTATGAACTGACTTTGTTAAATGATTAACTCAATAAAATGTGATACATGGAATGAATCTAATTATCAAAGTTCTACCAGAATAAAACATTCCTTTCTAAATCCTCTACATATTAATCTTCAAAGACCTTAATTCTAATATTTTTCTATTTGAACACAAACACAAGTCCAAGCTGGGGCCACTTATCCTGAATACCTACTCATATCTTTAAGGGGTCAGGCTCATAAGCACATTTAATGGAATAAGCCTGATTGAGGATGCATTTGCACTGCAGAAATCCAGTTTGACACCACTTTAACTACCATGGCTCAATACTATGGAAATCCGGGAACTGTAATTCTGTGAGACATTTAGTTTTCTCTGTCAGAGAGCTCTAGTGTCACAAAAAACTACAATCCCCAGAAATCCATAGCATTGAGCCATGGCAGTTAAAGTAGTATGAAATGCAGTGTGGATGCAGCCAGAGTACACTTGCTTCCAAGTACAGATGTATAACACCAGCCTTTATTTCTTCTTAGTGCTAGTTCATGCTTCTGTTTCTCTCGAGGCTGCATAACAGCATTCCCACCCTCCCCATTTTCAAGGTATTATTGAACCTCACATTCAGCCTTGATGTAACAGCCACAATCTCAATGATTTACAAAACTACAAATGCATGGGGGGGGGGTAATGAAATGCCTTCAGCAGCAGCATCTTTGGTTTCTCACATAACTCTGCTCCTGTGAGAAAAATAGGAAGCTCAAGGTATAGGAACAGATTCTTAAGAAGTCATGGATTGGATTCAGGTTTGGTCATACTTAGACCCATTGATTTCAACAGGTTTACTCTAAGTGTGGCTTACATCTGGAATTACATTAACCCAATATGTTTTAATTCGGCAGACAAATTCCTTGTTTTCTCTGAACATGGGCCAACCCTTACTAGCTGAAATTACATACAGGCAGAAATTTTCAGTGCCCAAGATATTGCTTGGAGGAGTGACCATGTGTTAGGCATTTGAGTCAACTACTAGCCTGCTCATTTAGTGCAGATTTAACCTGTATTGAATTTAAAATGTGAAGTCCCTAAGACAGATTTTCAGAAAGTAAGCAGGGACTTTCCAAAGTGTCATAAGGTGCAGAAGGAGAAGGCATAACAAGGGAGTAGACTGGGAATGCATTTAAGGCATTCCAAGCCCACAAAATTGCACAGAAAATATTGTATGACATGTTTCTTGTTCATTACTTATTGCTGAAACAGTGCAAGTTACATATTTCTCTCTGTAAATGTATCTATTTTTGGCAAGCATACAAAGCAGTCCACCTAGTTAAACAGTAATATACATTACTAACTGCAAGTAGTCACCCGTATTCACAGCTAAAAGGTATGTATTAAATAAAGCATTCATTACTTATGAACAAGTTTAATGCAGAGTGCTACCTATAAATATGCAAGACTGAGCAAATGACTATGATTTATACTGTTACATTATAACCTATATTAAGTAATAAAGTAATGTCAAACCAAAGTGTATCCCAGATATTGATTATTGGCTCAAGGTGAAAATAAATATCCATGTTTCTTCTAATTGTTTCCTCACAATAAGAAGCATGTTTCAGACAAGACCCAATCTTTATTAAGAGAAAATGCAGAATTAGAAAAGTCCTTTCACTGCTCCTTTGCCAGAGATGCACCTGCATTTTTAAAATTTTATTTATTTAAAAAACACTTATCAATAAAAATGACAAACATAACATTAATACATAACAAATGTACACACAAATATAACTCTACTTACTAAAAATCAACATACAATACAAAACAAATACAAAAACTCTTCTATCATTTACTAACAATGATTCTTGTTCATAAACTTCCCGGTTCGGAACACTTTACTAATTTATTTACTTTCATTTTTCCTCTTTCTTAGCAACATCTTTAAATATTGATGTTAGTTACTTCAAATTATAAACACATATATTTGCTCATTTATTAATGATGTCTAAAAGTAGCGGAGATTCATTTATAATTCTTATTTTCTTCTATCTTCCTTACTCAAATGTTTCTACGATTAAAGGTCTGTCTTACTTTATTTCATATCTTTTTACTGGTTCCCACTGTTTCTCTGTTTTATCTATTGGTTTGTCATGGACTAATGCTGTAAGAATATCCATGTTCATTGCTTCCCTTAGGTTTATTAGCCACTCTTCTCTTTTAGGAATTTCTTGCCTCTTCCAGTATCTTACGTATGTTATTCTTGCCATGGAGACCATGTACAATAATATAAGATTATATTTTCTCTCTGTATCCTCTTCTACTTCCTCTGTCATATTCAATAAGAATAGTTGCAGGCACAATGGAATCTTTGTTTGTAGTATTTCAGATATTGTCTTATGAATTCTCTTCCAGAACTTCCTAGCTTTACTACAACTCCACCACATATGGTAAAGTGTGCCTCTGCATTTCCTGCATTTCCAGCATTTGTCTGTTCCTGTGTTGTACATCACACTCAGTCTGTTCAGTGAGATACCAATGGTGCATTATTTTTACATAATTTCCCTTAAGATCTTGACATAATGTGAATTTATTTGTTTGCCACCATGATTTTTCAAAATTGTCAAGCTCAATCTTTTTTCCTATGTCCTTGGACCACTCTATCATAACTTGTTTTACAGTTTCCTGTTTCCTTTCCAAAAGTAGTTTATAGTATTTTGTTATGTGGTGCCCTTCTTTGTCCATGATTATCTTATCTAATTCTGTCTGTTCTTCTTCAAAGCCCCTTTTTTTCTTGTCCAAGTTAAATCTTTCCTTTAGTTGTAAGTAAAGGAACCAATTTATTTTCATTCCCTCTCCATCCAATTGTTCTTTCAATTTCATCTTGTATTCTTTATTTTCTTTCCTTATTATATCTTGATATTTAATCCAATCCATTTTGTCATTCTTAGGAGGGGTTTCAGACTGCCAGAAATAGTGCAAATTGAGTCCACTTTAAGGTTTAGGTTTAGGGAATCATGGGAACTGTATTTTATCGTGGCACCAGAGCTCTCTGACAGAGAAGGCTCAATGTCGCAGGACAAATACCAATTCCCATGATTCCCTAGCACTAACCCTAACCCTAAAAGTGGACTCAATTTGCACTATTTCTGGCAGTCTGCAACCCCCTTCACTCCTGTTAAATAGGGCTTCTTGAGGAGATATCCAAAGCAGAAGTTTCCTATAAAATTTGTTTCTTGTTTGGTCCATATTTTTAATAATGATTTCCTCATATAGTGGTGTTCAAAGTCTTTATTTGCTGCTAGTTTTTCATACCACACATAAGCATGCCATCCAAATCTGATATTACTACCCTCAATACATAATTTTTTTTCTTCTTCTAGCTTTATCCAATCCTGTATCCAACTCAGGCAGCTAGCACAGTAGTATAATTTCAGATCTGGTAGTCTGCATCCTCCTTTTACTTTTGTTTCTACTAGGCTGGACCATCTAATTCTTGGCTTCTTTCCTCAGAGATTTGGAGATTTCTTTCCACCATTTATCAAAACATTGCTCATTGGAAATTATGGGTATTGTTTGGAACAAATAAATCATTTTTGGTAGCACATTCATTTTTATTAAAGATACTCTTCCCAAGAAGGATATGTAATTTTGACCACTTAATTAGATCTTTTTGTATTTCTTTCCATCTTTTACAATAAATATTTTCAAAAAGATCTGCATTTTGTTTGGTTATGGTTATCCCCCTCCCAACACTAATTTTAAATTTTGTCTTTTCAATAAGATGTTCCTCTTCTATCTTAGTCATGTTTTTTGTTATCATCGCTGTTTTATCCTGATTTACTTTAAATCCTGTTACCTCTCCAAATTCATTTATATTATGTAATAGATGTTCTATGCTTTTATTAGAAACACATAAGGTCATCTGTGAATGCTTTAACTTTGTATCTAAATCCTTTTATTTTGATTCCTTGGATTCTTTGATCTTCTCTTATTTTGATAATTAACATCTCCAAAACCAATATAAATAATAATGGAGACAGAGGGCATCCTTGCCTTGTTCCTTTTTTCTATTTTTATGGATTCTGTCTTTTCTTCATTAATTGTTAATTGTGCTTTCTGTTCTTTATAAATTGCATTTATCCAGCTGATAAATCACCTCTTGCATGAATATCCAATCTACCTTGTCAAATGCCTTTTCTGCATCAATTGCTATCATTGCCAATTTCTTTTCGTTATGGATTTCATAATACTTTATGACATCTAGGACTGTTCTTATATTGTTCTTTATATGCCTTCTAGGCAAAAATCTGTTTGATCCTCATGGATCATCTCATTTAGGATATTTTTTTAACCTTTCTGCAATGATGGAAGTGAAGATTTTATAATCTATATTGATTAATAATATTGGTCTACAATTCTTGATCTCTCGAACATCTCTTTCTTCATTGGTATTAGGGTTATGTATGTATCTTTCCAAGATTCCAGTATCCCATTTTTTTGTATTTTTTTTTTTTTTTTTTTTTTTTTTTTTTTTTTTTTGTATATCATTTAAGGTGTTGCAAAGTGGTGTCCTTACAATATCCTCCATTTTTTTTATAGTAAATACTAGAGAAATCATCTGGTCCTGGGGCTTTTCCATTTTTCATTCTTCTGATTGCTTTTGAAACTTTGTCTTCTGATATATTTTTATTCAATGCTTCTTTCTGTTCTTCTGTCAGTTTTAATATTTTTTATTATCAAGATATTTCTCTATCTTTCCTTTTATTTTTGTGTTTTCTTTTGTATTTTTATATAGTTTTTCATAATAATCTTTGAAAGCTTTCTTGATATTCTCTTGTTCTGTTATCGTATTTCCATCTATCTTGATTTCTGTAATTAATTTCTTATTTTTCTCTTCCTTTACCATATTAGCTAAGATTCTACTGGGTTTGTTTCTCATTTCAAAATATTTTTGTTTTATTCCTTGTAATTTTTCTCCATTTCCTTTTTTGTTAGTTCTTTCATTTGTTGTTCCAGTATTTCTACCACAATCTTTATTTTCTCATCTCTTCCTCTCTTTCCTTTTAGATCTTTATTTTTCAATTCCTCTAGTTCTTTTAATATTTTGTGTTCTCTCTCTCTCTTTTTTGCGTTCTTCTGCACTAATCTTTATTTCTTTTTTAAAAGCTGCCAGTTCCTTAGGCCATTCTCTCTTCTCGTTATTGAGCAAAAAAAGTATGTGATTCTATTTATTTAACAAATTTTCTCTTAAAGCTCTATGTAAACATCTTCTAAGGCCAGGATGAGGAAGCTTTGCTCATCCTTTGTTGGACTCAAGTTGCATTAATCTTGGCCAAGAAGGACTGAAGTTGTATTCCAACACAGTCTGAAGTGGTAAAGACCCTTCTTTATTAAAGATCAAATATCCTTGCCCTGACAATTAAAACTGCCAGTGAAATAGAGAGATAATGCTACTATCACTTCTGTCCATGTATGAGTTCAGCTGTTGCCAAATATTCATCAGATAACTCTCTGCCTTCTGTATTGTGGCCTTCTGTTAGGCTGCATTTTAAATTTATTTATTAAAATTATACCCCACTTTTCTTCCCTAAAATGGCATCCAAAGCAGCTAAAAATAAAATTAAAACAAATCCAATTTAAAAATAACAATGGGTAAAAGAGCAATTGAGATCCAGTGTGGCATAGTGGTTTGAGTGCTGGATTGCAACTCTGGAGATCAGGGTTTGATTCCCCGCTTGGCCATGAAACGCACTGGGTGACCTTGGGCAAGTCAAATGCTCTCAGCCTCAGGGAAAGGCAATGGCAATCTCCTCTGAACAAATCAAGCCAACAAAACCCCATAGTAGGTTTGCCTCAGAAACTACTTGAAGGCACAAAACAGCAACAAAAGAGAACTTAAAAACACAGTGCTAACAATAGAACCAGCCAGTTAAAACCTCATTCAACAACAATCTAGCTTAAAAGGTAAAGCCCAGAGATTGGCAACCTACGGCCCACAGGCCGCACCCGTCCCGCCGAGGCCTTCTGACTGGCCCCTGCCCGGTCCTGCCGCGGCTTCCACCACCACCGCTTTTTGCAGCCGTGGGATCCTCCGGGGTGCAATTTTGTGTTCCAAAAAGGTGCCTGGAGTTTTGCACGACCTTTCCCGTCTTGTCCCATGACGGGAAAGGTTGCGAGAGACTCCAGGTGCCATTTTGGAACACCAAATGGCACCCTGGAGGATCCCCGTGTTTGCACTGGGCCTCTCCGAGGCCCGGTGCAGTTGAGGGAGCCCTCCTGGGGGGCCCCCGCAGCTGCGCTGGGCCTCTCCGAGGTCCTGTGCGGTCAAGGGAGCCCTCCTGGGGGCCCCTACGGAGTACTGCACATGTGCAAATGAGTCGTGGCCACCATTTTGGAAAACAAAATGGCAGCAGTGACTCACTCACACATGCACAGTATGCCGGAAGTACTGCGCATGCACATGTGAGCGTGTGCACGCATGCACAGTACTTCTGGTGTACTGTGCATGCACGTGCAAGCGTGTGCGAGTGGCGCCATTCCCCCCCCCTCGGCCCGCAGAAGAGCTCTGGACCAGCCCCAGGTAGGTAAAAGTTGCCTACCCCTGGTAAAGCCAATAAAAACATCTTTCCCTGTCAGTGAAAGAGCAACAGAAGAGGCTGACTTGGGGCTCATTTACACTACACAAAATTATAGCACTATTACTCCACTTTATCTGCTATGGTTCTGTCCTCTGGGATTGGAGGTTTAGGGAAGGACATTCAGGATTCTCAGATAGTTCTTCTACTGCCTCTGACCAGACTACAAAATACCAGGATTCCTTACAATGGAACCATGGCAGTTAAAGTAGAATCATGATGCTATACACTTGTGTAGTGAGAATGAGCCCCAAACCTTCCTTTATGTATTGAGAATGAGCCCCAAGCCTTTTAAAAAAGCATCCTTTCTTGTATTGACAACAAACATGCTAGCAATAATGGCTACATCCAGAAAAGAACCTCCCTCAAAGATCTTAACAACCAAGCAGTTACATATGGCTGATAAGACTGTACAGAAAAGTTGCAAATATTATCAAACTCAATGAAAGCAGGCAACATAACACAAAAAGATATCCCTTCAAAAAAAAAAATAGTCAGTTACCACAAGATTTAACACATGTGCAAACTTTATGTGCAAACAAAATTTCCTCCCTAAAGTCCTAAAGTGTGAAGAATCTTGGGAAAATGTGCAAAACTTATCATCATCCCCAGTAGGAAGAAAACCCTCTCCCTTGGACCTTACATTGAGGGGAGGAATCTGAAGCAAGAGAGCTATCTTGAAAGGAAAATTACTGTAAGTTGCTATCCCTCGCTGCTGTAGGCTGTTTAAAATAGCTGCTACTGTCGCAGTAAGGTGCAAATAACTAAGAACTGAGACGAAGGTAGGAAAGGAAAATAGACTTTATTTGGCCAAAGACTCTCAACTGAAATATTTTCCAAAAGTACTGAGAGCCCCTTGCTGAGCTCAAGCAGCTTATTTTATACCATTTAACAGTAGCAGGATGGAGTTTACATTATACATTACGTATAAGGCACAACTTGGCACTTTATTGGCTAAAGGTTATTCCTTTAGTCAAACCCCTATATAACACATCACCCTTTGCAAAACCTTGCAAAAAAACAGAAAGCTTGACCCTTGGTTGAAGGACACTTGCTACAGAATTAGCCTTCAGTCGTAAGTGTGATTAGCTCTTTGGACTAACTGCCTTGAGGTAGGCAACCTGTCTGAAATAATAGGGAACTTCCTCAAAAGTTTCAGCCAAAGCACGTATTCCCTTTTTGAACTCTGTCAGACCTTTTCCAGTATTTGACATACAATATAGTTAATTTACATTTTCCATCTATGCCTGCCTCACTACAGACTATCTAGGAACCTATCTGGTCACCTTCTCCTTCCCCTTCAAAGTTCTGAAACCACAGACAGGACCAAGGTCAGTGGGAGCATGCAGTCAGCCCAGGAAGATGCTGAGCTGCTTTAGAGGTTGCAGAATCCATAACCAAGATTCATGTCTGGTGGCGTGCTGTCATCTTTCTCCTAAATGGTTGGAGCTGTGATACAGTTGTCCTTCTTGGTCAAAGATGTGTGTGAGCTGCATCACTAAGCACTGTATGAATTTCTCTCTTCTTCATCTCTGCTAAGATAATGGTTTCCTTTCTTTTTAAATTCTTGATTTCACTTCTTTGTTGCTTGTTCTCTTTCTCCTGCCTCTGCCAGATCTTGGTTAAATGTCTCTTCTTTCCTTTCTCTCACATCCTCTTTCTCCTTCTCCCCAACTCCACACCTCCTGCTACACTCATCCTCTCCTTCATTCTCTAGTCCCTCTTTTTCTTTCTCCTCTTTCTCCTCCTCTTCTTCCCCACACAACTCTTATTTATTCATTCATTCATTTGATTTATATCTCACCTTACTCCCAGAGTGGGCTCCAAGGTGGCTCACAAAAATAATCAGTTAAAACTTAACGATAACATTTTTAAAATTAATTTTAAAAGTCATTCCATTAAAACAGAATAACATAATTTAAAAGCCAAAAGTTCAAAATAAAGCACATAGTCCAATAAGAAGCCTCTGTGTGAGCAACTAAAGGAGACTGTTGAATGGGAAATCTGTGCTGGGATAGACGTGGATTGTAACCATCTGGGACAAATCCTATTACATGGCCGGGAGCCCGGGCAGTAGGCAACCTGTATCCAACCCAGGCTTCCTTGGCAACATTTCAAGAATGGGTTGGATATGGGCTGCTTACTGCCCAGGCTTCCAGACATGCAATATAAGATCTATTCCAGACCATTACATCCCATGACTATCCAGGCATGGATTTCCTGTGAGATAATCTCCACACATTAAAAGCCTGTTTAAACAAAAAGGTCTTTGCCTGCTAGCAAAAGGAGAGCAAGGAAGCAGACCATTTGCAATC
>CM034701.1:265119536-265141257 GCA_020142125.1 Phrynosoma platyrhinos | reverse complement strand
CCCAGAAACATTGAGCCCATACGTTAGATTCTCAGCATTGCATAATCCTAATACATACTAGATATATTAGATTCTCAGAATTTTAAACTTCTAAATCCCATTATGAATTGCTTTTAAATAAACACACATATATGAGAGTTCCTGTTTGTCACTTTATTACCCTGCTGTTCTTGCTCTTATTGCCCACTACCCAAAACATTTTGTGGTCATTAGTTGTATTATTACAATAAGGATGGGGATGATGGGGATGATTTTGGAATGAGGAAAAATCCTAACAACTCTATGTCTAAGCCTGACAAGACTGTGGCCAACAGATTTAAAATAATCTCTTAGAACACACAACATTCTAGAAGAGAAGTAAGTGCTCCTTTTATGTGCTTTAAATATACACTTCTCCCTCTTGGTTTGTGGACCTGCTGTCTGCAGTTTTGATCCTTTGCAGATGGCAAGCCAGGAGGGACAAAATGGCGTGTGTGCCCATGGGACTCTTGCAGCAGCACGTACAGGAGTGCACAGGGCTTGAATATCTGTGTTTTTTCCCATTTGCAGGGGTCCCGTGAACAGGGAGGGATAATTGTACATATTTCTAAGCTTTAGCAGTCAGGGGCCTTAAGAAAAAAATGAGAAAATGATTATGTTTAAGACCCCCTACTTATTCCACTTGCTAAAAAAGGTTATAGGGGAAAGATAACCCAACTCTGTGGCTCTTTCTGATAGAGAAATCATCTATATGCATATTTTCCCTGGTTGTGAAGCACCAAGTAGAGAGAGAGAAAGTACAACTTAACAAATGTAATGCAGGGGCATTACTAGGGGGTGTGGGGATGTGGCCCGCACCAGGTGACAACCACTGCTCCTTGAACATCAGCCTTTTGGCAGAAACAAGCTATGATGTGTCCCTTTATAATGCTGAAGCTCAGCAGAGGAGATGTTGTGAGTGGGGTGAGGCTCAGTGGAAAGAGAAAGGAGAGGCCCATCGTTTTTTTAAAAAATAAAAATAAAAAATAAAACGTAAAAAAATATAAAAAAATTCAAATTTGCCTTAAAAATGTCTATCTTACCAAATTTTCACTTTAACAAAATGAAACAATGTACCTGCAAATACATTTAGGTTGTGTGTATGATATTGTAATTTAAAAGTATCATTTTAATTTTGCTAGTTGTTCATGTCACAACTATTGCCATTACATTCAGTGATACACGGGAATTACGATTTATGAGTAACATTAGTACAAAAAACAGTACTAAGGATTCTGTGTGGCGAGATATGGGAGAAGATCATTGTGAGGGGTGACACCATGAGTTACCACCCTGGGTGATGGCAATCCTAATGACACCACTGATGCAATTCAATTTTTCTTCACTATCTAATACCAAGACAGACAGACCAGGGGCAGCTATCTCAGTTGGAAAGAGCAACATGGTTGTGCCATCTCTGTTAATGCATCCTGGCTTTAAAGGACAACAACAGTTCCATCTCTGCTTCATAGCTTGGAAGGGAGAAATAGCATATTAAATTTTGGCATTCCATTAATTAAGTTTAGTCTTGCAAAATATTTCAGATTACATCCATGGAAGTGATCAATGTCTGTCACTGAACCATAAATAGAGTGTAAGTTGTAACTGAAAGTCCTGGGAACATTAACTTTTAAATGATATAGAATGTGCAGACTTCAACTTGTGTACAGTCAGCGTCTGAGTATACTACTGAGTAATTCTCAGTTTAAGTGACTACATCTTTATAAATAGCTCCGCTGAAGTAACTGGAGAAATTATTCATTGTGCTCTTCTCGGAATGCAGATGGATTTAAATATTGCATGACAATTACTACAGTATAAATTGTACTATTTTATGAAATGTTAGTACAATGAGATTTTCAGTGTGCGGTATTTTTAAATAAAAAGTAACAGCATTGTCATCCTAGACATTCTAATGGCTTGATTGGAATAATCATCTTCCATCTTTTCAGAACTGGGACCCAACTTTACCTCAACATGGAGACATTTTTAACCATCTTTTCATAGTATACACATGATGTTTAAAAGAAAGAACTGACAGATGTGGCTTGTGATTCAAGGCTTAGAATCTGCATCTACTAATATCCCCTCCTTCTCCCTCTCCTTCTCCCTCCCTCAGTTTTTCTGCCTTTCTGCGTCTCTTCAAAAACAACAACTCTTAAGAAAAATGAGAAGAAAAAGTGGAGGTGCTACTGATGAAATCTATGTGGGGTGCAATTTTGGTTTCCCAGGGTGTTAATCCTTTTAAAGGAAACAAAAAATATGCAAGTATGAAAGTTAAACTTGTTAGAATTCAGCTTTCATTAGCAGAACAACGAGTGTTTTATTCCTAATGTGCCTTCCTAAAGAAAAGACTAAGGGCCAATGCAGACCAGCAGTTTAGGCTGGCCTGGTGGTATGGCTGGGGCACGACAGCAGCCCCGACTCTGTCCCGACTCCGCCCTGACACCCCCTTGGTACAGCGTGCACACACGCTGTGCCAAAGGGGCACAAAAGAGCCATGGTGGCAGCTCCAAGAGTGGCATTTTACCACTCCCCAAAGGAGCAGCATTTTGCCTCTCTTTTGGGGACAGCAAAAAGGAGGATTGGGGCTGCAGCATGTGGTTGCCATGGCCCCAATCCTCTGATCCCAGGGGCAGCCCAGAGCTGCCCCTTCTTGGCCATCTGCATCGACCCTAACTCAAAAAATGACTTTAATAAATAAATACATAAAATAACTACAGCCTAATCCAACTGGTGACAGCTTGGGTAATGAGAAATAAATCTCAACATCTTTTGGATAGAAGGAAGATGGGACAACAACTGACTGTTTGAAGCAGTTTAGAATCTTGGGATAGAATAATAATAATAATAATAATAATAATAATAATAATAATAATAATAATAATAATATAATAAAACATTTCTATCCCGCCCCTCTGTCAAACAATCGGGGTGGCTTACAACAGTTAAAATTCCATATAAAAACCCAGAATAAACATCCCAACCCCCCCTTAAAGTATTAAACCAGACATCCATTAAAATAATACATAAAATGACACAATAAAAATAAAATAACTGGAGGGACCATAGATGAGTCGGAGCAGTGACAAGAACTAAAGATGGAAGAGGTTAAACTGCTTCCAAGATTACCAGGAGTCACGTGATAGATAGAAGTCCCTATCTATATAAGGAGAGACAGGAGAATGCAATGCATAATTGTAGAGGTGCTACTGATGAAATCTATCTTTGGTCATGGCATGGTCCACCTATAGTTCCCAATTAACTAAGACCACTGGTTTAGAAAATGTTATAGCAAACTTCTGTTGAAATTGTGTGTGTCTGTGTGTGGGGGAAATCCTTCAAAAATGTTTAAACTCATATATTAGGGAAATGATTAGCATCAAATCAAAGGAGCACTGATGGCGCAATGGTTAATTGCCAGTACTGCAGCCAATATTGCAGCCATAAGGTTGTGAGTTCCATCCCAGGACTTCAGGGTTAACTCAGCATCCTTCCATAGGTCACTACAATGAGTATTGTTGGGGGCAATTGGCTTACATGTTATAAACCACTTAGAGACTACTGAGTTAGTTGTGTATTAAGTGGTATAATAATGTAAAATGCTAAAATGCTATCAAATGACATTAATCTGGGATCTCTTGTCTTTGCTCCTGAAAACCTCTGAATTTGCACAGTGGAAATAAAATTAATCAATGCAGTTAATGTCCATGAACCAATTAAAGTTAATCACAAAAAATATCAAAATCTTATGCATGGTTTAAGATGAAGTCAATCCCACATTCAGTTGGGTAGTATGCATATGGCTGCAGTCTAAGGCTTGAGAAGGTGGAGGGAGAAAGCCAGGTTACCTTCAGGGTCTCCTGATTCACACGGAGAACCCACTGACTGCACCACTGACTCCCACAATGGGCTAAACACCCATGGGAAGTCTTCACCACCCCCTTTGTCTAAAAGGATGGACCCATCAATATGGGGCATTTGTGAGTACAAGTTGTGCACTGCCATAGTTTTCTCTTCCACTCCAAACACATTTGCACATGTTCATGGATACAATGCCAATTGCCATCAATTGCTTCCCTTGTCCCAGCCAGCTGCCAGCTCATTAGACATCCTGCAAAACTGCCACGTGACCACCCACTCAATTTCACAATTAATCAACTGCCCATATGGCACATCAGAGTGCTCAGTGACACAGTGATACAGCAAGATAATGGAGTTCCCATGTACATGCCTCCTTCTCCCATGGCCCCATGTTAGACTAGATAGTTTGTTAATGTTATGATTAAATCCATTGTATTGTTGGTGACCACCCCATGTTGGTCATCATTCTGCTTCATGGGGTGCATCATGGGTTGATGATGCTGACCACTTATGCACATGTTCAATCAATTCATGGATGGGTGACAAAAGATAAAACACCTATAGGCAGTACTTCCCTCTCTATATCAGCATGCAATCCACATGCTTGTACTTTCCTGCTCCAACTGGAGCAAGCCAGGAGTTATTTTGCTCCAGGGTTTAGGCTCAGAGCATGGCTTCATACTGGATTCCACCTGTGTTGACCACGTGCATCATTTAAACAGTCAGGTTTCAAAATGGGGCATAACTGCATTTTATCACTTGCACGGACAGCCCCTTTGTCTCAACAAAAGCATAATATCAGCTTAACATATGATATTGTTTCCAGTCCAATCTTATGTATATTTTCTTAGTACTAAATCTCACTCATTTGGGATTTAGGTAAGGGAAGCGGTGGATCAGGGCCATGACTACCCCACACTGCAGCCCCAATCCTCTATTTTAGGGATGGCCAAAGGCTGCCTTAAGAGCTGGTGCACACCTCTTCTTTGCCTTTTCCGGCCCAGCGAGTCTGAACGCTGTGCCACGAGGGCATCCTGACGCCACACGCCATGCATAATGGTGCATGGCATCAGGACAGCATTGCCGTGGGGTTGGGGCAGCCGACATGCAGCTGCCCCACCCCATCTCTGCCTCCAGGCCAATCCTTTGGGCCTTTCTGCAGAGGCCCTCACTTTGTTAAATGCATATAAGACTGTAGCCTTGGGAGATTATCAGATGGGGAACGGGAGCAAAGCCCATCCTTATCCCATCTGTGACAGTGATCGTGCGAAACACATTCACACTTGATGCACTGATCCTGTCATAAACCTGTCAGTGAAGTGGAATTGCATTAACAGGTTCTTCCGTTAATCCAAAATGAAGGACAAGGAAGGAACAATTCCACCTCATTGACAGGACAATGACAGGATCAGCGTGATGGCATATGAAAATCTTTCACTCGATCACAATCATTTGTGCTTCCCGGATGGGACAATTTCCAGATCAGTGCAACATTGTCTGAAAATCATTCCTGCAATCACACGGGAAGGATGAGACAAGGATGGGACAAGGACATCCTGTCCTCATCTAATAATGTCCTTAGTCAAGACCAGCTATAAACAGTTTGGGACTATAAAATGATGCTGTTGTGTGCAGCAATAATAATAATCATCACTATTTTTTTAAAAAAAAAACACCTATTTTCACCTAAAATGGCTAAATTATCACTTATACTTGTTATGGACCTTTCAAAAAAGATCCTTTCAGTGCTTTGAAAATATTGTATTCCCAAACAAGCCTAATCCCTTAAATGTTAAAAAATAAAACAATTACAAGAAACAAGTTATCTTTAGCCTATTTAGACTTTAACACATGGCTGTTGACAACTCCTTGAGCTTCAGTCTTGTAATTTAATCCTCTCTCTCTTAGATTTGCTATATTTTATTTTTAGAAATAAACATGTTCCCTCCAGTAAATGGCTTTAATACCAGCCGTCCTCAGTGGAAACTGAGGGACATTGCTATGAACCAAAGAGCTCTTGGCATAAGCCTAGGCATTAAATCAGGCTGATGCAAACACAACCAGCATAATTTGCCACTCTACAACATTTCCCCCAGCCATGCCATTTCCTTAATTAATACAATATTGGCTAATTAAATGAAACCATTCTCCAGGCTCATTCAAGACATTGAGCAGAAAGTAAACCTTACTTCTGTCTTTGTAATAGCTGGTGCATATAATCTCTCCTTTCCCTTTGCATGAGCAATTGCCTGCATACTTCACTATATGTCATTTTAAATAATCAAGGTTAATTGGGAGCTTTCTATGAAATTCCACATCTTCCTGGAGTCATTCAATACAATTAGACCACAATGTGCAATTTGTAAGGGTCTTAAGCCTTAGACTTCAACAGAGTAGCAAACTCAGCTATACAAATCATATTCAAGTTGTATTTCCCTACACTGGAGCACTCCAGATAGATTCATTTCCTATCTTCTTCAGCCAGCACAGCCTCTGAGAGTGTTCATTTTGATTCTAAGTAGTAAGCAGAACCAAAAGGAAATTCAGATGAAGTGCTATTCAGTGAACAATGGTATAGAAGAGTATTTAGAAAGGTGTTCGTAGATTTACCTCTACATTGATATGTCCACCTCAGCTTTTCAAAAACTACTGTCATGGTTTTATGCTGAACTAAAAATGTGTTGTCTTTCAAAGCTGAATGATCTCCAATTTGTATTTCCTTGATTATAAATGGCTGAAAGCATACATTGCCAATAAATACTAGAATTGAGAGGACTGATTTCATTCCTCCCCCCACAGCTGAATGTTGACTACCGCAATGGCAAAACTGCCAGAATAAGCTAGTAAATATTGGCAGTATTCCTTCTGATATGTACAATAATATAAACTTGAACAGTTGTGGATGACCTAGGATCCTTAACAGAGAATATTCTGTGACTGTTAGTTCCAACTCGAATCAAGCATACTATGAAGAATATGTTTCCTTCAGAATTTTGTAACTTCACACTTTTAAAAAAGCAAGGGAAGAAGCTGGTTGGTTCATTTGGTAGCTTACTTTCCCTTTCTCTGAGGAGCTGAAATCAGCAACTGAGCTGAAGCTTTTGCTGCCTTAAGAGTTAAGGAAAGAATACAAAATGCAAGGCTTGCTTATCCAAGTTCTTACTACCATTCAGCACATTTGCTAACACCTAATACTTTTTATTGACATTCCACTATTACTTAGAGGTCCTGTTTAAGATTGCAGATAAATAATCTTTAATATTGAAGTATGATGACCCATCTGTCTCACATGTTTTCACAGGGATGTGAGACATGTAGCAGAATGTGTAAATCTATACCATTTTTTTACCTTTAAAAATTAATCTATTGTCCATGTGTAAATCAATATGTTGCTCTTCTACACTTCTGGTGGGCCATCGATAAACAGGGTGCAGCCTATTTCAGGAAGGCCAAGTAGGGTGTTAGGAAAGTGGACCTCCACTTGAACAATAAGTTTTCTTTCTTTTCTTCCTTTCTATTCTGAAGTGTTATGGGAGCTCTTTCAAAAAATCTGGAACATGCACATGGGATTGAGGGACAGAATTGATCCCCTAGAAGTGTCTGTTTTGCAGACAGAATGACATGTTTTAGTGAATGCTATCTAGGACCAATCTTAGGAAAGTGTTAGGTCAATATAGGATGGAAGACTACCAAGGCAAACATTTCTACAATCACAAAATGACTAATTTTTGAGAAGATGACAGCTATCATGGTAAGTGGCAGGGGGACTTTTCTGGATAACAGGGATAAATCAACACAAACAACTCTTTTTCACTTACCCCTACCTGCACAGGAATCACATTTTATCTTATCCAAGGTATTAAGATGCTTATCCAGGTATTCATATTTCAGTCTAGAGAAAGGCTAACAGTGGCCCTAAGCACATTTGCTTACCTGAACCTCAGCCTCATTCATTCCATTTGAATGTACTTGCTTATCACACCTTAAAGTTTCAGTCTTACAAATATAGGACTATAGAAAGCTGGCTGGTTGTCTATGATGCCTAGTATTACTAACTCAAGAGTGACACTGCTTTAAGCAGGATCCTTTCTTACCTAGAGGTCCCTGGCATTCCCTGTTGATATCCCATCAAAGAACTAGCTGACCTTGCTTAGCTTCCAAAATCTGGGGAGTTTTGCATGATGTGGTAGCTCCTGATTTTATACTGGCTCATGTGAAAGCATTGTGATGATGTATGATCCTGCAGTACTTATTTGGGAATAAATCCTTTTCATTTCAGTATGACTTATTCCTAAGCAATTGTTAGGATCATGCTGCAAGGCACATAGAACCAAATAAATAAAACTGCACTCATAACTCCACCCAGTTTCCAAGCCCAGGGATGGTTCTTTCTTGATATGTAACTTAAGAAAACGAGGAAGTATCAATGGCAGCACAACATAACTGCAGATGATTACAAGCTCATTCCAAATGTAGACACCTGTGAGTGGACAGGAAATGGAAACAGTGCTCTTAAGATACCTTGGGTGGAAACATCTTTTAATAGACAAGTTTGATTAAATACTCCTTAGATTAGAAACCTTAGTTAGCTTCTTCAGCTTCATTAGACTCGCCACAATACACTTCAGAAAATGTGTTGAACCCACACAGAGTACAGCTAAACAAGACTTCCATGCCTCTGTACTCCTTACCTAATTGTAGCATTGTGGATCATCTTGACCACACTCCCAGTCTTTGATTTAGAAAAGTGGGGAGGGAAAATGATCAAATACCTGTTTTGTCAGTGACTGCCATAGAATGAGAAAAAGGAAAAAGGAGGATTGCAAGCCAAAGTTGAATTATGCAAGATCCGGTAGCCTTCATCTCCTCTCGGACACATGTGAACAAATGTCCAGAAATCTGAAATTAAAAAAAAATTATTAATAAAAACACTCATACAACCTGCTGTGGCTGTGTGAAAATATGCAATAATGTAATCCTATGAAGAGTTAGGCATCAGTGTTTGAATTACCTGGAGCCAGAAAGTCCCTTAGATATCTTTTTTAAAAAGAATGCTATAGAAGTATAGGATGATTTATTTAAAGTTTAGGGTGGATTCCAGTGTCCTTGCTGATTTAATCGAAGGAGTCATACCACAGAAATCAATAAATTCATATACAACTAACTTAGTACATAAAAACTAGGCTGTCTCAGACCTCCCAGAGGGCTTTCTCCGCGACCGCTCCCAGACTTTGTAATGGCCTGCCGGAGGAGATCCGTCATATTACCACTCTTGCTGCTTTTAAGAAAGCAGTGAAGATGGATCTCTTACAGCAGGCCTTCCCGGAATAATTCTCCGGCTAGAGGGGACAACTCCATCGCCCTCTTCCTTCCCGCTCATTTTGTGTTATTTTATTTTGTTTTTATTACAGAGCATATTGTTTTAATTTATAAGTAGTTTAATACTGTTTTAAAGGGTGGGAGGGTTGGATGGGGAATTGAATGTTTTAACTTATGTATTTTAAATGTTGGAACCCGCCTCGATTGCTCCGCAGAGGGGTGGGCTATAAATAAAATTTATTATTATTATTATTATTATTATTATTATTATTATTATTATTATTATTATTTATTAGCACATGATTTCAGACTTACAGGTTAGTGTCCAGGCACAATTCAAAATGCTGGTCTTATACAGCTTAGATCCAGACTATCTGAAAGACTGTGGGCCTAAGCAGATGGCTTATTGGGCCGTCTTTGGCGCAGGGAAGGGGAGGGGCAGCTGCAAGCTCGGCCCCTCCTCCCCCTCCCGAGGTCATCCTCGGAGCTGCCGGCCCTCCGCATGGCCGGCGCTCCAAGGAGGACCTCCGCCACAGCGTCCGGACACACTGTGGTGGAAAAGTCACCGAAAGTGCGCCGCAACCTTTTGCAGATCACTTTCAACAACATATGAAAGGAGCACTATTTTAGAGCTCCTTTCCAGGGGCGACGATGGTGCGCTGCAGGATCGAGGCGTGGGGATGCCTCGGTCCCACGGCGCACCTTCCCAGGGTGGCCCATGGCCGCCCGTCTGCTTAGGCCCTGTATCTCCCCATATGAACCTGTCAGAGCTTTCAGATCATCAGGGGATGGCTTTCTCTCAGTCCCATCACCATCCCAGGTTCGCTGGGTGAGGATACAAGACAGAGCCTTCAAAGTGACTGCTCCCACCTCTGGAACTCCCTTTCATGGAAGGCTAGGCTAACCCCCTCCCTGCTTTCCTTTCTGTAGCAGGAAAGGATGTTTTTGTTCAAGCAGCTTTTTAATATGTAATCACACTCAGAGAAACTTCTTAAAAATATAAACATTTTAAATAAATTGATTTAAAAAACATGAACACAGCACAAACCTCAATAAGAAGCTTGTTGTGAGAGTGATTACTAATTAAAATCCTGATTGAACAAAAACATCTTTGCCAGCTGGTGAAAGGAAAGAAGGGAGGGGGCCAACCCAGCCTCCCATAGAAGGACTTTCCAAAGGGTAGGAGCAGCCACTGAGAAGGCCCTCACTCATGACCTCACCAAGTGAGCCTGTGATGGTGGCAGGACCAAGAGAAAGCCTTCCCCTGATGATCTTAAAGCTCTGGCAGCTTTGTATGGGGATATAAGTCTTTCAGATATAGTCTGGAAGACTATACAACATAATTGTATACTGTTTAAATGAAATAATTTTATTTTATATTTAAAATTCTACTGGTAAGTTTTTAACCAATTTTATCTGTGAACTGCCTTTAGTTCCATTCTGGGAGAAAGGTGCCATATAGATAAAATAAGTAAGATAAATAATAAAAAATATAATTTAAAAAAATTAAGATGTGGTTAAAAGAGTAGTTTACCTGATAGTGTCTTTCACATTCACTGTAGAAAAACCTCAAACAATATTATTTCTGAACAGTCTCCTTTTTCTCTCTTTTTTTCAATCTAAATTTTATCAAATTTTTGCAATTACAAAAACTATCATATCACCAAACATCTTTCTCCTGGACCTGGAGCCAATGAGGACAGCAGAGGAGACATCAGATCTAAACGTACCCAGAAGCAGAGAAAGAAGCCTCATCAGCTCAAGTGTTAGGGACTGTACAGACCAGCCACAAGGGCCGGCCTGGGTGTGGAGTCAGGGCATGGTGACTGCATGACGGCTGCCCTGACTCTGCCCCCATGTTGTTCTCACACTGCGTACCCAAACAGATGGCAAGTGGTGTCAGGGCGCTCCTTTTTCATACACACTGCACCAAATGAGTGCTGAAAAGCTGCCGCCACAGAGGCAAGGGCAGCTTTTTTGCCACTCTAAAAATGAGCGGCATTTGCCAGCTCTTTTTAGAGTGGCAAAGTGCCAGATAGGGGCTGCGGTGTGCGGTTGCTGCAGCGCCAATCCGTCAATCCCATTAGATACTTGAAAAACCCAAGGGACATGAAGCCCTGAGCAACCCAGATCAACATTGGCAAGCTCCATACATAGCTGCAGCATGGAACAAAACACCATCCTCTAATAAGTCCACAGTTCCTCAAGCCAGAACTATGGTGAAACCCAGAAGTTGTAGTCAGAAGGCCTGTCCCTGTGAGTGGGAAAGAGTGGAGCCTGAGAAGGTTAGTCTGATCCAAGAGGCCTCAGCTGAGCATGTTGGAGCAGGTTGCTCACGTGAAGCTCTCTCAGGTGGCACAATATCTGTCCTCCCTTGTGTTCTGCCATATCCTGTGACTGACCTGTAGATAACATTTTATATCACAGTCAAATAATATAAAACCTATATAATTACAAGCAATCCAAATCAGGGAGAGGTGAAATCAGTGGCACTCCACATGTTGTTGTTGAACTCCAGTTCCCATCAACCCTTAGACATCTTGGCTAATGGTAAATAACATGGAGGGAATAATATTCCACCAACATCTAGTAATTTAAAGGTACTCCAGCCTGATTAAAATTATCCTTTCACATATACACTGACAGGAAGCTTATTATAAATACATCCAGCAAGATATGTATGAGAAAGAAGAACATAAAAGATGGGGGTGGAGGGAGATGAAGCATTAACAACTGGTTAGATAATTCTCTACAATTGTGACCAAATGTTTGCATACTTTCCAAGAACATCCTGATGATTTTTCCCTTTCATTGATAGATCTGGTCAATAACCCTTGATCGATTCATGTGCATAGCAAGGAATGGAAGATTTCAATGTTATTTTTTTAAAGTATGTTTTACTATAACTGCTTTGCAGATGACTGTTAGTTCATATCCCTTCAAATTAAATCTTTTTGATAATATCTGTTTTAAAGAGATTCTGTTTTTGCTCTCTGAAAGAGCAATATAGTAGGATATAGGTGCCATGTTGTCAAATGCCTGCTATGAACATTTTTAAATAAGCTTTTAAAATATACAGTGTACACATGCACACACACATTTCTAAGAGACAGTAGTTATAGGGCCTTTACAGACTGCCAGAAATAATGCACCTTGAGGCCACTTTAACTGTCCTGGCTCAGTGCTAGGGAATTATCAGAAATAGTTTATATTACGTATCCTTACAGCTTATTGAAATGATCTATGACTGACACCAATACAACTGACTAGAACTGGTCTTTACTTTTCTTTTCCTGCCCCCTATCCCCAACTATCATTCCTTCAGAAAAAGAGTTACAGTAGAAAGAGTCATCAGTCAAATACAATTTGTATCATTTATCAGTGTGTCATAAACAAGAAAGGAGGAATTTAAGAAGCTAATTTTACAAGTTACAAGGAAGCTGTGAAAAGTGGTCTACTTTTTTTTGAAATTGATGAATAACAGGTTTTCAAGCAGCTGTGCTAAGGTCACATATTAGTCAAAAAGGCACTGAAGTTATAAATTATTGGTAATAGCTGATTTACTTTTTTTCTTTTTAGCTTTTGAGACTTTAAGTTGCACTAGATACATTCATTGTCAGCAAAATGACTGAGGCAATCATCATATTATACTGAGATGTATCATTCCTATATCTAGACTTTTAAAAGAAAACCTTTTATGTCTCTCAAAACATGCAGATAAGTGAGCCTATTCCCTTCTGGACTGCATATATTAAAGAGGTTTAATATACCCAACAAAGTATCTTTTGTCCTCAGTGATTTCTTCTGAATGAATAAAGAACAGAGAAGCACAACTTTAGAGAAACTTAGTAATATTTAAAAATAAAATATTTTCCCAGTAAGGATGATATAACACCATAAATCTTAAAATGGCCTTAGCGGGGGAGGAATACACTGCTGCTATTTTTGATCCATTCATGCCATCTGTATTTGTGTTCTCATTAATTCATATGGTCAACAGTAATAAGAGACTTTTGTTTCCTCTAATTCTGGAGTATTGAATAACTAAAGATGAACAAGGGTACAAGCCAGAAAAAAGAAGATAATGCTTGGGTCATGCTAGAATAAGAGGAATTCAACAGCACATACCTTAGTTTCATTGCTTTTCTTTGGATGGGTTTAATACTTTGGAGAACATTTTTCACACAGAATACAAATCACACTTTGTCATTCTGAGGGTGGCCATGTGTTCATAAGGGACAGTCTTCTATCTGAAGGATTGTTTACAGGGCAGGCTCTATTTCAGGCCATCCTCTGTCTGAAGGTGTGACAAACCCAGTCTCTTCTTTCCCTGCTTCTTCAACATGTCAGTCCAGGAAACATTACCAGATATAATCAGGCCATCAATAGGTACTAAAATATGCATTAATGTGCAACCAAGGCTAACTTTTTCTCTTCTTCCCCCATGGTGCATTCCTGTACCAGGTTCATGCAACACTAATTTGAAGGAGGTGTGAGCAACTCATACTTTCCAAAGGTTGTTGAGCTGCAGTTCTTATTACACAATGAAGTTTATCACATGGGGGCAAACTGCAAAAATCCTGTGCAGAAATGGGATTTAAAAACCAGGAAAAAAAACCCACAAAAGTAGGTAGTTTTTCACACATAAAGGGGTGAATGTGACATTTACCCAAACAGAAAGTAGACAAAACCCACCCCTTTTTACTTTTGGGATTTTCTGAAAATAAAAAGGAGCAGGTTTTGTCTAGTTTCCATTTGGGTTGATGTTACATTAATTCTCATTAACGCTCATGTCGTCTGAAAAACAAACTACTTTTGCAGGTGTTTTCTACTTTCTGTTCAGGTTAACCCCAAATGTCATCTGAAAAACTACCCACTTCTGCAGGGTTTTTATCTCAGTTTAAATCTAGTTTCTGCATGGGATCCATCCCGTGTGATATACTTCTTAGTTAGTGTAGCCAAGATGGAGTCCCAAATATCTGGATCACAGGGGGCTACATGTACACCCCAACCTGGAGAGTACACAATCAGATCATCTCAGGCAACTGACTGTCCAGTCTGGCTTCCCACCCTGTTTATAGAAACTCCCACTCTCCACAGAAAGTCCATTGTTTTGACTTGGAGTGGTTGATGAAGATTCAAGACTAGTGTCTTACATGCTGTAGTATCCCACCTGCACACTTCTTTAGTGAGTTAGAATTGAGGTTCTCAGTACATGCAATCTTTATTAGCTAGTTTCATGGTTTGATTCATTTAAAAACAACTGACTATTTTGATCTACTCTGCTTCATTCATGACTAAATATACTCACTTGGAAACTGGAGCTGAGTTAGTTCTTTCACAAGCCTGAGATTTGCCTGACCCAGCATGTCTAGATCACATATTACATCCTACCACACGTCCTAGGACACTGAAGAAAGTTTGGAAAGGAGGCTGATCCTTCACATGGAAAGTTTTGGAAAGGGGCTGATGCTTCACATGTCTGGATATTCACATTTTCAGGCTCAGATTTATCCATATCACACATGTGGTAGCAGGTCTCCCTCTGAAACAGGCAACAAAAGAAGTCTCGGAGAAAATCCTACCTCTCCTTCTTGGAAATGCAACTCACATTTGTCATAGAAAGTATGCCATACACACTTCTGTTTTGAAGATAAAAAATCATTAAGAAGGGATAGAAGAAGACCTGGACTTCAGCATCAATGATTAGCAGCTAGACTGAGGACTTTATCATGCAAGAATAAAAGGGATTTTAACAGGATGAAAGCATCTTTGACCAGTACTTATCACATGAATTCATGCCTGTCCTGATGCTGCCTTGCATTCCATTCATTATTATGGTGCACCTTTTCATTGACAGGCAAAACATGTCAACAGGCTCTCACTCTCATTGCTGTTCCATTACGACCTTTGTGTGATCTCCCTTTCATGGAAGTTCTGCTTCTCAGGTAGTCATGTGGTGTAAGTGGGTGTGATTCTACTTCTCTTCCTTCTCCCACTTGCAGTGATCACATTGCCAACAGCTTCCAGAAGCTGGCTACTATGAGCACATTCACACAGTAGCCAGCTTTGGGAGGCAGTTGGCAGCTGGGATCAATTGTCCTCTCTGCTTCCTCCTGAAGCATGGGGCTGCTGTGTGAACATGCACTCAGCAGTTCCATGCTTCAAGCGGGGAGAGGAGCAGCACATTCACACAGATAACCATCTTTGGGAGGTGGTTGCCACCTGTGATTGCTTATTTCCCCCTTCCCCCCCCCCCCAGGTGGCATTTGGCAGTTTGGAAAACAGATCACACGACCATGGATCGCTAAAGAACTATTATGGGGAAAATTGTGATAAGAAATTATTCTTAAACTAGCGTGAGTGTGGCAGGACAGCAGGCTGGTGTAATAAAGTCCTGAGTAGTAAAACAGGGCACAGTTATGGGGAGATGTACTATTCACTTTCTATTGAAACTGCAGTATTTCTTTTGAACTCCATATGCATATGCATTTTGCAAAGAGAGATCCTCCTTTGCTTTCTTTTCCAGAGATAGCATTTCCTCTTCCTTTTTCAGCACTACATAAGTGGCCACCCCAATTTCAGTACAAATGTGAATGTGAAGAATTAAGCACTAGAATGTAATTGTTTGCTAATTTCATTCTCAACTGAAGCAACAAGTAATTTCCTACTATGAGGAAGTCTTCAAAAACTGCATGGTTTTTAATGTTTGGTGGCTTATTTTGTGCTACATTTGCACATTATTTGTGCAAAAATAGCATTTTCTGTGCAGAAATGTTATTTTCTGGGCATAAAATACTGTTTCCTGAGAAAACAAATCCTGCAGGAACTTTGCTCAGAATAATTCCTGCACTGCAAAAATTCACTTCTATCCAGGATTCTCCTCAACACGGTGTCCTGACACTTGAGAAATAGGCTTTTTGTCCATTTTAAAACATATATTTTAAAGTATTCTTTCCATCACTATTTAAAACAAAGAGCGGGAAAAGGCCATTTTCAATCAAATGTACATTTTAGCCAAAGTATTACATGACATTGCATGAGAAATACAGATGTGGAAAGTACAAAATAAATAAATAAATTGAAATTGATTTAAACTTTTTTCCATTTCTTTATTTCCATTTTTGTTGAAGAACAAGAACTTAATCTGCTATAATTTTAGTTGTATGACTGAATTTGTACAAAGGAAGATCTTACTCTAATTTTCTCTACAGCTATCTTAGAAGGAGATGGGTGTTTGTGTGTTATGCCCTCCCTGTGTTTGGTTTTTCTACATAGTGTATGATTTAAACATGCAATAAAACATCATTTTTGAAAGGTTTTATTGCGATCCATTCCTGAGGGCCAAAGGGCACATAAGACACAAAGAACTGTGATTGGTTGCTTCACTTTTATTTACTCAAATTAGTAGGGCTCTGTTTAGTTGGCACAGCATAGGCAAAGGAGCAGAACTAGAGGTTTACCTTTCAACCCACTGGAGAAGAGTTTGGTGATGATTTAGAAATAGCTGACATACAAAATATTAAATACGCCCTGCCTGATTCTATTGCTCTGAGGAAACTGACAACCACTTCTGGTTATATATCAGGTTTTTGTGTGAGAGAGATTTTTAACATTTTGGGAAATCAATTAAATTCTCCAAACACAATTTTTAGATTCAGGATGCAATGAATCTCAATTTTGGAAACCTCTTAGAATTCACTTTTGAATTTAAAAAAATTTAGGGGCTTTACAGATGGCCTGATAGAGGCGGCTCCATGCTGCCCCTGGGAGCTCTGGATCTGGCACTTTGTCATTCCTTTTTGGAGCAGCAGAAAGCCACTTTTGCCATTGCCACATTGGCTTTTCCACATACCTTTGGTGCAGCGTGCCTGTACGCTGCGCCAAGGGAGCATCCTGACGCTGCCTGCCATGTGATAGGACATGTGGCATGATGGTGGCATCGGGGCAGAGTCAGGGCAGCTGGTGTGTGGCCACCACGCCCTCACTCGATCCCCAGGCCATCCCTTTTGGCCGGTCTGAATAGCCCCTAAGTCTTCTGTGCTAATATGCATCAGATAATTAGATTTTAAAAATAAAAATAAAAATAAAATTTGAAGTAGAAATATTATAAAGTATTGGTTCTCTCTCTCCTCTCCTCTCTCTGTTCATGCATAATAGTACACACTATGGATGGCAGAGAAATTGTGTGATTTCTCTTTTAAAGAAAATTTCCCCACTTTTGTACTTTCTAACCAATATGCAAGATGAAACTCATTTATTCTTCAAAACCCATAAATTTTCAAATACTCTTCTCCAATAAAAAAAAAAGATGTGCAAAGAAATATATGATAGAAGAAAATCACACAAAATTGGGTATATTAGTGAAAGTAGCATTCAATATCAATCATATTAGGCAAGTTGCTTCCCAAAATTATACATTATACACATTATTCAGGATTTAAGATGAAAAATTCACAAAATTCAGGATGAACTGAATTTAGGAGTGGAAAAATGAAAACCTGAGAGAAACTGAAAACTGCCACACATAAATGTTTCAAACTAGAATTACACTTTCACTATCTTACTGCCTTTGTTAACATCATCTTTTTCAACTTCCAATGGAGTCCTCAGTGAATTAACCAGGATCCAAACCCCTGCTTGGCCATGAAAACCGACTATGACCCTGGGCAAGTCACACTCTTTCACCCTCAGAGGAAGGCAAATGCAAACCCTCTCCAAACAAATCTTGCCAAGAAAATCTCATGATACATTTGCCTTTGGGTTGCCATAAGTCAGAAACCAGCTGAAGGTACACAACAACAACAACAAATTGGTTCAACCCATCTTTGCAAGCAATATAGGCAGAACCCAACACTGTAATTCCACTGATGGAACTGCTTCTACAAGCAAAACTATGGTCTCTTGTATATCCTCAACACCCACTCTGGATCATTAAGAAATGCTCTGGAGCACTGGGGAATCCTCTAAAGCTTTTCTGAGGTGTGACAGAGGGCTGTGGCAAGGAAGCAACTCCTGTCACGCATGCACATGTCTTGTAGCATGACACTGGATTCAAGCTCTAGATTCAAGCAAACCTTCATTTTTCTGCACTGCTAACCTTTTGCAAATATTGAGAGGACTGGCAGAGGAATGCTAAACCCACTGACAACACTGAGTTGTGTGTGGATATTTGCAAACTGGAAGGAAAGGAAAGTGGAAATTCAACCTGTGTTCAAAATTAACTTCTCAGGTTGAAAATGACAGTGAAATGGGCAAAGTTTATTTGTATGATTTAACTGTTTGACCATATTTTTATTTGTGTAGACTGATTTTCTATTTTGGAAACCAAAATAAAAATAAGTATATAAACAGCACTGATAGGCATCTGGGTGAGAAGGAGGTGTATATTAAAATGATGGTCTATTCACCACCTAAGAGAGCTATATAGTTGGCCCTCCATATCCATAGATTATCCACTGATTTATTTTCACAGTTTTAAAATATTCCAAAAAGATATAAATTCTATAAAGCAAACCTTGATTTTTCCATTGTATATAAAGGACACCATTTTACTATGCCATTGTATTTAATGAGATTTCAGCATCCATGGATTCTGGTGTACAGGGTGGGTGAGTCCTGGAACCAAGCCTGAGAGAATAACAAGGGCCTAATGTATGTATAACTCACAATGCACTTGATCTACTGTCACTGGATACTTATTTCTAACATTGAAAGTTCTAAAATTTATACTTGATCAATAGTTATGACGTACAGCCCCAATATCCTTCCACCTAGTCTGTATTGGAATCAGCTGTGTGCTGGATTACTCCCAAATGAGAAGAAAGAAAATCTGCCTATGCACAGAGGTATCCTTTGGCAGGGATGTCACCTTTTTCCCAGGCTGGAGGATGAATATGCATTCAATGGCTGCATGGCAAGCAATAGCTCATGTCAGCAGGTAAAGCTTTTCATATTACTGTATCTGCTGCAGCTAGGGAAGACAAGCACTTCACCTGCTGAATTTCTGCTTCAGTGTCTTTCTCCACCCTACTTTAAAGGAATTGAGAAGTGGACTAGAGTGGGGCAGGAGAAGAGCTGCTAACCCTGTTCTTTAGAGTTGCTTGTCATTTTTGAAGCTTGCTACTGGAAAGAGATTTCAAAGCTCTACTCTTACTGGTTCAAAAGAACGCATGATGTGTATCTATTGCCTTAGCTGGTCTGGAATCTGCAGGCAGGTGCTTGATGATTCCCGCCTTCCTTTTATGTATAGCCCAGCATCACGCTCCAGCACATGTCAGTGTTTGCTCCTCTCTGAGTGCCCTTCCTCCTCCCCTCCAGGCTCTCCGACACCCAATGACCAAAGTTGGATAGGAAAAATGCTCTACCAACCAGCCCCCCCTTCTCTCCAATTCTTGTGTCACTGTTGGCATTCATTTCTCAGTTGCGTGCAAAGAGGGAGGGTCTCATCCACGTGCTTGACCACCTCCCCAGGGTTCAGTCAAATGGGCGCTCAGAAGAGCTATAAACAGTCTAGCAAGTTGGCCAGTCCTAATTTAGGCTGTTCATTTCCACCAAGTTACCTGAATCTGTCGAACCCTAAAGTAATGGGGCTAAAGTTAGGATGGGCCATGTGCCTCCCCCACATCCTTTCTCTCACGCACATCCTGGTGTGTGAAAAAAACACACCTTCATTTGTGCTATTCCACAGTCTTCACAAGAACCTCATCCATTCTAAAGCTACTTTATATATGTAGCTCAGATCTGTATTACATGCACATGAATGACAGTCTCTACTCAGAAACATTTGCCCTGGGAAGAAGAAGAACGAATTACCTCAGAGTTGGCAATGTTCTACATGACCTACTTTGAGGGTACAAATGAGAGAAATTCTCAACTACCTCTGGTCTACACAGGTTGCAGGCTGAGGTAGAAAAGAGGTGGTAGAGTGCCGAGCTAGCTGAAATGACTGTTTCCAGACTACAAGGGCGGGAAGGTCACATGTTTTAACAATGTTCTGTGTTTAACATCCACCCACTCCCTGCAAAAAAATCATTGCATATAAACAACTGGAAAATGAGAAACTCTTGCTATGCTGGGCTAGAAACTTTCTCTGATGTGCTAGTTGTTTTTTAATCTGTAGAGAAGACATTCAGAAAAGACAATCCTCATGTGAAAAGTGCAGTGGTACAGTCCACATTATCCCCATAATCTTCATTTTATGGCAGGTTACTAGAAGAAATGTATGCAGGACAGTCAGCAGGGCCTAGTGGCTTGAGTATTGGACTACAACTCTGGAGACCATGGTTCGATTCCCCACTCAGCCGTGAAACCCACTGGGTGACCTTGGGCAAGTCACATACTCTCAGCCTCAAAGGAAGGCAATGGCAAATCTTCTCTGAACAAAACCTGTGAAGAAAACCCCATGATAGATTCTTCTGAGGGTCACCATAAGTTGGAACCAACTTGAAGGGACACAACAACAACATATAGGCAAGGTCTTAATTGTGTAAATATGTACCATTCTAAGCAACAGAAAGTCTGACTGAGAGTCAGCTCAATAAAAGATTCAGCATATGTAATATTTTTGCTGGCCCTTGCCTGTTCTTTAAGAACAGCCTGGCACATATAAAAATAAAGTTTTTGCTTTGCCATTTCTTTCCATGCTAGAAAGTCTTTACCTACTAAATATCTGTGTGTCAGGCTGTTGCTAAAGGCTGGCAAAAAACATAACAAGGCTAACAAAAAAGATGGCAACCCTATTTGCAGGTCATGTGAGAGCCTGAAGCTAGTGCAGCTTGTTGTGGCTGCTGATCTGCTTACAAATCGTACAGGACTTTGGTATTTCTATTTTAAGCCTTTCACATCCTGATTAGCAACACCCAACACCTTTTCCATTGGGAAACTACATCCTGTAATGCTCTCACCAGAGGCATTTGAATGTTACAAAGTAACCCTACAGTCAAAATGCAGGATGGCTTCAGTCATGCAAGGTATACCACTTGCAGGAACATAATGGAGCTATAGATTAAGGAACCTCTTGAAATGTGCAATTCACATGTTTGTATTTACGCAGTCATAATGGGAAGGAAACAAAACACTGGCTCATGTTATAGGAAAATGCAAAGGGGTTCTACTACTGACAAAACTTCTTCAGTTAGTGGAACCTGGAAGAGGCCAATTCCTGATCCCAAAAAAGGCTTTGAGGTTGGACAAAAAGGTTATAGTGGGAAAGGAAAGGAAAGTTTCATCACATTTGTGGATATCAGCAGCACAACAATGGATTTATACCCACAATAAGTCTATGTCCAAATCCATACTTACTCAAAACTTAAGCCACTTTTGAGAAAACGCCTCAAAACATAAGACAGAATACAAGGCAGGAAGAGAAGGGGGCTAATGTTTCTTACCTTCTCTCTTAGTGGGTCTGATATATCCTTGCAATGAACAAATCACTTTATCACACAGGGAAAATCGGGGGTTTGAATAGTCATTATGCTGTGAAAGTCATTTGATCATGGTAAAGATTTTTACACAACAT
>CM034701.1:265089576-265099741 GCA_020142125.1 Phrynosoma platyrhinos | reverse complement strand
GAGTGAAAGGGGGCCCCTTGGAGCCTGGCAAGCCTGATCCTGCCCGGCTCTCCCAGCCAAAGCTTTCCAGGGTCCAGTCCAGCCCATGTGTAAAGCTGGGGTGCACTAGTGGGAATGACAGGGAAGAAGGAAACAATTTGCTTCAAAGTGGGAACTACGTATCAGCCTGGATCCAATCAATGACCCAAGGCAATTCGCAAACCAGTTTAAATGTAAGTGGGAATGAGCCCTCAATAGGGCTTGTGTTTGTATGATAAGACTTGTTTTTGTATGTACAATTTTGTAGTATGGAAGCCCCTTACCTCCCAGACTAATGGTGTTGATAACTCTGATGGCGAGACTCAAGGAGGGTCAAGTACTCTGTAGTAAGAGAAGCTGATACCAAGCAAGCCAAAGACTAGTAATCTGGAAGTACAGAGCATGACTGTGGCAACATTGCTTGGCAACTGATATATCCAGGCTGGCTTTCTGGGGGCCCTTGAATCCCCAGACCAGTAAAAATCCAGGCTTTTGCATGACTATCCCAGCAGTTCTATAAGTTTCAACTCTCCCCATTTTCCAGGGACATTCCATATGTTCTGTCTTATTTTCCAGGGAAAATCAATCCCACTGCAAAGCTATATCCACTACTGCAAGGTTTCTCTTATCCTCATGTCTGTACAATGCTTTGCTGACACCATTGTTGGAGAGTCTTTAGTGGGGTATACGGCACATTTATTATCCCCCCCCCATTTTAAATGTGTTTGAATATGTTTTAAATTAGTTTTTAATACAATTGCTTGTTTTTTTTTTAAAAAAAATGTTCAGTATTATTAGGTTTTTAACTGTACCTTGTTTTGTTGTAAGCCACCTTGGATCTAGGTAGGATATAAACTGAGTAAATGAATAAATAAAATAAAATAAATATGATACAGCTGAAGAACTGTGATCCTTGAAGATATTTTTGGCTGGGAAGTTAATTCCCATCAGCTTGTGCCAGTGTTGTCAATGATGAGACATTATGGGAGTTGCAGTTCAAAAACTTCTTAAGTTCACAGCTGTCCACTTGTGTTGCCAAGAATCAGATCAGAAGTGGAAAAACTACAGATTATGCAGTTCCTCCTGCACTGCCAGGTTTGCTGGTTTGAGGATATAATGTCATTGCACTCTCCCACAAAAATAGTCCTTTCTGTGAACATATAACTCCAGATTACTCAGACAAGGTGACCAATCTGTATATGAAACAAAAAAGTCTATAGCATCAACCTGACATGGACTTTCACAAAAATGACTTTCAGTCATTGAACTATAGACACCCCTCAAGTTTCACAGCAGTTGGGGGAGGGGTGTGCATGCGTGCGCATGTGTATGCACACACACATGGCAAAACTGGGGAAAAAACATGAATATAAGTCCACTGTTGTTTTTACCTGACCGAACACTTCTAGTCATCTGTAGGTCCTCCCCTGCAACTCTACAATCAACCTCTGGTGGAAGTTGACCACAGAATCAGGTTGGAGGGCCTACATGTGCCTAGAGAGAACATGTTTTTTTAGGGGCAGGAACAAATGCAGTAACCAGCAAATAATGAATCTGCAAATGCTTAACTCAAAATGTGGAGAGATGCTTGTAAATGTAATCAATTAAATGTAACTTGATTTCAATCAATTAAATCAATAAATAACTGCTTTAAAGAAATTTGCACATAATCCAAACTTCAATATACAATTTTAGATACCAAAGTGTTAAATTACTTGTAATTCACAATTCATCTCCATATGCTTATTTACTCCTCTCTAGTTCAATGGGACTAGAATAAGAAAAAATAAATTACCAATTATTTTTGAAGAAAAAGCACTTTAACATTTCATTTTTTATTCCATTATTGTGACCAGCCATCTTAATAAACAACACTGCCTTTACTTTACAATGTCTCTAATGAAAATATGTCCAAAATGATAAATCAACTGAAGTGTTAGTTTAGTTATCTGTTAATTAAGATTTCAGGCCTATGGAAACTCCTTTGTGTCATTATCTAATCTAATTTAGGGAACAGTCTTTCATGATTTCGAACAGTGACCAGGTAACCTTTTACTCAGCCACCCCAGCATCCACTCCCTGCATACAGCAGACATGCTAGCCTGCTGTTAAGCTTCAAATAGCTTCAGATATCTTTTAGATGAAAGATAATATAATGAAGGTGTAACAATCCATGCCTTTATTCATGCCCTGTATATCTTCTGCATTGTACCTGACACTATGCTATATGCTACACTATGCTGTAACATTAATGCACAGACCATGACTTCCTATTATTATGAAGCTCTAGGCATTGCTCTGATACTATGTTAGCTGAACTGATAACAATGAGATTGGTTAGGGGTTGAGACATTCCCTCGCTGCATTCTACATTTACACACCACACATTCCATACACATATATGCAATTTGAGATTTGTCTTGCTAGATAAGAAGTGTGTGTTACTAAAACTGAGAGTTCTGCTCCTTGTATGTATAAAGTCAGTCAGTTGCATCTATTTTAACTTTTCCTTCTAGTCATTCTCTCCTCTAATGTTTCCTGAGATTGGAAGGATTTGTATTTTTCTAAATGAATGGTCAGATTGCCCCATACAATCTGATCTCACCCCCAGGTAATGTGTGGGAAGAAGATGGAGAAAGAAAAGGCATAGGCCATTCTCCAAGGGCTGTTTGTTTCCTTGTCCATTGATAAAGATAGTAAGTTTATCAAAGAGAAGGTACCTGAACACTCTACCATAGCAATTACCAAAGCCTGGAAAATTATAGTTACAGCTCTAAGGCTCAAATACCTTAACAGTTAGTTACAGCTTTTTGGGGGAAAACAAAAGAACACTCCAACTCTTTCCTGTTTTTCAAAACTAACTAAAATAGTTTGTAATTATTGAAATAAAATATATGAATGATACATGCTGGTGGCCTTTGACTACCCCCCTTCCTAGTTCCATTACTGTCACCTTTAGACTCACAACAGATCCAGCATTTGAACTCTATTTTATTCCTCTTTCACCACCATTACTAAGGCCACAATCCTATCACTTGAAAGTAACTAAAAACTTCCACTACAAAAAGAGTGAAGTTATCCCTCATGGAAGTCCACATGTTATGTAACATGGCTATGTCTTAGTTACTGCAAAAATAATTAATTACAATTAACTAGTAATTTCCAGCTCCTGGTTATTACAATATATACCCAAAAAAACTCATTGTATTTGGGAAAGAGATGTGACCCATAGATTAGGGGGCTGGAGACAGAATTGCCCTGAGGACCTGCAGAAGTTGTTCACTCTTGCCATACATGGAGAAGGAGGTAGGCCTGTATGTTCTAAATCTTCTCTAGACATTTGCTTTATGATCTAATTTATATACTTTTGACCCCTTGAGTATTTACCTCAGAAATGACAGTATCCATAGAAGAGAAGGTTATCAATGGCTATTTGATATGACTGTTTGATATGACTGGTATGATAAGCCTATCAATGGCTGTTCAATATGACTGACTGTTCAGTATCAGAGGCAGCATGGTTCAGTAAACCAGTTGCTGGAAAACACAACTGGAACACTGTCATTGAATTCATGTCCTGCTTGTGGGTTTCCTATTGGCTACTCTAGGAAGAGATTGTTTGACTAGATATGCCTTTGGTCAGATCCAGCAGAACTTTTCTTATGTTCTTATGTGAACTGGATCACATAACATATCAACAGTGGAACACACTCCCTCAGAGGTTGGATCGCCATCTGTCAGGGGTGCTTCGATTAAGAGTTGCTACATGACAGGGGGTTGGACTGGAAGGCCCTTCTGGTCTCTTCCAACTCTATGATTCTACTAACCTTTAGTGAACTTCAAGACCTAGCCATAATGCTTGCTATCATGAAGACCTGTTGTATATTTATGAGATAAAGATGTATTAAATATTCAAAATGCTCAAAACACTAGATGGATGTTTTGTATCATGATTACAATTCTTCTGTAACCTCTTCCACAGTTTTTAGATGCCTACCAAACATATGGAAAGGTGACAAATATGCTTTATATTAACATAGCATAGTTGACTATCAGTGAGCACAAAACACCAGAAAGCTGTGCATTATAAATAAATAAATAAATAAATAAAATTATGTTTCAACCACCCTATTGTGATTGGTTTAGAATTTGCTTTATCCCATGGGAGGGGGAAACCCTGGACTTCCAAATGCTTTGGATGTCAGTTCCTTGAAGCAACAATCAGCTCACCTTAGGCTTTTGAGAGTTCTCATCCATGCTTGCTTGTTGCCCTTCCACCAGTGTCCAAAGACATACAGGAGAACCAGTGTGGAGAGTGGGCACTGTTCACTCCAGTAGCTTCTCGCCACTCTAACACAGCTGGAAAACAACAACCAACAGTATTTATGCTTCAAAAGCTCCCAAAATGATGTGTTTGGCATCAGGGAATCAGCAGTTTCCCTAACAGCCTCTCATCTAGACTAGCCAGAGTTGCAGAACCCATAAACACCCTTCAGCTAGACTGGAGAGAGTTTCACATCTCCATCTAGTCACTCAATTAAACTAGCCTGGAGTTGGAACAGCAAAAAAGGAAAAAATAATACCCTCCACCACACACCGATGACCTTCATAGATTCAAACTAGGAGGGTGTGGAAGGAAGTGATGGATTCATATTGGATGGCTCTGCCTGTTGATCTCTTGAAAGGAGAAAAAACTTTAGGGACCACAATATTTGCTTAGTAAAGTTTTGTTCGCAGGCTGTTTCTACAGTAAGCTATATGTTGCAGCCCTCATGGTTAATTCAAATGAAGGTACCTCTATAAAATTTATTTTAAAGTTCTAATCATCCTTTACTAATTACAATTTTGTCTCTTATTTTATTAGTAATGTAGCTATTTCTATTCATAAAATGTTGGTGTATGCAAAACGTACATTCTATCTCACCCAACCACACTTGGAAAAAAGTAATATGGGGAAGTTTTAGAGAGAGAAAAGTTTTCAGTGGTATGTGTAGTGATGTTTGGTTTCATAAAATGCATAATTAACTACCCATAATGACATCAAGGGAACAATTTTCTTATGGTGATTTAATATTTATAAATTGGGGATGAGAAATACAAAGATGTCAGATTGACCATGTATAAAAATAATTGGGTAGATTTTATATTTATAGTAATAATACACAGCAAAAATATGCATTCTCCATAATACTAATTTGGTTTCAAAATATGCATTATTACTGAAGCTGAAGAAGTGTTTTACTGCTGTTGCAAAGCATATTTTCTCCTAATGTAAAATCTTGCTAATTACCAGGCACCAAAAATTAATCTATGTTAGTGGAGTGGTAAAACTGTCCTAGAGAGTCAATTTGGTACAGTGATTTGAGCACTAGACAACAACTCTGGAGACAAGGGATCAATTCCCTGCTTATCTATGGAAACCCACTGGGACAGGTCACACACATTCAGTCCCAGAAAACTCTGTGATAGGTTCACTTTAGGGTTGTCGTAAGTTGGAAATGATTTGAAGGCATACAACAACAACAAAACTGCCTGGATTTTAGTCCAAACTTTACAGGAGATACCCAAGTTGCTGAACCTAATTTGAAGTCAAGGACCAGTATCTCAGATAATTCCTTTACATTTTGGACAAAGACCCAGAATGGATTCACAACCTCACTGATACAAACTTCACCAGCCTCTGCTGGTATGTAGAAACCATTCAATTTTAGCTAGAAATATTTGCTTATTATGATAGTAGAGACCTGACGACTGTCTGGAAAAGTGAACAACTTTGAAATACAACCCTTTTGCTTTTGAAGAATAAGTGCTCTTTCAGATTGGTTTAAAGAACCCTTCTCGCAGGCTTGTTCCTTGTTTTGTGCTAGTTGTTGTCACTTCAACCTTCTCTTGTTCCATTCTTTGGGAGGGCTGTTTGTAGCAATTTTGTGGATCTGCACTAGGGCTCTTCCTAAGATTTTCTTTTTTGGAGAAAAAAACAAACAAACCCTGGGCATGGTTTGTTCAGATGGCTATGGGTTGAAGGGCAAATTTTCTCCTGCTTGATTAAAAGAAAAAAACTTTGTTAGAGCCATAGTGTTCCGGTAGAAAAGTGCTATTTCAGTTATGCTCTATAGCACTATAACTCTGCAAGTGAAAAAAGGAAGAGGAGAGACCATATTGTTTCAATATGTTGTGGGACTTTATCACACTAGCCTGTTTGTTTGTTTTTTTCACAACAATTGCATTAGCAAAACAAATCGGAACATACCAGTTTGAAAACATTCAATATCACACTTCCCTGCAATCACGTGAGCATGCTGTGAGTGTGTAGCATAGGCAATCCATAGTCCTTTCCACACTTGATCCGTAACCTCAACTTCTTACCTATGAATGCCCTACTTGGCACATGCATACCTTCAAATTTTTATTTTTATTTTTGCCACAATTCCATAATTATGGGAAAAGAATACAAAATTATTTTTATTTTATTGTTTAGCCATAATTATGCAATCACAGCACAAATAAAAATTAAAAAACAAAATGCACAGAGTAAAAACAACCTAGGCCTGCTTGGGAATAGTGAGAGGGAAGGGGAGAGGTAGAGAATTACACCCCCTCGTGTCATAAGACTACTATCGTATCACTAATGCAGGAGAAAGGACCTATCACAACAGGGGGACTAGTGGAATAGCAGCAGCATTGGGAATCATTGACAAGTTTTCCCCATCAATAAAAATGTGAGCTCCACCAATGATTTAAATACAAAGCAGCAACGGGAGAGACTCGATATCATGTGATAAGTACTGCCCAAGGACACTTTTATTCTGTTGAAATTCTCCTTTGCTAGCCTTGTGTGATAAAGCCCTTAGAAATATACATGAAAGAAAAAACTTTATAATCTTGGCTTAACTGTCAATGTAAATTGTGCCTGATTCATATATAATGCCACATCTTACAATACCCTCTATAGAACAGTATCTAAAATTCTCTGTACAGGCATGGAACTAGCATTGGTGGATGTGAATTTTTTTGTTAACAGATGAATCCTACCTTTGGTGATGCTGAGCCTTGATTTGATAGCTATGGCTGCATTTGCACTACAGAATTAATTGACACTGCTTTAACTGCAAAGGCTCAATACTATGGAGTGCTGGGATTTGTAGTTTTGTGAGATATTTAGTCTCTGTCAGAGAGCTCTGGTGCCACAACAAACTACAAATCCCAAGATTCCATAGAATGGAGCCAAGACAGTTAAAGTGTTGTCAAAATGCATTAATTCTTCAATGTGGCAGCAGTCTTCGATATGACATGGGCAAGCAGGATTCTCTTTTCTTTCCCCTTGTCAGTCTTTGGATGAAAAAAAATCCTTTCCAATGGTTTCATTAAGTAGGAATTAATATACATTAGCTCTATCCCCAATGCAGATTTCCACCTGATTTGTTTCTACATTAATCTGTTTTATTAAAGGACTCAAAATTTTGCTAAGTTATTTAAAATTCTTAGATTATATCCAATAGTTGCATGGGTGGAAAGCTGATCTTTCACTTCTTCTCCTTTCCCTTCAGCCTCTTCTATTCAAAACTCTACATCACCCCACCAGAGCCCATGCCATACCATTCCTGCATTGATCTGTGAATTAAAATGTATTTGAAAGTACATTTTCTACCAAAATAAGTATTTAGATTGATTATGTATTTAAATTCTTACTCTTGGATCAGGCCATTTTTGTGTAGGAACTGAGAAACACTGAATTCTCAGATAACTCTAATAAGTACTCCACTGAAGAAATTATTTCTAAATTGGGTATACACATGCTCACAAATCCATGCATTGCTTCAACAGAAGTTGTACATATGTTAAATCATTTTATACTTCTTAAAATTAATTATGTTTTAATATGATACTTTGTCCAATTGTATTGCAAGTCTCTTATCATCAGATATTTAGATCTATCTTGTAACCTTGCTATAAGCTGCTTGGATTCCATGTTTGGAGAAAGGGGGATATGAAATAACTAAAGTCAATTTGTATTTTGATATAAAATGAACCTACATGATCGTGTGTTTGTATGTTCAACGAAATTGAGGTTTGCATGTGCAACCAAATCACAGAATCCAGACAGCAACAGAGACCCACCCACAACATATTTATGACTCTGTGCTTTAGACCACTGCCATCTGCAAGATATTCTTGGCTGTTAGTAGGATAAACATATATACCAACATGGCTTTGAATTCTAAAGTATTGTGTGATATTTTTAAAGCATTTTTGCTGATATTTCTGACTAAGACTCTGGATTAATCACATTTCCACAACAATCCCCCTTGGCTTTTAATCAAAGGACTCTGCAAGGTCAGCCCTACCATTCAACTGAGCAAGATGGCTGCTGTAGGCAACTGATTTCAGATCTCTAGGAAGAGCTATAAGCTACTATTGGATATACTGAAAACTGTGCATTTTTAATGTATTATTATTGCATTTTTATTGTCATAAAAAAGAAGTGATTGGGAGATTTTTTTGCCTCAGGTATAAAAATAATTTGACCAGCATGGGGCTGATGGTATATCTGGACTCAAGGTACTTGGAAAGAGTGCCATTTGATGCTCTATCTTAAGCACCTTGGTACAAACAGAACCAATGATCATGCTTCTTAACTGGTGCTTTGTGCTTTGGAAAAAGGAAGGAAATCAATGTGGTCCTGTTTTGTTCTTGTGTGCCTCCAAGTCATTTTTGACTTATGGCAACCCTAAGGAAAACCTATTATGGGGTTTTCTTGGCAAGATTTGTTCAGAGTGGGGACCCTGATCTCCACAGCTGCATGCTGGCTCTTGTTAGTGTACAATTTTTTTTAATTCCACAAAAAAATACAGTACGCTTAAAATGCACAGGACATACACATATCTGGGAATAATAAGTGCAGTGATATTTTGTCTCTGCTTTTTTAAAAAACTCCCCCAACTGAACCCTCAAGGACTGAGCTTTGGCCACAAGATGCCAGAGGAACAGTATCTTCTTCCCATACCTCAAATACTTTGCCTGAAAGGATATCACTGGTAAGAACTGAAAGAGGAGAACGTGGGTTCAGTTCCCAATTGAAAACTATCTTGTACATAGGGGTTTTTTTAAGACACAGGAGAGCATACATAATCATTCTAAAATCTCCAAGCAAATATCCAGGTGTCATATGTTATAAGCACCAGAAGGCACCTAACTCAAATCTTTTGTGATCACTGTTAAAAGCCAAGTGCAGTCTGCAAAGGCCCTCAGTCTCTTTTTGTTTCTACACCAAATTGCTGTGGCATTTCCTTTTGAATTCTGAAATGGAAAAGATATGTACAGTGTTTTAAGAAAGCCAGCATGATGTAGTGGTTTGAGCATTGGACTATGACTCTGGAGACCAGGATTCGAATCCTGGCTCGGCCATATAAACCCACTGGGTGACCTTGGGCAAGTCACACTCTTTCAGCCTCAGAGGATAGCAATGTAACCCTCCTCTGAAGTAACATGCCAAGAAACACACATGATAGGTTCACCTATAGGGTCATAATAAGTTGGAAATGACTTGAAGGCACGCAACAACAACAGCACAGTGTTTTAAACAGCAAATAGGGCCATACATTAAAATGGTTTTTTGTGACTGCAGAACTATGCACACCACAATGAGTCAATGGGGCTTCTTTCAACTCACCACACATGGGATCAGTATGACATCTCCAATTTCTATATGCTTTTCAATAATTTCATCATAGCCCTCAACTCCTGCTTCCCTGTAAAGAAGCATGTTTGCAAGTCTGATGTTACTTTGGTTCTGTATCTTTGAGTCTGACAGAGGCTGGCAGAAAAAGCCATGTGGAAACTAAAAGGCAAAAAAGAGCAGATGTACAGCTGTGTCCTCTTGCAGGCTGAAAATTGCCAGGCTGGTTGCAGAGGCTGTACATTCTTTCTCTTCCAGCTGAAGTGGCCTCACTTTTCTTTTTCCTTACTATTTATTCCCAAGGGTTTTCCTCTCAAAAGCTGTGATGTATAATGTTGTGACAGGTCAGAAATTCCATGGTTGTATGATCAGAAAAGCAATTCTTCCTAAGTCTAATGCTGTTACAGGAGACTGGTGATAAAGAATAAAAATTAATTCAGATCAAAGGCATCTAGATATTAATTGACTGTT
>CM034701.1:265078003-265089476 GCA_020142125.1 Phrynosoma platyrhinos | reverse complement strand
CTTTTGCTTTCTGGTGGTTCATTGTACACAGACTTTGTTTCATGCACAACATTATTTAAAATACTATATAAAATTACTTTCAGGCTATGTATACATGGTGTATATGAAACATACATGAATTTTGTGCTTAGACTTGCATCCCATCTCCAATATATCTCATGATGTACATATATGCAAATCCAGATATTCCAAAATCCCCCCAAAACTGAAATTCACAACAGCTCTGGTCCCAAGCATTTCAGATAAGGGAAATTCAACCTGCATTAATTTTCTTCTCTGTAAGATTAAATCATAACATTACCTTTTAACTACATGTTCCCTTCCTTTGGCATATTATTGCTCTATTGCTCTAGTCACTGTATAACTTGGAACCCACAGTGCTAGGGTTTTTTGTATATATTTTCTAGAAAACTGAGCTCAGTCTGTTGTACCAAGCACTCTATCAGCTGCTAGAGAGTTATTTTGACAGAAACATGATTACCAAATGGATAGCGAGGATCCATTAGAAAACCAGGAGAGCTGGCATCGTAAATATAGCACAGTTTTTGTATGCATTGAATTTACAATTAATTATTTATCTCAGAGACTTGTCAATAAAGGGCCAATGGATCATAAGCACAGATTCTAATAACCATGATAAAGCAAGAATACCCTGGGGTGATACCTTGATGGGGAAAGTGATAAGAACTCCCCAAAGGACCTCCAGCCTCATCACATGCATATTTGGTTCATGTCCAAAACATATTTTGCTCACTTCTGCAATACTAACCACTCATCATAGACATTTTCTTACAATAAATTCTTCGGGCTGCTTGACCTTGTGATGTTGTTTGTAATATTCAGTTCAACAAATGAATAGTTCCCCCCCCCCCCACTCTTCTTGGTCTTGCTCTAGCAGCACAGGAATGAAATATTTTGCTATTTCAGAATCTGTATGTATGTATGTTTGTATTTTTGTATTTTATTTACATTCCACCTTTCTCCCCACATGGGACTCAGGGTAGCTCACAATATAAATATGTTGCATTTATAAATGTACATTTAGTACCTCCGCAGGTACTTGCAGCTCTTTTATGCTCTTAATCACAATTATTCCTTGTTGTCTATACCCAAAGTCTATAAGACCTTAAGAGAAGCAAGCCCCAGGGTGTGAGTGTTTTCCACACAGTTGGTTTCCAGGGCTATCAGTGCAAGACAGCATGCAGCATATTTGTATTCCCTTCCTTAATGTGTGTGTGTTTAATAAAAAAAAATACAGAAGGAGCAGTGAAAAGGGCAACAGGAAAGTTACAAATGGAAGTCAATGTCATTTGGACTCCACATAAAATTCTATGAATGAGGCAAGATTATAGACTAAGGATCTTTGCTTTCACCTCAGTTCCCAGGATATTTACCAAAGGATCCTTCACACTGCACAATTATGGCACTATGATTCCACTTTAACTTCCATGGCAACATCCTATGGAATCCTGATGCTTGTAGTTTGGTGAGACAACAGAGTTTTCTTGCTTGAGGATTCTTAAATTCTCTTCCTAAATAGCAAATCACAGAATTCCATAGGATTCCGCCATAGCAGTTAAAGTGGAATCATGCTATAATTGCATAGTGTTAAAGACCCCCTAGAATCCGGCATCCCTGGTGGTCTGAATCTGAAAATGTTTTGCTTTTATTTTTTGGACAAAATGTTAATAATTTCACTATCCCTGGTATGAAACCAGAAGGACATTTAAGTTTCAATCACTTGCTTTGAAGGATCATGGGAACATTTTCAAGATAGAAAAGCGCTCTCTGTATTCACAGCAGCAAATAAATGGCTTGAGAGTCAATCTGGACATGTTTCAGACAGTATTATAGATAGCCTTCAAGGAAGGAACTTTTAGTTTTAGTACTTTGAAAAAGCTGGTGTCAACATTAAAAACCACTTTGGTGAGTAAGGACAAGAGGTCATTGTGTATATGTTCATCTTTATAGACTAACAGAAGGAGTTATCATTTTAAAAAATACATTCATAAATAAAATGCATCCCAAAATACATCCTGTCTCAACTAAGAACCTAACTCGATTCTGACTTTACTCATGAACTCCTCAAATTGGTAGCCTTCAAAGAGCTCACTCTGAAAATATCATTCATCATTATATCAGTTTTTGTCCTCTCCAAGCTGAAAATTTTGTCTGCCTGCAAAAACATAGACATATTTCATAAGGCTGAGTTCTTAGATCAGATCTTTCATTAGTGGCAAAACTCCGTCTTTTGTTTCACAAGATGAAGATGTAAGTGCTCCTGGCCTCCTCACCACTGCATGCAGTAGAAGAAGAATTGCCAATTTGGTAATGCAAATTATATCTCTGATGTTCTAGTTTGACAAGACTGGGGAGAAAAAAAATCAGAATCTTATTTGCATCACATAACAGTCCACCCTAGACAAGGACATTTCCATGACTACATTTTGATGATGCACCAATTATGAGACCAGATACTTAACAGTACGTATTTCAGGGTACATCTACACTGTAAAAATACTGGATTTTGACACCACTTTAATTGCTGTAGCTCCATCCTTTTGAATCCCAGGATTTGTAGTTTTAAAAAGACTTTAGCCTTCTCTGCTAAAGAGTGCTGATGCCCCATAAAACTACAGATCCCAAGATTCTGTAGGATGTTGCCATGGCAGTTAAAGTCTGGTCAAACTCCATTATTTCTACAGTGTAGATGCACCCTCAATTATTCAGGTAAGGTGCAACAGTTTCACCAACTTTTACTGACCATCTTTCTGTAGAAAAATCTGCAGGAAAGCAACATGGATTTCTGAATGCATTTGCAAGACAGGACAAGATCAAGGTTTCAATCAAGAATTATAAGAGATATTTTGGTGAATAGGAACAGAAACAAACTTTGAGGAATACAAATAATAATAATAATAATAATAATAATTTTTTATTTATACCTGGCCTTTTGCTGTAGCAGTCAAGGCGGCTTACATCTAAAACAACGCAAAAACTATCCCCATAATAACAACAAATCATATAAATAAACACACTAACCCCTCCTTAAAAGTACTTTACATTCAAATGTCAGTTAAAACCAAAGATTAAAACCATAAACAAAGTTAAAAACAACAGGCACTCTGGGGATATGGGGGGAAATATGGCGGGGGGGAGATTGAGCTGAGTAGTTTATTCCAGGTAGGCCTGCCAGAAGAGATCCATCTTAATGGCTTTTTTAAAGCCTTTTAAGCTAGTTATCTGATGGATCTCTTCCGGCAAGGCGTGCACCATCTGGGAACAGTGGCAGAGAATGTCCTCTGGGAGGGTGCAGCCAACCTAGTTTTTATCGGTTGAAGCAGCTTCCTCCCAGAGGACTTGAGGGCGCTGGGCAGATTATATGGAAGTAGGCGATCCCTTAGGTAGGTTGGATCCAGGCCATGTAGGGCTTTAAAGGTCATCACCAACACCTTATACTGTGCTTGGAAACCAATAGGCAGCCAGTGGAAGGATTTTAAAACAAGTGTGATACGATCACTCCTTGATGTTCTGGTGATCAACCTGACTGTCATATTTTGTATTAGTTGTAGTTTCTGAGTTAGGTATAAGGCTAGCCCCATGTAGAGTGCATTGCAGAAGTTGAGTCGTGAGGCTACCAGTGCATGTACTTAAGTTTCTAGGTCCCTTACTTCCAGGAAAGGGTGCAGCTGGAGTATCAGCAGAAGCTGATAACAGGCACTCCTGACTGTTGCATTCACCTGATCTGTCATGTGAAGCAATGAGTCCAGGAGCACCCCCAGACTGCGAACACAGTCCTTAGTGGAAAGCATGACCCCATCCAGAACTGGAGGTTGCAGCCCAATACCTGGTTTGGGAGCCCCTACTGTAAGTACCTCCATTTTGTCTGGATTCAGCTTGAGTTGGTTTTTCCTCATCCAGTCCATTACCACTTAGAGACACTGATTGAGGGGATAACTGCCATCTGCTGTCTTAGCAGCTGACCGAGACATGGAGAAGTATATTTGGGGGTCATCAGCATATTGATAACACCCAGCTCCATGTCTCCTGATGATCTCTCCTAGCAGCTTCATATAGATGTTAAACAACATCGGGGATAGAATGGCACCCTGCGGGACACCACATTTTAGCTCTGTTTTTGAGGAGCAGCTGTCACCGAGTGACACCCTCTGGAACCTGCCTGAGAGGAAGGAATGAAACCACTGAAGTACAGTGCCTCCAGTTCCTAACTCTCTCAGGCCTTCCAGGAGGATGTCATGATCTATCGTATCAAAAGCTGCTGAGAGGTCCAAAAGCACCAACTGGGTCACGCTCCCCCTGTTGGTGCTCAGGCACAGGTCATCTACCAGAGAGACCATGGCAGTCTCCACCCCATATCCAGGTCTGAAGCTGGTTTGAAATGGATCTAGAAAATTGGTTTCATCCAAGATTGCTTGGAGTTGAAAGGTGACGGCTCGCTCAATCATCTTGCTCAGAAATGGTAAATGGGAGACTGGTCTGTAATATTTCAGATCCAGGGGGTCCAGGGAAGGTTTTTTCAGGAGTGGTCTAATGACCACCTCCTTTAGACTTGCTGGAACGATTCCTTCCCTAGGGGATGTGTTGATGACTTTCTTAAGAAAAGACATCAAGGCTGAATGACCAGCCAAAAAGGGCAGGGATCAAGGGAGCACGTCATCTTCTTCACTTTTCCAAGGATCTTGTCCACATCATTGGTACTCACCGGCTTGAACCCATCCAGTCTAATCTCACAAACGGGTTTACTGGATGCCTCATCAGTCACTTCTGCTATAATCCCAGCATCTAAGTCAGCTCTTATCTGAGAGATTTTATCTGTGAAATAGTTGTTGAAAATGTCACAGCATGCTGTTGTCGGGATAAGCAAGGGATTCTGCACAGGAAGGGTCTGTGTCAGCTCCCTCACCACCCTAAACAGTTCTGTTGGATGGGATTCCGCAGACGCAATACATGTAGAGGAGAAAGATTTTTGCGCTGCACGCATTGCCTCTCGATAAGAATGAAGAAAGTTCCTATGATGAGTCTTATCAGATAAGAGTCGAGTTTTCTACCAGGTGCGCTCTAGTAATTGTCCAGTCTGGTTCATGTTCCTTGGTTCTTCTGTGTACCAGGGTTGATGATTTGGAGCGGGTTGGAAAGGACGCTTGGCAGCGATCATGTCAATAGCCCTGGTAAGGTCGGTGTTCCAGTTATTAGCCAGGGCTTCAATGGGATCGCCAGCTTTACCAGCCAAGGAACCCTCTAAGGCTCTCTGGAATCCAATTGGCTCCATTAGCCTCCTAGGGCAGACCATTCTAATAGATCCTCCACCCCCAGTGGGGTGAACAGCGGCTCTTGGTCCAACCCTGACCAGGAAATGATCTGTCCATGACAGTGCAGAGGTGTTTATTACCTTTGCTCATGAATATGTCTGTTCTGTACTAAAGACCACATTGATGATATGACCCGCAGAATGCGTTGGCCCGGAAACCAATTGGGATAGGCCCATGTCTGTCATGGAATCCATGAACTGCCGAGCTGCACCTGTTAAACTGCTGTCGAATGTGATGACTAAGAGTCTGGGCGATTCCAACAGCAACTCCGAGACCAGCTGTATCAGCTTGGATAGGGAGTCTGTCAGGCAGTGGGGTGGATGGTATACCAACCAAATCCCTATACTATCCCTAGTTTTCAGAGTCAGGTACATACACTCGAAGTGGTCTGTTTTCTGGATAGGTATCCTGGTTAAGGAGAGGCTGTCTTTGTGAATCAGAGCCACTCCACCCTCCTGCTCATAAACAGAATACCCAGCTGGGAGAACTTGATTCCAGGTGATGGCACTATCCTCCCCCAGCCAGGTTACTGTAAAACATGCCAGGTCGGCTTCTTCTTCCCTGAGGAGGTCATGGATGATATGGATTTTATTTTTCACCAACCTGGCATTACAGAGAAGCAAGGTAAGATTCTGTGGCAAGGTTGGTAAGCTCCTCAACTTACTTTGGGCAACAGAGTGAACTGAAGGAGGGATTGCTTTCAAACATAGAATCTGCCTTCTTTTGTAACAGGATTCCACTCTGTTATTGCCATATCTTTCTCTGCCCTGCACCACCTTGATTGCCACTCCCAGAAATTCCTCTATCAGCTCTCCCCCACTACCCTCCATCTAATTCATTGTCTTATAGACCCCAGAGTGTGCCACCTAGAGATCTTAGACTCCGCTGATGTGCAGTCTCTAAAATTGGGTGGTGGTGATTGGACTCTGAATTTTATGCCCTACCCAAGTCCTCTTGGCTCCCGTTGCTGCCGCTAGCTGCTTCTGCAGCTTCTTCCAGGGGTGGTGGTGAGTTGGGTGGGCCTTTTATGCCCCCCGAGTCCTCCTGGCTTCTGTTGCCGCCGCTAGCCACTTCCGCGGCTTCTACAAACAGATCCATGAGAAACCACCCCTGCAGCCATTGTGCCTGCTATACATATATACTACTTCCAAAATGACTGATTTCATAGGCCATACTAACGGAGGTACACTTTATCACTTGTAATAGCATTTTCTCATCTATTCCATAAAGTGCAAAGGTCTAAAGTAGAAGTTCCCAAAGTACGGCCTGTTGAGGCCTTTCAACCGGCCTGTGGCTGGTCCTGCCGCTGCGCATGACGCGGAGTGCCATTTTGGAACACAAAACAGTGCTGGAGTAGTGCGCATGCACACTCTGAAGATCTGGGGGACAGCGAACCAGCCCCCATCTAAAAAAGTGTGAGGACCCCTGGTCTAAAGATTTCTGGGGTAAAGACTATAAGACCTTTCATAAATGTATAAAAGAATACATTTCAAATATAAGAAAGTTTCCTGGAATACTATAATCCTGCAATAGTCCTCAAACTTTCAGGTATAGAAAGGGTGAATAATATTGAAGACTCTATTAAAGAAAGTGGTGGAATGGAAATTTAAAATCTTGGGATCCTAAAGGGCTAAATGAAGATTGTGATCGCCTCTCACTCCTGTAAATTCTTTCAGATCTCTTTAATGGTACTCTTTTTCCTTCAGCCCAGCTGCATGGATATTATATAAATATAATAATATACACAGTTAGCCCTCCTTATCCCCAGATTTTTTTTTATCCATGGATTCAATATCCACAGCTTGAAAATACTTTCAAAATATACAAATTCCCATAGACAAACCTTGATTTTCCCCTTTTATATAAGGGACACCATTTTACTATGCCATTATATTTAATGGGACTTGAGCATCCATTAATTTTGGTATCTACGGGGAGTCCTGGAAGCAAATCCCAGTGGATATCAAGGTCCCACTGCAATATTAATATGCCCTTGAATGCTAACTACCTTGAGCTTAGTTCACATGTTTTTTTTTGGTCCAGCAAATGGAATGAGATTTTCTGCTTTTGAAATTTTTCCAATAAGACTTCCAGTCATTAAGTGCAAGGAGTGATATGAAGATTAAAATAAGTTGCCTTATGTAATACTATATATGTTTTATCATATACCCTGAAGATGGCCATAAAAATCTATAGTGGCTGAAACACATTGGGTTTTCTGCATAATAAAGCAAACATCCAGGAACATCCCTAGATTGTGAGATACTGGAAGACAGCCTTGTGTCAGGTGTGCCCCAAGTTCTGTTCAGAGCTCCTACATAAAGCATGCCTTCAGGTACAGGGAAGAAACTGTTCAATCATAAGCATTAAAGTAAAACTTAACTGCCAGTCTGGTTGACCTCCCTTTGTGGAATGGATTGCATGTGCTATATCTTCCTTTGCCATAGGCAGCAAAATCTCCAGGGCTAGCCTGAACCATGCTGTTAGTCAGTTGGATAGATGCAATGATTTTAAAGACTAAAAGCAACAGTAGTAAAGGGACAAAGGAAAACAAACAAACAAACAAATTGATCTTGTCACCATGTAGGAGTATTCATCACACAAAATGTTAAAAATACTACAGCTCTTCAGCTTTTTTAAAAAAGATAGCTTCCTAGAAATATGATAGAGGTATATGAAGCCATAAAAACTCTTGAAAATGCTAACAGACAACAGCTGTTCACTGTTCTACACAAATATAGAACAAGAGGGCACCTGATGGAATTAGCAAGCAAACAAAATTAGGGTTTTAAAATTACATAACAGGCAGCTGATACGCAAGTTAAAGTGCATCTGGAAATGAAAATGTCCCATAGCATAAATTAATGTAGGATGTGTAGGTATGGATAGATGGCCACAGATTGCCTCTTTAATAATAATAATAATAATAATAATAATAATAATAATAAATTTTATTTTTACCCCGCCTTTCCATAAATATTACCCTTTTAAATATACAATTTATGTTGCCAGGAAACTTTTCCCTGAAAATGATATAACATTAAGGAAGGGTGGCTTTTGTTCAATGAAGCTTCAATTTGCTGAATGTTATGGGAATGTGAGGACCGTCTTTAAAGTCTCTGAGCCTTTGAAGTTCATGAATGCAGAATTCCTGATTTTGATTAGTTACAGCCTATGCCTTCCCAAAGTCTGGAAAAGAGCAAATATACAGGAGTGGATCTGTAATCATTTTCAGTGGCTAGAGGCAGCACACAAGAGAAAGAAAGAAGGCTCTCTATTGCCTTCCTCTTTTGGATGTAAAACCATCCGGACAAGAACTAAAAGTATATTTGCACCCAGCTGTCCTGAGGACTTCAACACGGGCATCTTGTGAAACAAATGCCGGACAATTGAGCGTTGGCGTCACTAGGGTTGGTGTCACCCAATGTGGTAACTCATGGTGTCACCCTTCCTATTTACCTCCTCCCATACCACACCATACAGAATCCTTAGTAATATTTTTTGTGTTGATGTTACTCATAGATCATAATTCCTGTATATCACAAAATGTAATGACAATAGTAGCGACATAAACAGCTAGCAAAATGTAAATTATACCTTTACATGACAGTATCATACGCACAGCCTACATGTATTTACATGTACATAGTTTAATGAGGTTAAAGTGAAAATTTGGTTATATATATATATATATATATATATATATATATATATATATCAGGGGTAGGCAACCTTTCCCCTTTAAGGGCCGGGGGACTTCAGCTTCCAGAAGCCTCAGCCATGTTGGCCAATAGTCCCATGTTGGCCAATAGTTCCTGGGATTCTGGGAGCTGAAGTCCCTCGGCCCTTAAAGGGGAAAGGTTGCCTAGCCCTGAGACTGCTTAGTGCGTTATTAAGTGGTATATAAATGAAGCTGCTATTGCTAGAAACTCTAAAGATCTGTTTTCTAATTTTGCTGTCTTTTGTTTAGTACAACTACAATTAAATCTAGATTTAGAGATCCTTAATAGGGTTGGAGAGTTAGGGATTTCACCTTCTAAAGTGAAAATTTGGTAAGATGTGAGGTTTTAAAAGAAAACTTTAAAAGAATAACATTTTAATCTTTTTAAATGTTTTATTTTAAATATATATTTTAAAATGTTAAAATTTAAAATGATTTAAAAAACCAAAAACAAACAATTACCCTGGGGCCTCTCCTTTCTTTTTTTACTGAGCCCCACCCCACTCACCCCCTCACTTTAGCACAGGGGTAGGCAACCTGTCCCCTTTAAGGGCCAAGGGACTTCAGCTCCCAGAAGCCTCAGCCATGTTGGCCAATAGTCCCATGTTGGCCAATAGCTCCTGGGATTCTGGGAGCTGAAGTCCCTCGGCCCTTAAAGGGGAAAGGTTGCCTACCCCTGCTTTAGCATTTTAAAGGGATGCAGTGAGCACCACAGCCTGTTTCTACCCAAAGGCAAATGTTTGGAAAGAAGTGGTGTCACCTGGTACAGTCCAAAGCCCCATACCTGTTAGTGATATCTGCACTATTGAGGTCTAGTCACCTGGTGCAATCCACATCCTCACACACCCCAGTGATGTCCCAGCATAGATTCCAATGAGCAAACCTTCATTTTGCCATTTTATATAAGGGAAACCGTTTTTCTATGCCATTGTATTTAATGGGACTTGAGCATCCATGGATTTTGATATCCACGGTGTGTGTGTGCGCGTGAGCATTTGTCCTAGAACCAAACTCTAGCACAGGGGTCGGCAATCTATGGCCAGGGGGCCAGATCCAGCCCCCCGAGGCTTTTGGACCGGCCCCAGGCCAGTCCTGCCACCGCTACCACCCCCCACTGCCCCTGCGCACACCACCGCCACGCGCACCACAGCTGCTATTTTGTTTTCCAAAATGGCGGCCGTGACTGGTTTGCACATGTGCCGAGTACTGCACATGGGCAAACAAGTCATGGCCTCCATTTTGGAAAACAAAATGGTGGCCGTGACTCACCTGCACATGCGCAGTACACCGAAGTGTACACTTCTGTACATTTCTGGTGTACGGCGCATGCGCACACGCATGAGCACGCTGGTACCACTTCCCCACCCTCGGCCCGTGGAAGACCTGGGGACCAGCGGACCGGCCCCAGGTAAGGAAAACTTGCTGACCCCTGCTCTAGCACATACTAAGGGCCCACAGTATTAAATGGGACTTGAGCATCCATGAATTTTGGTGTACATGGGGAATCCTGGGACTAAACCCCATCAGATACCAAGGGCCCACTGTACTGTGCTTCTCTGGTGCATTCCAGGATAGGATGGATGGAAGGAAGAGCTAAAGCAGTGGTTTCCAAGCTTTTGTCCTCCAGATGTTTGGGATTTCAGCTCCCAGAATTCTTGACTGTTGGCCAAGCTGGCTGGGGTTCTGGAAGTTGAAGTCCAAAATATCTGGAGGATCAAAGTTTGGGAACCACTGAGCTAAAGTGATTGATCCCACTGGCTCCAGGCTCATTTGGTCTCTGATGCCTCTGCTCTTCTGAGATGACAAGAGACGAGGTCTAAAGCCACAAAGGCTAGATGGGACCAGCCTGGCAGGCTAAATTTGGACCTCAGACCAGCAGTTCCCCTTGCCTGCTACAGAAACTCTTCTAGACCACTGGATACCTCCCAGTTTCATGACACATAGATGATGCAAATGACTGCATAATAATAATAATAATAATAATAATAATAGTATGTCAAGACAGGGGGCTATCCAAGTATGTAGAATCCTGAAAATCATATTGAAAAAGGTAAGCCAGGCTTAGAGAGCCAGCAGGCTGTAGCATTGTGAATGTTGGATTTTGGCTCTGGTGACCAGGGTTCAATAACCATTTGGCCATGAAACCTACTGGGTAACCTCAGGTGAGTCACACTCTCTCAGCCTCAGAGGATGGCAATGGCAAACCGTCTCTGAAGAAATCTTGACAAGAAAACCCTGTGATAGGTTTGCCTTAGGGTCCCCATAAGTCAGAAATGACTTGAAGGCACACAACACACAAGCCAGGTTTACCATCATGTTCATTATTAGAAAAATTTATTTTTCTTCACAAGGTATGTTTCCTCTTAAATAGCCTTCTAAGGGCCTTTGCAGACTACTAGAAATAGTGCAAATTGAGTCCACT
>CM034701.1:265062992-265073607 GCA_020142125.1 Phrynosoma platyrhinos | reverse complement strand
AAACTATATATACAGTGTACCTGTCTGTATGTGTGTGTATATGTGTGTGTGTATACATATATCTACACACATACACACACATATATATACAGTGAATATGTGTGTGTATCTGTATCTACATACATATATATTTGTATATATGTGTGTGTATCTGTATCTACATACATATATATTTTTGCACATCCACACTGAAGAAATAATCCAGATTGACATCGCTTTAACTGCCATGGCTCAACGCTATGGAAATCTGGGAATTGTAGTTTGTTGGGGGCTCCAAAGCTCTCTGACAGAGAAGGCTTAATGTCTCCTAAAACTACACTTCCCAAAATCCCATAGCATTGAGCCATGACAGTTAAAGCGGTGTCAGCCTGGATTATTTCTGCAGTGCGGATGCAGCCTAAGATTAAAAACAGCTGGAGGTCAAGATGCTTGCGTCCCTGTCGGACATGACTTTAGGGTGGTCCCTTTTTGGTGGTGTTTTGCTGGTAGGTGGATTTTATGAAGCTCCCTTTCTTACAGATGCGGGTAACTTTTCGCACACTTGGGATTTGTAGTATCTCAAGGTAGTAGTAGCAGTGTGCCTTGGGAGTCGTTTCTGATTCATGGCGACTCTATCCTGGGGGTTTTCTTGGCAAGGTTCGTTCAGAAGTTTGTCATTTTGCCTTCCCCTGAGGCTGAGAGAGTGTGACTTTAAGCATGTTGCTTCAGAGGATGTCTTTGCCATTGACGTCAGTCGGTTTAAGGAAACTTGCTTTTGGAAGTTTCCCTAAACTCAGTTGGTCTTTTGGTGTAGGCAGGTGTATGCGAGTTTTAAGACACGGATTCAGTAACGTAGAACTGAAGGGTGTGGCATTGTTTAGCTGGACAAGTTTAGCCTTGGGCAAGTCACACTCTCTCAGCCTCAGAGGATAGCCAGGGCAAACCCACTCTGAAGAAACCTTGCCAAGAAATGAGTATGGCTGCATCCGCACTGCAGGAATAATCCACTCTGAGACCGCTTTAACTGCCCTGGCTCAGTGCTAGGAAATCCTGGGAAATGTGGTTTTGTGAGACTTTTAGCCTTCTCTATCAGAGAGCTCTGGTGCTACAATAAACTACAGTTCCCACGACGCCCTAGCACTGAGTCAGGGCAGTTAAAGCGGTCTCAAACTGGATTATTTCTGCAGTGCGTTTTGGACCAAACACAATCGCCTAGACAAGATGGAGCAGCTGCCTCAGCACTGCGCGCCTCCAGCTCCGTTTGAGAGGCTTCGCTGAGGGGATTATCCCAGCTCCTCATTGGCTCCTCACCTCGCACCGCCAACCAATCGCGATGCTTCTTAGGAGAGACGTTTTAACGATTCCCTGTAGTAACCTCTTTCGGGTTGGTCCCGACGTCGCCCCTTGGCCCCGCCCACTCGTGTAGCCCCTCCCCTCCGCGTCGGGGTCCGTGTTGTTGCCGGAAATTAAGATGGCGGCCTTCGCCGCCCAGACGGACCTGGTTACCGGGTGGTGCCTCTTCGGCTTGGCGTTGCTGGTAAGGAGCGGGCGGAGGGGCAGCGGACCCCGACCTCCGGGGCTTCCCTTCCCAGGTCCAGCCTTCCAAATGGTTCCCTAACCGCCCCATCCGACATCCTCGGAAACAGGAGCTTTAGGGTCTCCCTTAGGGACCTATTGCGGGGAAGGCGTAGCCGAAAAGGCGTAAGAAATAAATATGGTGTGATAATGGTGATGATTAGCCTCGTCCCCAGTGTGGTGTCGTGGTTTGAGCGTTGGATTACGACTTTGGAGCCCAGGGTTCGAATCCCCTGCTCAACCATGGAAACCGACTGGGTGAACTTGGGTGAGTCACACTCTCTCAGCCTCAAACCCCTCTGACCAAGAAAAACCCGTGATTGGTTAACCGTAGGGTCGCCATAACTCGGGAACAACTTGAAGACAGGAAACAACAACAACAATTTGTACTCAGCGTGGCCTGAAAGGCTTTTTTTTTTTTCTATATAGGAACAGTGTGTTTTTCATACAGGGTCGCATACTCTGGCCTTGTCCCGTGAAGCCTCCATCCATGGGGAGAAGGGGATAGGAAATAACAGCAACAGCTATAGTAACAACAGTATTTAGAGAGATCTTGTAGCACCTTTGAGACTAACAGAAAGAAAGAAATTGGCAACATGAGCTTTTGTAGACTTCAGTCTACTTCCTCAGATGCATTTGGTGGAGTGGAGGCCAGGGCATCTGAGGAAATAGACTGAAGTCTGCGAAAGCTCATGCTGCCAACTTCTTTCTTTCTGTTAGTCTCAAAGGTGCTACATGATCTTTCTACACACTGATTCTACAGACTAACACAATGATAGCTTTGAATTCTAACAACAACAACAACAACTAATTAATTAACTGAAGATGCCAGCCACAGATGCAGGTGAAACATCAGGAATACATTCTTCTAGATCAGGGGTAGGAAACCTTTCCCCTTTAAGGGCCAAGGGACTTCAGCTCCCAGAAGCCTCAGCCACATTGGCCAATAGTCCCATGTTGGCCAATAGCTCCTGGGATTCTGGGAGCTGAAGTCCCTCGGCCCTTAAAGGGGAAAGGTTGCCTACCCCTGTTCTAGATCTAGAACATGGTCTTACAGCCTGAAAAACCTATGGATGCTGGTTGTGAAAGTCTTCGACTTCACAATTACTTACTTAATTAATTAATTAACTAATATTATAAACCTCGTCACCAGTGTGCTGTAGTGTTTCGAGTGTTGGAGAATGATTGGAAACCACTGGCTGACCCTAGACAAGTCACATTCTCTCAGTCTCGACCTCTGAATCAATCTTGCCAAGAAAACTCTGTGATAGGTTCACCCTAGAGTCAGAAACTACTTGAAGGCACACAGCATACACACTACAATTTATACTTGGAGCGGTTTTAAAAGGGGTTCTTTCTACATAGGAAGATTCAGAGTGACCAGTTGCCCTAACTACAGAGGGGTACAAGGCACCACAAAACATAGGACACTCAAGGAAAATTAGGAGATGGCCAAATTAAAAGCTGAAAACACTCAAATATAAATTCTTGCTTCCTGGACAGAAAGTTGAAATGTAGGACATGTCCTGAAAAAAGAGGACCTCTGGTCACCCTGAGGTAAACTTGCCTCTGTGGGTGTATTTTTCATACAGGATTGGTTATGCTGGCCTTGTCCATTCGTGCTTACTTGGGAATAAGCCTCTATGGGAAGAGGCGGGTAAGAAGTTATAAGCTGTTCTGATAGCCTTTTGGCTGAAAAGCGGGATATAAATAAATACATAAATAATAATAAAAACAATAACTTTAACTATAATTTTCTGTGGGTTTTCCGGGCTATGCGGCTGTGTTCAGGAAGAAAATAATTTTTATTAATTCTAATTCTAATAATTCTAATTACAACCAGTGTATACTACACTACAGTGTGATGTAGTGGTTTGGATGTTAGACTGTGTCTCTGGAGACCAGGGTACAAATTCCAGCTAAACCATGGAAACCCACTGGGTTACCTTGAGCAAGTCCCACTCTCTCAGCCTTAACCCCTCTAAACAAATCTTGCTAAGAAAACCCCATGATAGGTTCTTCTTAGAGCAGGGGTTGTCAAACTACGGCCCGCGGGCCGAACCCAGCCCGCCGAGTCCTTCCTATTGGCTCCTGGCCGGTCCTGCCACTGCTGCCGCTGCCTTTCTCAGGTGCATGCGACTCCGGGGCACCATTTTGTGTTCCAGAATGGTGCCCGGAGTCTCACACAACCTTTCCTGTCCTGCCCCGCAACGGGAAAGGTCGTGCGAGACTCCGGGTGCCATTTTGGAACACAAAATAGCACCCCAGAGTCGCACGCGCATGTGCACTGGGGCCCGGTGCGGTCGCCGGAGCCCTCCTGGGGGACCCCCGTGGCCGCACCGGGCCTCTCCAAGACCCAGTACGGTCGCCGGAACCCTCCTGGGGAACCCCTGCATTCGCGCTGGGCCTATAGAGACTTGTTACTGAATTCAAGTACAGTTGCCCTCCCAATTCGCAGAGGATCTGTTCCAGACCCCCCCTGCGCAAAATGGCGGCTTGCTAATATTTGAGCCCCATTGGAACTGATGGCACCATTTTACATATAGCCGTTTGTCCCTTTCAACGAAGAGCGAGACCATGGACTCAAAGTCTGCCAACGGGGAAGAACAACTGTAGATTGAGGATATAACACAGGAAAACAGAAACATCCATATGAATTAGTGAGATTGATGTTTTCAGCCTCCCCTCTCAGGCATGAACCCCTCTGCTTGTTTTAAATGTTGCTAATATTAATGCTGTGTGTGTGTCTGTGCCTTCAAGTTACCTGTTGACTAATGGTGATCCCATGAATTTCATCGGGTTTTCTTAGGCAAGGAAAGCTCAGAGGTGATATTGACAGTTCTGTTCTATGAAATATATCCTGCAGCGCCTGGTATTCCTTGGTGGTCCTTCATCCAAATACTAACCGGGCCAGAACTTGCTTGGCTTCCAAGATGGAAAGGAATCTGGTGCCTTCATGGTATTTAGAACCCCGCTTCCCCCCAGTTTATATGTTACTTAAAGTTTAATACAGTTGACCAGGGGTAGGCAACCTTTCCCCTTTAAGGGCCAAGGGACTTCAGCTCCCAGAATCCCAGGAGCTATTGGCCAACATGGGACTATTGGCCAACATGGCCGAGGCTTCTGGGAGCTGAAGTCCCTCGGCCCCTGCACCCTCCATATCCACTGATGCCTTATCTATGGATTCAATCACCCAGGGCTTAATATTTTAAAAATATATAAATTCCAAAAAGCAAAGCTTTCTTTTGTCATTTTATATAGGGGATGCCATTTTATTATGCCATTGTATTTAATGGGACTTTAGCATTCACAGATTTTGATATGCACAGGAGGTCCTGAAATGAAACCTCAACAGGTACTAAGTGCCTACTGTAATAACGCTGAGCTCAAATAAGGCTTGCTGTTTCTCAAGCAAGTACAGGACAGGAACCAAAATTTGGAGGAAGGAAAGTAATAGGACAAGAGCCAAGCACATGTCCCCTTGTCATTACTTTATGTGAAAAGAAGTGCATGTCCCAGTTCAAGCAGATTGTCATTAAAATGTAGTGTGACAAAATTGTCCTTTGTCTTTTTTTAAAAACAACAACCTAAACTATGCAAAAGAGACTAAATATGAAAGGCTGAACTCTTGTCCCAGGGCTGTTTATTTTAATTTAATGTTTTAATTATAATCGTTTAATGTTATTATTAGTTTAATTCTTTTTTAGGGGTGGGAGGGTTGTGAGATTTTGGATTGTATTTTAATATTGTATGAGTTTTAACTGCTGTAAGCCACCCCGATTGTCTGACAGAGGGACAGGGTCTAAATCAAATTTATTATTGTTGTTGTTGTTGTTGTTGTTACAGGAGGCTTGATTGCTTTCTGTGTACACTTAATAAGGGGTGAAGGGCTGTTAAATTAATCAGCTTGTGTCTATATGTTGTAAGTTAGTCTAGTCCAAGGGAGTTTTGTGCGGCGTTCTGTCTTGATGAGCTGGTTTAGAAATATGAAAGTTCTCTGTAATGCAGATTTCCATGCATGTGGTTTTGAAGTGATAGTTCCAGAATTCTGTAGAAAAGAATTTGATGTCATGGATGCAATGTGTGTTTAAAGACATTGGAACATGATACTATTACATGGAAGTCTTTTATGTATTAGCCAGTAGGACTCTTGGATCCAAAACACACTGCAGAAATAATGCAGTTTGAGACCGTTTTAACTGCCTTGACTCAGTGCTAGGGAATCCTAGGAATTGTTGTTTATTGTGGCACCAGAGCTCTCTGACAGAGAAGTTCCCAGAATTCCCTATCATTGAGCCAGGGCAGTTAAGCGGTCTCAGATTGGATTATTTCTGCAGAGTGTTTTGGACCTTGGCTTCTCTGTCACAGGGCAGGGGATCTATTTTGGGTTTCACTCTGAACCCCATTTTGGAAATAAGGTTCTGCACATAGCTCATTTGAATGTCCAGTTAAACAGAGTGAGTTCATCATTGTATTTACATGGAAGCCACCAGCCACCACTGACATCATGCATGCAAAATGTCTGTGCTATTAATCAAGCCAAGCTGAATGTTATGCCATTTCCATACTTTGAGCTGGTTACATAATCTAGGATTCTCAGTTAGCCATTCAATAAAGCAAAACAGCAGCTTCATTTATATACCACTTCACACCACGCTATGCAGTATCTAAGTGGTTTACAACTGTAAGCTCATTGCCCTTCAACAGCTGGGTACTCATTTTAGCGACCTCAGAGGGATGCAGGCCTGAGTCAAGCCTGAGCCCTGGCTAGTATTGAACTCGCAACCTTGTGGTCTATGAGGGAGTGGCTGCAGTACAGGCATTTAACCACTATACATTAGAGTTAGAAATCCTTTGTTGTTGCTGCCAATCTTTGGGGTGGGGGTGGCAGGTATCTGGATGGAACTGATTATTACTGCTTCCTCGACATGGCCATCATCTACGTAATATATCATTATGTTTGCATGGTATACCTGTAGAATTACATAGGGAAATATGAAGCTGTGTGCATGTCAAAATGCTGAGGGTGGACAGCTGATGGAGTGAACTTATGCTCTGCCAAGCATACATCAAACATTTCCATAGGAACTGACTGTGCTCCATGGGGAATGCAGTCTGCAGTAGTACTTAACATTTATTCATTTTAGGTTATGGACTGCACATTTTCTTTGGCTTAGGTCTCAGTGAATTGCATAGAACTTTGCTGTAAGTCTTGCATCTCTTTTAATTTTGCAAGTCACAGCAGCTGTGCTCTTGATGTTTTCATTTTAGTGATGGATCTCAAAAAAACTTGCCTAGAGCATTTTAAAAAATCAGCAGATAATTCATCTCAGATCCAAAAGAGCAGCTTAGTTACTATATTGCGCTGCTTCTAAAATGTTAACCACATTACTTGCTTTGGTGATATACGTCTTGAGACTGTCGTTTTCTGCAGGAAGGTCTGGTTCTCTTCCTCCTGCCAGCCTGGCTGTTTGCATAATATTAAATATATTTTGTTATGTGAACAGAGCAGAATCTCTGTAGTAGTAAAATATCATGGTGGGAAAGAGATAATTCTGCATGATCATGAAGAGCAAATGTGAAAGTCAGTCTGATGTAAATGGAGGGTTGGACTTGGACAAGAGAGAGCTGACTTCATTCATCCATAAAGCTTATTAGATAGCCTTGGACAAGTGGTGGTTGTTACATCACAGGGTTGTTAATAATGAGATTACTTTGCACAAGCTGTCCTGAACTTCTTATAAATCTGGCATTTGTGTAGTTTTGGGTGAGAGTGTACTGAGCTATTTATAAGACTAACAGTTCTGGGGAGTCTACAGGGGGTGATTAGTTTCTGTTAGCCCTGTGGTACAGTAACTTCTTTTTTTTTTTTTAGCAAAAGTAATTGCTATAAGATAGCCAGAGTCCAAAGATTTATGTTACTAGTATTAATATTTACAAGATCTAATTAAAATTCAGTTAAGAGATGAAGTTGTTTATTTGGATGCTTACCACTGTTTCAAGAGTTGAATCTACACTTACAAATAGTGACTATTTATTTTTCCAGTCCAGAACTGCAAAGTGCAGTGATTTCTTGGGGGGGCGGGGTGTGTCTCAAAAAACTGGCTCAGAATGAGCATAGTTCGAAAGCTGCTCACCTTTCTATGAATTGTTCGTACTGAGTATTAAAATTATAGGAAGAATGTATCTTCCATCAGGGTTGTGGTAACTTGTTTCTCTTTTCTTAAAGGTTATCTTAGCTTTCTGCTGGGTTTACGTTCGCAAGTACCAGAGCAGGCGGGAAAGTGAAGTAATTTCCACTATAACATCTATTTTTGCTTTGGCAATTGCACTTATTACATCGGCACTCTTACCTGTGGATATTTTTCTGGTTTCTTATGTGAAGAACCAAAATGGGACCTTTAAGGTATGTATTGATTACCACCTCTTGCTACTGATGTAATATTACATCTTACAAAGTAATTTCTGTTCCTGGATATGTGCTATGAATTCTTCTGTTACAAGTACTGTGCTTGACTATCAACATTAGAAATCACTTGGTCTGCAGTCCTAAATTATGTTATGAGGAAATAAACCTAATTGAACAGTGTGAAGAGGATTTACTGTATATACTCAACTGTAAGTTGACCCCATCAATCGAGGGTAAGTTTTGGGACCAAAATTGTGGCTTTTGATATGACCTGTGGATAACTTGAGGGTAAAATGTAGGAACATGTAAAGGATGAAGTAAAGGAAAGCAGTGCCAAAGAACTTGCAAAATTCCAGGAGCCATAACTATTTGTGCATATATATATATATATATATATATATATATATATATATACACACACACACACACACACTTGTGAGTTAAAATATAGTACTTACATTGACCTGTAGATAAGTTGACTCAGGTTTTTTGGGTAAATTTTTAACCTAAATTTCTAGGCTTGTCCATGAATATATACAGTAATTGCATCTTAATTTTTTACAGTGATGCACATTTTCTGGGTGGATTAAGAAAAGCTAATATGAAAAAAATAGTGTAACAACGAAAAAACTGTCTGTGTTAAAACAATATATCTTTTCCATAGAAAGCCTTCAGCAAATAACCCTGTAAGGTTCCACCTTTAACTTATTGAATGAGTCACAGACTTTAGTTAACATTTTCTAGGAAGGATTTTTGTTTACTGAAATGCATGTAAATCTTCTCTCAAGGTTTCTTTGTCAGTCTTTACTCTGATCTAGCAGTTGCTCCTTCCTAAGGGTTTCAGTACTTTACTGACTCTTTGTTCACAGATCAGCCTTGAAGATTGCTCAGAATTTTTCCTCTCTTCACTTATGCTGGTCTAAAGTGATTTGAGACTTTGCTTGTGTCTTCCTTGAACATCTGTTGCCCTTACAAATACTTCCGGCTTTACCCAATCTCCTTTGAACTGCTTCTTGAGTTCTTTATGATTTATTTTCCCCATTGGCTTCTGCCTTTTTTCTTGTGTATTCTGGTATGCCTCTGCCAGAATGGAATTGGTCCTTAAATATACTCCAGCCAAGATCCTTCAGTCAATTGGTCTAATAAGCCAGTTGATCTATTAATGAATTGAAACACACACACACACACAAGTACCGACCACTAGACAATTTTGGGCTGTTTCCATCAGAAAGCAAAGGTGTTACTATTTCAGCCACCCATGTTGACAATTTGATTTTGGAGTATTTCAGATTTTAGAATTCCTGATAAGGGAGACTTAACTTGTATTGCAAAATATGCAGTGGAATGGAAGGGAAAAAAATCTTCCCCATCTTGAACAGATAAAGAATTAAGATAAGGAATGTGCATGGAGCAAGCAGTAGACGTTATCAGTCTTAACAATTCCGGCTGAATCTTTGCCCTTATTGCTTGGTCTTGATTAAAAACACAATTAATGGCACTATCACTGCAATTATAAAAGACTTGGTTAAAAACACAATTAATGGCACTTTCACTATGATTTAGACTTGGTTTTTCTTTTTCATCTGTTTTTAGTTTTATTGATGTGTTACGTTTTGAGAACTGTAAATTAAGAACAGATGTAGAAGTACATGTTGAAAATACAGAAATTTATTGCCACTCATGTTCATTGCTTTTTTTTTTTAAAAAAATATATTCTTTAGTACTCATGAAAAAAGTTCCAAAGTGTTTGTACTTAATGGCTTAACAATGACAAACAAATAATGGAACAACTGGCAGACAAAGCAGAACTATCAACAATGTTTTAAAATACCTTAAAAGTCTTACAATTTTACATCTCCCAGTATGGTTTAGGCCCAGTAGAGGCCTTTTTAAAAACACGAAGTTAACTCCAGGTTGACTTTTTTTAAAAGATCTCTTGGGCCTAAAATAGAGCCTTTACAGACTGCCGGAAATAATGCAGCTTGAGGCCACTTCTAACTGTCCTGGCTCAGTGCCAGGGAATCATGGGAATTGTATTTTTTTTTCTGGAACATTGAGCCTACTCTGTCAGAGAGCTCTGGTGCCACAGTAAACTACAGTCCCCATGATTCCTTAGCACTGAACCAAGACAGTTAAAATGGCCTCAAGCTGCATTATTTCTGGCAGTCTGTAAAGGCCCATAGTCTTGTTTCCCCTGTCCTCCCAATGCATGATAAAATTACACATTTTCTGTAGCAAGGGGAGGCATTTGAGGCAATAATAATAATACAAAAATTAAAATGGGAACACAGCCGATGCTGACCCTTGACCTTTGACCCCTTGATCTAAAAGAACCTCCAGGCTGTGAATGTAATCCATGCTCCTTTCAGATATGCTGAATGCCTTAGTTCTGACCAGCTGGGGAAGCTTGAAGCTCATATTCTGTTCAAGCTCTACTGTGTCACCATTAATAGCTGTGTTTGTCGACTTTACTTTTGGATCCTGCGCCTCTCAGCAAAAGGGAGATACCAACTTGCCTTAAGGTCTAGAAGAGGCAAATTATTTTTGTTTACATCTGCATAAAGGAAGCAAACCATCAGAGGAGGAGCCAGAGGCAAAGCCTCTGAAGGCAAGCGTAGGATCAACTGCCCTTCTTCCACCATCAGAGGAGGA
>CM034701.1:265031058-265055271 GCA_020142125.1 Phrynosoma platyrhinos | reverse complement strand
AAAGGTTGCCTACCCCTGTTTTAAGTGCTAATCCTAATAGGAAAAGGGTTCAGGACATAACCGCATTTTTATTCCTTCACTTCAGCACTGTATTCCATCATACTGTTCTGTGTATTCTTATGGATACCCTTTGTCTACTTCTACTATGAAGAGAAAGAAGATGATGGCAGCACATGTTCAGTAAGAAATTTGTTAACTTATTTTGTGGCTGTATATAGAGTGAATAAAATCGTTTTTATTTCCTTGTTTTAAGACTTGTTGAAATAAATAATAAAATGTTGTCTGATGTTAAAAGTATTCATAACATGCCAGGTTGAGTTGCTGATATTTACAGTTAAGACCCTCAAGTTACAAATGATGGGAAAAACCATAGCTTCAGGTGCCAGACAACCACTTCCAACCAGAATATTGACTGATATGATGTTACTATGAAGATGTCTTAACAAAAGAACTGGTTCAGTGTGTACAAGTTTCAGTGGCAGCCTGAAACACACAAGACAGTATTTAAGACTAAGGGACAAAACAGACGGGCAAAATAAGCAGGTTTTAGGCCAGTTTCAAGGCAGAGTGTTTAGATGATGCATGCTTTGAAGCTAGCTGGAAAGCACCCTGTAGCTGTCTTATGGGGAGAAAAGCCAGACTAAAAAAGAGCTGGATTTTCCTGCTTCTTTCCCAGAAAGTGTGCACTTTCACATGCACCAACGCAAGTGTGGCTCTAAACGGACACTCTTTCCAAACCTTAACCCTAATTGTGCATGTAAATGCCCCATTGCAGGAGTGCATTTAAAAGGAACAGAGCTTCCATACACAAGTGGTGGGGGTGGCAATGCCCAAAAGAGAAACCATGGAACCTCTCATGGAGATGAGTACAACATACACAAAACAGACTGTCAACGAGGGGGCAAAGGGTGAAAGGAGGGGGGGATGAAGGGAGGCATGATTGTACCTTGCTGGCATCCGCATGGGCACACCTCTGCACTGATGCCCTGTCCTGGTGAAGTGCTGCCCATGCGAATGTGTGCAAGTTCACAGGGATGGCTGTGCAATGGGATGGCAGTTGCTGGGAGTTCACTCCTGTGAAAGTGCGCAGGGATGCTGGTGGGGACAGCAAAAAAAAAAAAAAAAGTACCCAGCGGCATGGCTTGAAACCGGCACGGCACAGCACATGTGGTCATGCCATGCACATTCCATCTGCCTTGGCAGCTGGCAGTGCAGTTGCTGGGGTTTCAGTGTGGCTTCAGAAAAGGCAGCTACAAGCCACTTTTTCCTGCCCATCTGTTTTGCCCCAAAATCCAGTTATTACTCCCAAGAGCCGGTATGGCATAGCAGTTTGAGCATTGAATTATGGCTCTGCAAACCAGGACTCTCATTTCCCCACTAGGCCATGGAAGCCCACTGAGTGACCTTGGGTGAGTCACACACTCTTCAACACTAGAAAAACCTGTGGTTGGGTCACTGTAAATCAGAAACAGCTTGAAGGCACTCAGAAACAATGAGTAAATCATGTGAACCAGTGGAATTTATGTAAGGTTATAATTTATTTAAAGGGTGTAGTCTGGTAAAGGTAAAGGTAGGGGCTTACAATTGCACTTAGGCCAAAATATACTCGTCCCTCCACATTTGTGGCTTTGACTTTTGCGGATTTGATTATTCACGGATTTTATTAATATGTTCTATCTAGGAATCTCTAGGTCCTCCAGTGCACCTGTATGGTCAACTTTAACTAAAAGTTGCACTGAAGAACCTAGAGATTCCTAGAAAGAACACTCCACTAGGGATTTGTAGCTCCTCTAGCACAATTCTATGGCCAGTGTCTGGCAGATGTTGACCACAGAGTTGCACGGAAGGATCTAGAGATTCCTAGAGAAGTGTTCTTCCAGGTAAAAACATAATGTTTTTGTTATTTGCGTTTCGTCAATTTCAGCAAATGTGGAGGGATGAGTGTACTGCTTTACATGGTTTCAAGCTGGTATTGTATGCATTCCTTGCTTAGGACATCTTCATTGTAGCACAATGTCTGTTGTGACTCAGAGGTTTCCTGGGGTTTAGAGATGTGGTCATTCCCATCAGTTATAACTAGATGCTCTTAGTGTAAATGTCAGGGGTTGAACCTGAAACCCTCTGTGTGCAGCAAATGCTTGCAGAAATCTTTGTATAGCCAGAATGTACGTAATTGCTGATACTTTTATAGATCTAGAACACTCATACTCCAACAGTTACTGTACTCAAGCTAACTATTGTTTTTCAACTTCACATTGTTCCTTTTCCTTTTGACATGGGCCTGTTGAAACAGAAGCCTAGAGGGAAAATATTAATTCAGCACACCACTTTTCTTTTACATTATATTGCTGAAATGTTTTCAAAAAGGCTTCTAGGGAAAGCAGCTGTGGCCACTGTATCATTACATGATTCTGTGCTTCTCTGAACTGTGTTTGAAGGTTTTTCATCAGTGTGATTGTAAAACAAGGGTGAGAACAATTTACTGATATTGTTGGCAGTTCTCCTTTTTGAGTGGTAGTATCTATGAACCAAAAAGGAAATGGAACTAAAACATTTGAAACTGAGATGGTAGAGTGTCCAATCCATTGACTTCCAAAGTTCAGAAATTCTAGGCTTCAGTGGTAAGCTCAGAAAATCTTTATTCTATATGTTTACACCAGAAACAAAGATGTGCATTGTCAAAACTAAACAGCAGGCATTAGCAAAGCCTAATTAAACCACCTACAATTTCAAATCATTGGTGGGCTATTTTCTTATTCTTACTCAAGCAAAACATCTTTGTTCTTCTTGTGTTCCCATACCAACCCCCTCCCTTCTTCTGTCTACTTTCCCAGTGAAATTACCTTGTCTAGTCTTGAGGCAGGCATGACTTCCTTTTTGCTATTACTTCAATACTTTACTATTTTAGCACTTAGGAATGTGATCAACAACCTTGTGTAATAAACACTCCATCAAATTAATTCTGTATACTAACACACATTAACCCCCGCTACACATCACAGGTCTATATATGCACCAGATCTATGGCAGGCAAGATGCAGCTTCTGACAGTTTACTTCCTTTAAAATAAAAACTGTACAGAAGCTAAAGCAAGAAAATCAGATATAATTGAAATCCTGGGTCATACCGTAAAATTTAAATTGTAAAATTTGTATTTGAAAATAATATCTAAAGTTTATTTCAACTTCTACTGGAATAAATCAGGATTCTTGAAATAGATTCTAATGTAAACCAGTGAAGGTTGCTTGATGGGAATGTTGGGCTTTGGACTCAATGCATAAATCAGCAGGAAGACATGAGCTTTTCTGAATTTACTTATTATTTTTTTATAGCAGGTTCAAACAGCACTGAAATACACACTAGGATTCCTTCTGGTTTGTACTGCTCTTCTGATAATTGGGTAAGTAGGTTTGTTTATTTATATGTGCATGTGTATATACATTAGAATATTGTTAACATAAATGTTATACACCTGCCAGTATGACATTCCCACCCACAACGTTCTGCACCAAATATAGGTTATAAATTAATAAAGGTTCATAATTCATTTAACTCATTTAATTTAACCAAAAAAGTAACTTTTTATTTCTTACTACTGTTGATTATCTTGTTTCTATCTCTCACTTGATCTGCCTCTTAGGTTGTCCCGTTTCCTTGTTTCATAAATTTCTTTAGTGCCTCCCCATTTGCTTTCTTTATTTTCCCATCCTTGGGGTTTAATGAACCAGACTTCTAAATCCTACTGAATATATGTTTCTTCTTTAAGGACATATATAAAATAAATATACAGGCATTGGTCTGTCTTTGTTACACCTCTTGGAAGTTTCCAGGAGCAGCAGTTCTCTTGTTACATAGCCCCCCCCCCCAGCACTGCTTGCCATCACCCCATTTTTCAAAACCAGGAGTGGGCTCCTAGCCACTTCTGGTTTTCTCTCCTGCACTTTTGGCAGTCCATGTGACATTGGGAAGCTTCCAGATAGAACATTGGCACCAGGACCATCTGTATTTGCCCATTCCTGTGTATATTTGCAGAATTGGTAGCTGGAATGGTGCTCAGAGTTGGGCAAATATTGGCTGGCTTTAGTAACCAGTCCCAACTTGTAGGTGCCAAACACCTGTTTATGTCCTGTTGTGCAGTAGGAAATTTTGAATAATCTCATGTCCGTAGAAAAGGAAGAGGTCTGTTTCTTTTCTAAACCATTCTTAATGGCACAACATAGTTTACCATTACTCTTCTGTGAAGCTGCTCATGGAAGAGGTTCTCATCAGAATTGTGGGTACCTGTTTGTTTCCTTTTTCCTGTTTCTTGGCTCATACATTTTATTTTTTGTGCTTTATTAATTAAAATATTTGTCCTGCCCTATATCCAAAACTTTCAGCATGGTTTACAATAAAATAAATGTAAAACAATAAACACAATAACAATAATTTTAAAAGACAAACAAAATTTAAAGCATTTATCAGCAAACACGAAATAGTTTAAAACCAGTTAAAACAATTTAAAACAAATTGTTTGGCAACAAAATAAAAAATTTCCAGTAATGGTTTGAATGTGCTTCATTTTATATTAGTATATGGTAAATGAGAGACAGTGTTGTATAGTGGTTCGAGGATTGGACTGTGACCCTGGAGACCAGGGTTTGAATCCCCACTCAGCCATGTAAACCCACTGGGTGACCTTGGAGAAGTTACACTCTCTCAGCCCCAGAGGAAGGCAAAGACAAACCCCTCTGAAGTAATCTTCCTGAGAAAACCCTGTGATAGATTCGCATTAGGAACTCCAGAAGTCAAAAATTACTTGAAGATACACAATAACAACAACAACAACATGGTAAATGTAATGTCTTTTATCCAAGCCATCTTGGCCCGGTCTTTAATATGGTCTGCTTTCTAGATCATATCTGTGTAGTTGTGCAGGCGGGTTTACCACAGCGATCATGCATATGCCTAAACTAGGGCACTTTGATCTTCATTATATATTGAGCCCTTTTGAAAGGTTGTTCCTGATGATTGGTAGATTTTTTGAAAGTGAATAGGGTATGGAACAGGGTTGATGCAGATGGAGGAAACTGGCAGGAATTTGTGTTTAGTAAATGTTTGATCCTAGTTTGATCTGTATTGACTCCATATTTATCTTTCTTTTGGCAGTTGAATCCGAAGAGAGAAATGAGTTAATATTTGTATAAGTCTGATTTTCAGTTGGTGTAATTTTGCACATTGTGGAATAGGTTTGTTTGACAGCCATAGTGTTGTTGTGGTAATGAAGATGTCAGATAAAAACTGTGCATTTTGATTAAATTACTTTGCCACAATTGTTTCATGAAGCAAATACATTTGGAGACATATATGCTGGTGAGAAAGGATCTTGTAAAAATCTCACAGTTGAAAACATCTGTTTTTTGTTGTCATATTCTTTCTAATATGCTAAAACATACAGATGAGCCTTGCTTAGGATATTAATACAAATATTTTCATGCAGGAGCACATTGCTTTATATAGATTACCGTTAAAATAAACTGCCTTTAGCCACCTTAACGTATATCAGTTATTTTCCACAGACCTTGTCTTCCTTATAAGCTTTCTAATTTAAAACATATGACCCAAATAAAGGTGCTGCTGATGCTCTTAATATAGTTGTTACTTCTTAAAATGACTGCAATTCAAAGCACATTCTTCTTTGAAAAGGGCTACTGATCCTGCTTTCTATCTCTAGATGCATCCTTTCAACTTTTGCACTAGTTATTGTAATATATAATTCCTAGCCTTCCTTCCATTACTGGATCCAAAGCATCTTATAACATATCAGAACAGAATATATCTAACATCAATCATAATAGTAAGAAAGCCCCTAAAATTAAATAAAATATCCATCCAAATATTAAAAAAGATACTGAATTAAAGCTCACCATGGCACTGTTTCCAAGGTGGTGAGATTAAGTGTTCCTGTGAAGCAAGAGGCTATGTTGACGGTAGCAGTGCTGTTGCTAGGCTCTTCCATGTCAGACAAGCCTTTGCTGAGGAGTCAGACTAAATTTGCTGGACAGGTACTGGGCAACAGCAATGGGGAGCAGTAATACTGTTAGAAGATCTCTTGAAAGCAACAGCAGTGGTACCATAGCTAACACTTGTTAATACTATGCAGAGGGAGCCACAGTAACCCCCTTTTTAATGTGTTTTTTTTTTAACCATGAAAACCCTGTGAAGAAACAGTCCAAAAATAAAACAAAATATAGTGTCAGAAGTCAAAATTCCTAGGTTGTAAGGCATTCAACAAGCTACTGGGGTATAGCAAAGCAGAACTGCAAGCAGCACTGTGCCTAATAATTCATTTGGACTCGAACAGAAAAGACATTAAGCTAGCGATGTGCTCAGAGGTGAAAGGAACAATGATTTAAGATATGCAGATGACACTATACTACTACCAGAAAATAACAAAGACTTTGAAAGATTGCTGAAGAAAGTCAAGGAAGAAAGTTCAAAGGGAAACTCTCCCTAGAAGCCAAAATGATTAAACTAAGATGTCATACTTTGGAATAGTATGATAAGATATCTCGCACTAGAAAAGACAATAATGTTTGCCAAAGTAGAAAGCAGTACGAAAGGAAGAAGATCATATTCCAGATGGATAGACTCAATATAGGAAGCCTTAAGTCTGCAGGACCTGAGCAAGGCTGTTGATAATAGGGTGACTTAGCAGTCTCTCACTCATGCAGTCATCATAAGTCAAAGTTAATTTGATGACTGCTAACAATCAGAACAACTGAATAAAAAAGAATTTTAAAGCATTTAACACATAAAAGATGAGGAAAATATTTAAAAGTGTAGCCATTCGAGTATATTAGTAGATGTTGTATATTAAGAACATCTATATTTATTGAGAAAGAAGAGAAGAAAAGAAGACTGGAAGAAAGAAACCAAAGAAAAGATCAGAAAAAAACAAGAAAGAAGAAGAGACCTACAGAAAGAAGGACTTTAGAGTATTTGATGCCTTTGATAAGTATTTGATAAGTACCCGATCAATCTTTTTGTATTCATGCATGAAACCGTATTATGCTATATATTATAATAAAATTCAAAAAAATAATAATTCAGCTTTCATCAGCAGAGCAGCCAAAAATATGTGGGTCAGACTATATTTTAATATGCTTTCTTAAAGAATAAAGACTAATTGAAAAAAAAATGAAAAAAAGCAACTTCCATTGCAACCAGATAAATGTCAGAAACCTATCCAATTTTTTTTTTTAAAAAGAATCTCTGCCTGAAAAGTGTGCAAGCAAACAGATAGGGGCCAATCTAGCATCTCATGGGGAAGGGGGACTTATATGGCCTGGCAGTAGCCGCTAAGATAACCCTATCATGTCCTCCTCAGATATTCCTGTTATGCTGGTAAGGACTATGTGAAAGGCCTCTTCAGAAGATCTCAAAATTTGAGCAGGCTTATATGGGAATAATAATAATACATTTTATTTATAGCCCATCTCTCCCTGCAAATCAAGGCAGGTTACAACAAATAAGAATAACAATAAAATACTATATACAATCAAAAACCACATTTCTAAATAATCCCCTACCCCAGCCCCCCTCCTAATCATAAAAAGAAACAAACTAAAAACAATAACAATATAAAATGAATAGCAATATAAAATACTAATTAAAAGTGGAAAAATAACAAATTAGCTAAAATTAGAGGTAGTTGGAGGTGAAACATCTATCTTTCTTGGGGTTGAGGGGGGATATCAATATCAATGGAGCAAAGGCTAATACAGTGGGTCCTCCACATTCACTGGAGTTAGGGGTATAGGACCTCCACGAAGTAGAGAAACTGCAAATAAAAGAGCTCTATTTTTTAAAACCCGAGAGGATACCTATATAGGTATTTCTAGGTTTTCCAGCACAACTCTGTGGTCAACATCTGCCAGAGGTTGACCATAGAATATTCCTGGAAGACCTACAAATGCCTAAAGAAAGATTTTTCAAGGAATCTCTAGGTCCTCCAGTGTGGCTCTGTGGTCAACTACCATCAGAGTCCTGCTGGGCGACCTAGAGATTTCTAGAGATAATATATTAATCAAATCCACAAGTAATCAAATCTGCAAAATTCAAAGTAGCAAATGTGGAGGGCCTAATATACAGTCTTTCAGTTTGCCAGGACCCAATCAGTATAATGTTACAGTAACAAGCTGAACTGTGTAAATCCTGGCTTATCAATTGCAAGCAGTACTTGCTCCTGCTTTCCTCAGGAACAGATAAAGAATAGAGCTTTACCAATGGGTTTACTGTATTTTTGGAATCTGACAGTAGATAATACTCAGGCTTATTTCTTCATCTTTCCGTGTAAGCCTGAACCTCCCCTGCCAACCCTCACCATCATAGAATCTTTCCCTTGTTTGTTGGAGAGTAAGTTGGGGTGATTGGGCAGCATGCACCAGTACACTGCTTACTGAATATACTCTTGTATAAGTCTAGAAACTTTAAACAAAAAAATTGACCCCAAAATGTGGTGAATGTAAGTATTGCACTTTAACTCCCTTCTCCAAGTAGAGTGACAAAAGATAAGAGCTTAGGTGCACCTGAAAGAAGCACTGACTCCCTGTACTCTCTCGATTGCAGCATTGCTTCTGCCCTTTTTGAGTGCCTGGGTGGGAAAATGGTGGCAGTGGCAGCTATCTGGCATTTCTCCTCAAAGAATTTCTGAGAGGAATCAGGCTTGAAGGATTTGAATAAGACTTTGTCAGCTTTCTGGGTTAATATTAGGCAAAGTTATTACATTAAAGTTAAAGGGTATAATCACTGCTAATACAGTAGGGTCTCCTTTTCTGTGGACTTGCCATCCATGGATTTCAGCATCCGGATGGCAAGCCCCCCATTGTATCAAATGGTAGTGCGCACACACAGCTGTGCCACCATTATTAGGCACAGCCCCTGTTGTCCCCAGGAGTGGTGCATGCACATGGCCGTGCCGTCATTAGGGACAACGGGACTTCACCTGAAGTCCTCTTGTCCATAATGGTGGCACGGCTGCATGCACGTGCCGCCACTGGGGACAGTGGGACTTGAGGTCTTGCAGATTTTGGAATCCACAGCGAGGGAAGTTTTGGAATGGATCCTCATGGATACCAAGGTCCCGCTTTTTTGGTTGCCAGTTTCTTTGCTTTGCCTTTTCCACATGTGTGCATTTTCTTAGCCCCATCTATGCCCGGTTGCCTCTTCCACACGTCCCACAGCCACCATTTCCTGTAGTTCCTTCCTCATCCATCCAGCCTTTAGGGCGAGCATATGACCGGTGGAATTTTGTAAGTTCTTTGGCATCATTTTCCTTTGTTTTGTCCTTTACATCCTGTGTTACATCCCCATAAGTTTTACCCTTGCCTTATTCATGGGTCATAACAGAATCCATAATTGTGGCCCCAAAACCTGCCCTTGATTTATACATGAGATCAACTTATAGTTAGATATATACAATATACTTGATGAACCAGACTTTCCACAGTTGCCTGCTTTATTGTTGTCCCTCAATGCAGCTGGAATTTCAATTGTGCTCTGTTGGCTACCTTTCAAAAAGTCTTATGAATCTTCATTAAAATCAAACAAAAAAAAATATGATTAACTATCCTCATTCCATAACTCCTGTGCTGTTTTCAAGTGTGCTATGCCAAAGCAGGTTTTCTTACTCTATCAAAAGCTGCTTAAGCTCATTACTGTAAACTATGTGGGTGTTGGTGACACAGCTGCTTGGACAGATTGTCATCTGAATTCTTGCTTTCAGTCCACTACAGATGAATGCCTACCCCTTTGACATAAATTCCCTCATTTTAGTCCTGTGTATCTTTTTATGTTTGCCTTTTGGAATGTTTTCTGCCTCCAGATTTGTTGAATGCAGAGGGATCTTCTGACTGATTTTATACTAAAACATTCTGAAATATAACAATATTCAAATGATGGAAAGAAAGTATGGCATTATTGCCTAAGATTTTTTAAAATTCTCTTTATTAAAAATCTTAATTTGAGCTAACAGTGAATTACATGATTGTTGTCTTTTTTGAGAAACCTACTTCATAAGAATCCTAATATTCTTTTGATTTTTTAAAAAGGCATAACACAAAAATAAAATGTCAGTGACAGGCCTTGGTCCATTGTTAAGTTCTAAACTTGTAGTCTGGGATTTCTTTGATCCTAACTTTCATGTTTTCAACTATGTTGGAAATACTCTTAACTCTGTATTGAAGTGGATGGAATCAAAATAAACAGCTGTCTGTTGTTGTTTTTAAAAAGCTGGTAAAATGCATTTCTTGCTACTGGGAGCACTCATTCTGAAATACACAGTTGGAAATTCAACAGGAGGGTTCCAGTATTAGACCTTTAGAGTAAGAGTTGTAAATAGCTTGAGAAGTAGTTAGACAAGTACTGTGGCTAGATATAAAGTTACTTTAAGAGTAAGTCCAAACAACCAGAAGGGGATGCCATCCACACACAACCTTTTTTCTTCAAACTGGAGACAGTGGACCCTTTCGTACCACATAATAATAGCACTATGATTCCACTTCAACTGCCATAGCACCATCCTATGAAATCCTGGGGTTCATAGTTTGGTTGGAGGCACTTGAGTTGTCTGGTTAAGAATTGTAAATTTCCCTGCCTAAGCTGAAAACTCCAGAACACTCCATAGGACAGAAGCATCTGAATTAAAGTGGAATCATGGGCCCAATGTTTTTTAGAGATTATTTTTCAGCTTCCCTTTAGGCTGCAGGCTTGTACATACCTGTTTGCAATCAATATGATTTACCTCTGAGTAGACATGCACAGGATTGCATTGTTTGAAAACTTAACGTACAGCTTTCCAGTCCGAGCAAACCACACTTGAGCTGTCATTCAAAAGTTTTATTTTTACACTCTTCAGTTTATCTTAAATTTTCTAATTTTTCTGAGGCTTTATTCACATCAATAAATTGTTAACATTTTCTTGGCTGGCTTTCTGAGTCATGTGACTAATTTTATGGTAACATAGAGTCAGTTTGAAAAATGTGCTTGAACAGAGAAACTTCTTGAAAGAAAATAAATTGATTTTCAGCTTAGTGAAGGTCCTCTAATTATCCATGCAATTGGAGTTCATTCCCAGCAGCATCCCAGTATATGCTATCGAATGTTTGGAAGATAACTTTCAGAGTAGAATTTGTCATTACTTTTTCTTATTGCAGAGCCTTTGTTCCTCTTAATATTCCTGACAAGAAGAATTCAACAGAATGGGAGAAAGTGAAGCTTCTGTTTGAAGAGCTTGGAAGCAGTCGTAAGATATTTTTTCTCCTATTGATAATAAAGAGGACTCATTCATCCTGTGCTATCTGATAAGTCTCCTTGCTAAAAAGTCACAATGATGAGAGATCAATGTATTTGGAAATAATTTTATTTGAAGTTTATGTGTGATAGGTGCTATATTTTTATATTCACTGAAATTGGATGATAAACTGAGAGCAGTGATGACTTTATTTTCTTTGTGAATTTAATTCATTTCATGAATTGGGGATCTTAGATGTACTAATACATTTATCATACAGGTTATCAAAGGAACTAATAAACACACTCTCTGTGTATATATGTATATTAAACTAATTAAATAACCAGGCATAGAATTTAATAAAACTAATATATATATATATAGTCTTATTAAATTCTATGCCTGGTTATTTAATTAGTTTCAAGGCATTGATCTCTTGAGACATCTCCTGTATAGTAATTGGAGCATTCAGTAATTGTCTGTCCTGGTCATTTTATAATGGAAACTGTATCCGATCAAGATGTTCTAAGATCTCAGCATCATTAGAACTTGCAGACTTTGTTCAGCTGTTAGTATAATCAATTATTATTCTTCCAAGGATTTTTTAAAGAAACTGAGATAATACCAGTGTCTTTAAGTATATTAAACAAATGAATAAAAAAGTGTGGAGGGAGTACCCTATATACTCAACTATAAGTCAACCTCATGTATAAGTTGAGGGCAGGTTTTGGGGCCAAAATTATGGCTTTTGATATGACACATGGATAAGTTGAGAGTAAAACTTAGGGACATGTAACAAAGGATGTAAAGGATGAAGAAAAGGAAGTGATGCCAAAAAACTTTAAAAATTCCAGCAGGCATAACTATTTGTGCTCACCTGAAAGGCTGGATGGATGAGAGAGTAGAGGGGGGTCAGTGCTTCCCGGACAGATTACACTTTTGCCTTTCATCAAGGGATGGTTCCTTTTTTTGATAAGAGTTAAAATACAGTACTTACATTGACCCATGGATAAGTTGAGTCGGGTTTTTGGGTCATTTTTTGACTCAAATGTCTAGACTTATACATGAGTATATACAGTAAATAAAAGTACTTGTGACCCTCTGTGTAACCAAGGATATATTTTGTTAGAGATGATTTCATATCTTCTAAGATAGAAAAGTCTTACTTGGAGATTTAGACATCGGAATATGGCAAAAGAGAGAACATATGAGGAGTCTCATTTTACCTTTAAATTCAGAAGTTGTGCCTATTTCCCCCCATGTTGTTTGTTCCATTTCTATGCTGCCTTTCTCCCAGAAAAGGTTCCAAGACATCTCAAAGAGAAAATATTTTAAAAATTTACAATAAACGTGCAAAAACATTTAAACAAAATTTAAAAACAATTAACAGCTTGGTAAGTGAAGGGAATGCTGTAGACATTCAGTAAGGCCTTTGATAAGGTCCCCCCATGATATTTTTGCAAACAAACTAGTAAAATGTGGACTAGACAGTCCAACTTTTAGATGGTTTACTAATTGGTTGACCAGCCAAACTCAAAGGGTGATCAGCAGTGGCTCCTCTTCATCCTGGAGGGAAGTGACCAGTGGGGTGCTAAAAGGTTCTGTCTTGGACCAAGTAGTATTCACCATTTTATCAACGACTTGGATGAAAGAATAGAGGGCATGCTTATCAAATTTGCAGATGACACCAAATGAGGAGGAGTAGCTAATACCCCAGAGGAGAGGATCAAAATTCAAAATGACCTGAATAGATTAGAAAACTGGGCCAAAACTAACAAAATAAATTTCAACACCGAGAAATGTAAGGTACTGCATTTAGGGTGGAAGAATGAAATGCACAGAAATAGAATAGAATAGAATACAGCTTTACTGAATAAGTCTCCAGACCATTACAAATACACACACACACACACACACTGATGAAAAAAAAGAAAAAATATGTATACATAGTTTATATTTGAATCAGGTTACACCCCTCTTATAATTTGAACAACAGTCTATTTGAGGCCCTTATCTACTGTTTGCTTCCTTAAAATAGCTGCTTTCATTGCAAACAAGGAAACCCTAAGAGTTATGAAAGGCTCTGCTCCTTGCAATAGCAGAGACATCTTGCTTTCATCATCCCTTTCCCTCAAATTTCTGAGGATGGGAGCCAGATATTTCTCTCTGATACCATTATATAATTGACAATGCAGCAGATAATGTGCAAGATCTTCAACATTAGGTCCCCCACATATACAGAGTCTATCAAGAAAAGGGGTGCCCTGGTATCTTCCCTGGATCACTTTTGAATCCATTTGCTCAAAGCGAAGGTTGTCAAAAGCCTTCCGATGTTCTCTGTTCAAAGGGAAAAAAGAGATATTGGTCCTTGATAGCCATTTCAAGGGTTTTACTGAGGCCAGAGCCTCTAAATCCGATTGAGCCCTAATGTTGAGCACTCTTGTAAGCTTATTGCACAGCACTTAAGGAACGGGAACAGAACGGAATGCAAGGGAATGGAGCGGAGCAAAAACACATTTTACTGCAGGGGAGAACGCCACCGATGCCGCCGGGAGTCCCCGATCCGTTCCCGGCAGCCGATTTTTGAAGGACTGTCGTAAGATTATTTTCCTGTTCAATTAAGCATAACTTGGGTAGCCTATCATCACACATTTGTGATAACTTGATCCAATAATTAAATAGCTGAAATAAACAGAGGTCAGAAATAGCTGCCAAACCAAATTCTGCTCTAATTGCTTGTGCAATCACTGCCAAACCAAATTCTGCTCTTATTCTCGCCACCCCCAATGTCAATCTTAAACGTTTATTCTGAGTTCTTTCAATTTTCATATTTGTATTTATAATGGATCTGCGCCATACATAAAAATTGGCAAAACTTTAGCCTTATATACTTTAAAACAGGATAAAATGAGCAGGGATACTTAAAATTCAATAACCTGTTTAAAGTATGAATACAGGCAGATGCTTTCAATTCATTCTTCTTTATCTGTGGAGCCCAGGATCCTCTAGATGCAAATGATATGCCCAGATAGTTATAAATTTCCACTTGCTCAACTTCTTTAGAATCTATATGCCATTTATGAATTTCCCTTTTTTTACCAAAAATGACGACTTTAGACTTGCTGTTGCTAATTAGTAAATCATTGAGTTGAAAATAAGTGCTAAACTTACTCAACAGTCTACGCAGACCTATCACAGTATAGGAAAATAAAATCATATCATCTGCATATAAAAGCACATTAACAGCTCTATCCAATACTTTGAGCATATGAAAATCCACACCACACAAATCTGCAATAATATCATTAATATAAAAATTAAAAAGAAAAGGAGCCAAAATGCAGCCCTGCCGAACACCCTTAAAAATAGGAATCTTATTGGTTAAAGCCAGATCAGCACCCGTTCTAACTTGTAGACTGGTATCTGTATAAAGCTCCTTTATTAAGAAAAGAAGTGTCCTGCCAATGTTAGTCTTTAAGAATTTTTGCCACAAAAGATTCTTATTGATTGAATCAAAAGCTGTTCTTAGATCTATAAAAGCTGTGTAAAGTCCTCCACCACTTGTAGAATATTTTGAAATCAGGTATAAAAGGGTGAAACAGTTATCCACAGTACTTCTTCCCTGTCGGAAGCCTGCCTATTCTTCAGCTAGAATCACATTTTGCTCAGCCCAATCCTCCAATTTCAGCAGTAAGAGTTTTGCATAGATTTTAGCCGCCACATCTATTAAACTGATTGGCCTGTAATTTTGGGGGTCTCTTCTATTTCCTTTTTTATACAAGGGTATAACTATGCCTGCTCTCCAACCTTTTGGGAAGCAGCCAGTATTATTTATATGAATGAATAGGCCTGCAAATACAGTAGCCCACCAGTCTTTTCTATTTGTAAACAATTCAGGAGGCATACAATCCTCATCTGGTGCTTTATTATCCTTTAATGTTTCAATAAAGCCTCTAATTTCCTGTACAGTAACTGGAGGCCATTTGGGGAAATCATTTATATCCCCAAGAGATACCTCCAATGTTGATGCTTTAACTAACTTTGGATACTCTTTAAACAGATTTAGGAAGTAGCCTTCCCAGGCTGATGCAGCAATTGGGATCTCCAAGTTGTATCTCAAATCACCCAGCCTCCTGGCTACTAATTGCCAGAACTGAGTTGAATTCTTATTAGTTGCCTCTTTTTCCAATTCAGTCCAACAATTAGCCATATAACAGAGGTTTTTTTATTTTTATTTTTAACCCATCTTTTATAATTCCTTCTGGTGTTAAGCATAGCTAAATATACATTTGTGTCAGGAGATGAATGTACCAATCTCATTTGTTTCCTCAAGAGGGCCCTCATCCTATGACATTCGGCATCAAACCATGGATAATTTTTATCCTTAGAACCCTTTTTCCCATATTGGGATATTAACAGAGGTTTTATGAAGGAACAGATGCCAAAATAAGTCTCTAATACTTCGTTAATATTTGTTTCGTCACAGCAAACAATGGAGCAAAGTGTATTGATTTGTATTTTATTGGGCGATGAACCTAATCGGGCATTTAAATCCTCCAGCAACATAATTAAAGGATCTGGAAATTTTGTGCTAGTATCTTCTAACAAATGATTTAGGAGGGTCCATACCTCAACCTTATAATACCTAGAGTTAGCTGGTGGAATGTAGATGTTCACCAAAATAAGTAGAATGCCTGGTGTGTGCAACTTTACAATTTGGCAATTAGGAGGATTAATAAAATTCAACACCAACTCCCCTTCCCATCCTAAATCATCTTTAATGGCTATCAGTAGTCCACCAGAAGCTCATCCCTTACTTTTAGATCTGCAATCTGGCTCACTCCAGCTTTTATACGCTGTCAGTTCATTCCTGTTCCAATCTATGAGCCAAGTTTCTTGTAAAGCCATCAAATCAAATCCATAAAGAAATCTATAAAGGTCTTCTCCCTCAAGGAAGGCCTTCGACCCAGCAATATTCCATGAAACCAATTTAATTGGAGTGGGATTAGTTTCACTGGCCTCAGAGGAACAAAAGGTTGAAATGGGAACATCTAATTCCTGGAACTCCTGCAATCTATAATCCTGTTTCTGGACCAAGTGCTCCTCAGTAATTCAGACTGAATTGCCTGATCTTACTGGCTGAACAGGAAACGCATCTACTTCACATTCTAGACAAACCAGATCATCCTTAGAGGAGCTCACAATACAAACATTCAACCTCACTGGTTTAAAAACTTCCAAATCAGTGTGTGTGTGTGTGTGTGTGTGTGTGTGAATATTCTATATTCAGAACTATCTCCCAACTCCATATTTTCCAAAAACCTAATGTTAACCCATTTATCAACATCCAATGTACACATCATCTTCTGGTTGGCCGAAACAAAATCACAAACCACTCCCTTTTCTGGGTTTATATCAGAGGACAGGGCCAGGGGATTTATTTCTGCCTGGACATCCTGGGTTGCTATTTTCTTCCTCAAGTCTACTGACATTGCCACTTTGGTCCATTGATTAACTGGCAGATCTCAAATTTATCCAAACCTAATTTTAATTTTAAAGCAGTCAGCTGCATCCCTCCTTCAGGATTGATTGAATACTTTGGGGAGAATGAACTACAATGCTCTAGGCAATTTCTCAATTGGTCAAGTCTGCTCAATATCTCTTTTTGAACTTCTGAAGGCCATAACCTATATAGATTCACTAGAACATTTTTAGAGGAATTTAAGTTTTCAAGAATGTTTTGATGTGTCTCTATGGTAATCATAGGAGACCCGGTGATATCAAAAACTGGATTCTTAATCTCTGATTGTTTTTCCTGGATATTTGACTCTAGGGCCTGATTCAAATCAATCAAAATATCAAAACTTTGATTATCTGTTTCATCCTGTTTTAATTGGGAAGCAGGACAAGAAGCAAGTAAAGGTACCAGAGGGATCTGATTTTCAGAATATCTCACCACATTAATATATATCACCACACTAATACCGTAATTTGAATAAATAATATTTTTTATCATAAATATCTTTAGCGATATTGCTATTATTAAAGGTAACCCCTGCACGGGCATTATGTCCATCATAATACGGATATTCAATTGAAATTACATCCGATGGACACAGTAATCTGGGAAAATCTCATTTGAGATATCTAAAAAATGGTTATCTGTTTTTGCTTTATAAGAACTCCTGCTGGCTTAGGGTAGTTTAAGAAAAACAACTTATATGGGATCATAACAAGATTCCATTCATATACTTTGGCCTTAGCTTTTGAGCCATTAATCATCTGGTGCTGATCTTCCTGGTGCTTGAATTTACATTCCAAAGGTTTAATATTATCCTTAATAGATTTTACATTAGAGCTAAGTACTTCCTCCCGAGGATCTTGTGGCATTCCTGAAGTGGCACTTACTACTGTGTAAGAAACTACTGGTTTTCCAGTTGACAACCCATTGCAATCCAATTCATCTTCATTTTAGGTAGACTGACCAAGCTAAACATTCTCACTATTTTTCTCCCATCTACCATCATTTAAGTTATTGTCCAATAATTTGAACAACCTTTCCCACTCTCTTTTCTGAGGGAGCTGTGAATATTTAACCTTTTTTCTTAAGTTTTTAATGTTTTTAGTTCTCTCACGGATTATGCAGCCCCCCTTTGAAGCTACTTTGCTGTTATACTGAGAGTGACATCTTGCATCTTGCTTTTCTAGAACTTATTGTAGTAGTAGTAGTAGTAGTAGTTGTGTCTTGCTTGGATCCATTAAATCTTAGGTCTCCCTTGTAGAATACGTTTTCTCAACTAATGATGTTAACAAATTATTACATTCAGTCAAAATTTTTTTTTACAAGCACAAGCTCTTCATAAATTATGAGGAAGCCCCCCTTGTGTTATAGCTGAATTAACGTCCTGCTTAACAGTTTGGAGACACAAGGATTCATCTTTTGGAGAGTCCCCCCTAAGTATATTGGAACATGCTAGCTCCTTGAGCTGTTTTTGTGTAAATTCATCAAACCAGTTTGTTTCAGGAATTCCAATGGGAGGGGGAGTAGGAGAGGTTGGCAGAACCCTTTATTTACAGAACCATACATTGAAAAGCTATCCTCATTTACTTCCCTATTAGAAAGATATAGAATGGAGTCATGTTGATCAAAAACAGACCTCTCAGTCACTCTGTTTTGGTCATCTATAACTTGTATAGAATCTGGAATCAGTTCTAACTCTGCATGTCTTAACTCTGAAGCAAGATTGAAGAAAGGGAAATTTATCTCTATAGAAGAATTGTTATAAACCTGTGTTGAGCCCATATCCATAGACTGGTCCCACTCAGGTCTTTCAGTAAGTTCAAGGTTAGTTTCTTCTCCACTGCCCGCTTCCTTTGAAGTAAAAAAAAAAAAAAAAATTAGTAATTTTCAGCTGCTTTTCCTTAAGATTCAAAGGGATACTCTCAAATACAGGTAGCATACCTGCTGCTTTATAAGCTCCTCTTGTACGGATACTTTAGTTCTTCGTTATGGGGCTATTATGTCCAACTCCAAATTGGAAGACCACAGTGCTGGAGTTTTTATACAGCAGGCTGAGTCTGGACGTGGCAGAGCTCCACTCAACGCACAGATATAGGATGGGGGACACCTCGCTTAATGAGAGTACATGTGAAAGGGATCCAAGAGTCCTAGTAGACAACAAGTTGAACATGAGTAAACAGTATGATGCAGTAGCTAAAAAGGCCAATGCGATTCTAGGCTGCATCAATAGAAGTGCAACGTGCCCGCGTCTTATGTGGGCTTGTCATCTGCGGCTTTAAGCTTACACGGATGGCAAACCCTGCATGTTTCAATGGCACACTCACCCATGGTGTGCCTGCAGCGCCATGCGCAGGGTCCACAGCCATTAACAACAATGGGAATTGAGGTCCTGTGTTTTTTTGCATGGGGGGGTCTGGAATGGATCCCCCGTGTATACAAAGGGCCCACTGTACAGTGTCTAGATAAAGGGAATAGCTCCACTCTATTCTGTTTTGGTCAGGCCCCGCCTGGAATACTGTGTCCAATTCTGGGCATCACAATTCAGAAATAATGTTGAGTAGCTGGAGTGTGTCCAGAGGACAGTGACTAAAATGATGAAGGGTCTGGAAACCATGCCCTATTGAGGAACGACTTAGGGACTGGGTATGTTTAGCTTGGAGAAGAGACGGTTAAGAGGTGATATGACAGCCTTGTATAACTAACTGTTTGAAGGGCTGTCATATTGAAGATGGAGCATGCTTGTTTTCTGCTGCTCCAGAGATTAGAACATGGAACAGTGGATGCAAACTACAGGAAAAAAGATTCCACCCAAACATTAGGAGGAGCTTCCTGATGGTAAGAGCTGTTCAACAGTGGGAAAAACTCCCTCGGAGAGTGGTCGAGTCTCCTTCCTTGGAGGTTTTTAAACAGAGGCTGGATGGCCATCTGTCGGGGGTGCTTTGATTGGGAGTTCCTGCATGGCAGGGTGGGAATGGATGGTCCTTGTGGTCTCTTCCAACTCTATGATTCTGTGAAAATAATCTAGCTAAAACAGTATAAAATTACATAAAGCATACAAAATTAAAGCACACCCACCATATAGAAGCCTGACATGATTATTCTTGGGCAAGGATCAGTGGTAGAGATTATTCTAACTCATTCAAAAAATGCAGGCAGTAAATATACATGAACACATATGAATAAAACAGTTTAGTAGATTTAAGCTTTGTTTTGGAAATCTATGTAAAGACTCAGGCTAGCTATATGTATGTATGTGAGTTTTAATCTACTGGCCTCTTAATGTATAGTCCTCACAAGACAGGAGGATCAATTGAGATACAACTGAGTGGTCAAAATATAAAAATCTACTATCATATTGAAGTAATCAGTTTCAGGAAGGAGTAGCATTAAAATTGTTTATGAGAGGCAGATGAGGACATCACATTTTAGTAGTAACCTACTGCTACAAACAAAGCAACAATAAAAGAGCTGCTAGACTGGGTGGACAAAGTGGTTGCTGGATTGTAGCTGCCAGCATTCCTTGCCATTGAACTCTCTCTCTCTCTCTCTCTCTCGTGTTTGTGTGTGTGTGTGTGTGTGTGTGTGTGCGCGCGCGCACACATGCATCTATTTAAAATGTTTTTCTAAAATAAACAAAAAATAAAATATTAATCTTTGGTATACTGTTCCTAAATGTACTTTTTATCCATATTTCTGTCATTTCTCTTGCAGGTGGTTTGGCAGCCCTAGCGTTCTCTATAAGTTCTTTGACCCTTATTGGAATGATGGCAGCTATTACTTATACAGTAAGCATCTTATCTTCCTTTTTAGGTTTGCTTCAGTCATAACAACATGTAATCTTATCACATCTTAATTCAAGGATAGACAACCTGGTGCCCTCTAGGATTGCAGTTCCCATAAACCCTACCTAGGATGCACAGTGGCTATGAGTTAAGGAAACTGTAATTTGAAACATAATTAATTCAGGGGTAGCCACCCAGATGAGTTATCTAAATGAATGTATGTGTAGTTTATGAAACTGAATTTTTTTAAAAGTGGTAATCTAGTATATCTATTGCAGTTTCTCAAAAGTTAGTATCCTGACTGAGAAGAATTTTTAAATAAGTTGTGCAGATGCGACCTGTCTTCCTGACTCAATACTTGAGTCAGCAGATGTTTGATGCCATCAGTGTGTCAGAGCTGACGGTATGAAGTAGAATTACTACTATAGATCTTTGTATCCTAAATATTGAACTTCTCAGCATCTTGGGATGTGGTGGCTCAAGTGGTTAAGATGCTGACTCTGTTGATTGCAAGATCAGCAGGTTGGCAGTTCGAGGCCCAGGTGCTGCATGATGGGGTGAGCTCCCATCACTAGTCCCAGCTTCTGCCAGCCTAGCAGCTCAAAAGCATGCAAATGCAAGTCGATTAATAGGTACCACTTCTCAGTGGGAAGGTAAACAGCATTTTGTGCAATCTTACTGGCCACATGATCACAATAGTCTCTGACAATGCTAGTTCTTTGGCTCAATAATGGAGATGAGCACTGCCCCCTACAGTCGGACACAACTTGACAACCTTGTCAACGGGGAATATCTTTACCTTTACCTTTACAGCATCTTGGCCAAAGTCTGTTCTTGATTAAAAGTGTTCATTATAAGAAGCTCCATCCTCAATAAAATATTTTCATTCTTATACATATAACTGTATATATCTATAACTGCTTCCTCGTCAAAATCAAAGATCAATTCACACAAGTTTATATTGGTCTCATTTACCACTTCAACCAGTGCATCTTGAGTTGTCCTAAAGAAAAATAATTGCTAAGTGGTGATTGTACTTCTCATCCCTCTCAGTTTTTCTCTCATGTCTTGCTGACATAAGAGCCAGCGTGGTGTAATGGTTTGAATGTTGGACTATGACTCTGGAAACTAGGGTTCAATTCCCAGATTGGTCATGAAACCCACTGGGTGACCTTGGGCAAGTCACATGCTCTCAGCCTCAGGGGAAGGCAATACTAAACCTCTGAACAAATCTTGCCAATCCCCCACCCAAAAAAAAACCCCAACCCTATTCTCAGAAACAATAGAATACAACAACAACAACTTGCTGTGATATTGTATAAAACACTTGAATGACTGAAGTGAACTTTTGCAACACTTGAACAGTTTACTTGAAGTATTTCCACTGAATGAGTAGCAAAGCACCATGTTTTTGGCCAGCTCTTATAGTTCATTGCATATATATTTCCCAAGTGGGATGGGATTCCACTATTGGGAACTGATGTCTGTATATGAAAACTGTGCCTTACTGCTAATTAATCAGTGTAATGTAAGTGTATGTTTTTCATTGCTTTTGTTGCATCTTTTTTTGTGCACATTCATAAGTTCTTTTATCTTGCTTTATGGACCCAGGCATATGATCCTGTTTCCTTCCTCTTGGGTTTTTTCTTCATTCAGTATTACAATATAATCTCCCTTTACTACTGGGATGAGTGTTGCTTTAACACTAAGGAGTGGGATGCTGCAATAGGTAGATCTTTGATTTAATTTAGTGATGCTCTTTACAGAATGTCCATAATACTTCATAGATTGTGTTTGACAAAGCCATTTCTCAAAGTTTTTTATTGCCCTCCCTCAACAAACACCTGAAATTTAGAAAGCCATTCAGTTAAATTTGTGTTCTATACTTGAGCTGAAGGAATTAATAAATGTAGAAGCCCTTCTTAAAAATACCAGCTTCTTGTGGACTTGCTCCACACAGACTGTAGCATTGCTCAGTGCAGCATTTAACAGCATAGTTTCACTATAGCAGCTGTGTCCATGTCTGATTTTTTCATAATACATACAGATTATAAAATTGAATCTGTGACTAAATGGACTGAACTATAGAATATATATAAATTTAGGAGAAGGAAAGAGAGCAATACAGCTAAAATCTCTCCTCAAAAGTGCAACAAATCTATGACCTTGATTTCCACTTACAATACTGCCTTCTGGAGCTTGGTTGTAAAATGATTAATGCTAGTATGCCTTTTAAGAAGCTCTTTATTTCTGTTGCTTGCTTATATGAGCTCCTCAATATATTTTGTACATAAATAATTTCATATAGCCTTGAAATTATTTAAATAATTTCATATAGCCTTAAAAGTAGAGCTGATGTATTAATTGAAGTCAAGGTAAAGTTGTAAACCTCTCATGACAGGGAGATTAACTTGAATAACTTTTTTGTTTTCATATTTAATATTTCTGTTGTGGATGACTATAATTGGCACTGTAATCTCCCCCAAATATTGAAGTGGTGCTAACACAATTGGATCTCTGTGCAATATTGCTGTTTATCTGCTCTGACAATAAGAGACAAAAATGTGAAATGGTGAGTTCTCTGGGAGAGCTTTTGTGAGGAAAGTGGATTATATTGTAGTCATTTCTGAGAAGTGAGATATCTCATCTTATATCAGTAAAAAGTAGCTTTGCCTCCAGTTCCTTTCTTGGCTGACCCAGGAGAACAAGCTTTAGCTTTTGCAGATATATTTCATGAACCTTTTAAATCTTTGATGTCCACTTACAACTCATTACCACATCCTGATTTTCAATATACTCCTTCTCTTTTTAGTATCCTGTGACCTTCCTATTTATTTTTAAAAGAGGGTTTTCACCTTTCTCTATTTGTTTTCCTGTCTCTCTCATGGAGTCTTGTAAGGCAGGGAGACATGAAGAATATTATGTAAAAAGAAAAACTCTCAACTGAGGTTGAAAGCAAAATGTGGCCTGTTTCTCTGGCACATCTGTGGCTTTCCATCCTCCTCCTCTTGATTCCAGGCTTCACTACACCAGAAACTACCACTGCCAAGCGGCTGGTGAGCAAGACAGATGAAATTCTGCTTTACAGATGGAGATCCAACAGACTGTGAAGGCTGACAATGGCAGCCCCTGCAATCTAGCCATGTCATGTGGTAGAGTGACAGAACAGCCTAGTGAAGGAGATGATAGCAGGGGATAATGTATTGTCTTCCTTGGCATCCAGTAAACTCACTTTGATTCTGGCCCACATGTGGCCATTTTGGGGGCTCCCTTCCCTTAATCCCTTAATTTCCTGTCTCCAAAGAAATCACAGCCTGCTCCAGTGCTTTCCTAAGAAAGCCCCAGCCTCTGTCTGTCTGTCTTGCATCCTTTATTTTCTCCATGGTTTGTCAAAGCAACCCTATATTCAGCCCCAAAGGGAATTTTTCTTGTTTAATCACCTACCTTGCATCTTTGCCAACATCCCCATTTTGAGCCAGAAAAACAGGTGAATTGCCTCTTCTAGAGGCATCCAAGAACAGCCATTTACTTCTTCAGTCAACCACATGGTTTCTCAGCACTGTATAACATAAAAGAGCCTGACTTACAACTGAGACTACGTGTGAAAGGGTTCTAGGAATCCAGGTGGACCACAAGTT
>CM034701.1:265020250-265030958 GCA_020142125.1 Phrynosoma platyrhinos | reverse complement strand
GATGGCGCTTGTGGTCTCTTCCAACTCTATGATTCTATGATTCTATGACTTTAAAAAAACATAAGTGGACTTCTAGCCACTTCCAATTTTGTTTTGTTTTGTCCACCCTGCCCCCTGCTTTTGACAGTCTGTACAGCCCCTGGGGCATAAAATGATTGAAGTTGTTCACTGCTGGTTTACTTCAATAATATCTTTGCGGCTTCAGATAATCCTCCTCCAAATCAGCTACTCCTTTTTAATAAGGATTTTTCCCCTGCTCGAGACTTAAATCTCTTGGGGCTATACACTTTAGAAAAATTGTGAATACTGCGTAGGTGGCTGGCTACTGGGAGCCCAAAACAGAGTGGGACTACACATGACCTGTGGGCTTCATTTTCCTCACCTCTGGGCTATACCCAACAATTGTGGCCCCACAGGCTTCCTCTCAGCCTTCTACTTCTACTTTAAAGGGGAGGGCATTGTGTTGCCACAATAAAAGATCACAAAGAATACTAACTTCTTCTTTTTTTTATTTCTCTCTTGTTTATAAGCAGCTTATTAAAGAGGAAAGGGATGGTACCTAGCAGGGGAAGCAAGGGGTAAACATAGTACAGATAGTGTATTCCATTTTAACTCATACTAGATGGAGCCCATAGATTCCTCTAGCAGCCACCCAATAACAGCCTGTCCATAAAGACAGACTTACATGTTCTGGTTGTCTCAAAGTCTTTGACAAAATGAATGGTTTGAAAGCATCAGTAAAGTGCAGACTTCTTAACAGTACAGTTTCCCCTCTGTTTTCGCAGGGGTCCTGTGAAAGTGGAAAATCACAAATATTCAAGCCCCATTGAATGGCGGTATGTGCCCATAGGCATGCACCCCAATTTGTTCCCCTCTGTTTGCCACCTGCAAACGGGTGAGGAACGCAGACTTCAAGTCCGTGAAAGTGGAGGGGCGACTATAGAAAGTTACTTTGTTGTAACTACTCTTAAGAGGTTTACACTTTAGTAATGCTTTCAGCAAAGCTCTGATCAAGAGGCATCAAATGACATGGAAGAAATGTTTGCATAATTGTCCTTTAAGCAAAAGTAGTTGGGGAGGGGTGTACATGTACCTTTTGTATATCTCTGTGAATGTTCTAATTGCTAACTGAGGGCCTTTACAGACTTCCAGAAATAATGCAGCTTGAGTCCACTTTAACTGCCCTGGCTCAGTGCTAGGGAATCATGGGAACTGTAGTTTATTGTGGCACCAGAGCTCTCTGACAGAGAAGGCTCAATGTCTCAGAAAAAAAATACAATTCCCATGATTCCCTAGCACTGAGCCAGGGCAGTTAAAGTGGACTCAATTTGCGCTATTTCTGGTAGTCTGAGTTACTTTGAATTGATGTTTCTCCTTAGAGGTTTGCTGAAATATAGTAGGTGGGTATGGACATGTAATTGTAGTTTAATTTGATCTAATGTCTGCCAAGTGAAAGATATTACTACTTGTAAGCCTGTATGATATCTGTATTGCACATCTGCTGCTTAAATGGGGTTCTTCATACGTTGAACTCTAACCTCTTTGATTATGTTTCTTCTGTACAGAGGCACACTTCTCTCCATTTGGTAGATTCTTTTTAATCCATTCTTTCTCATGCCTGGCAGCTTGTTTCTATCTCAGGTGGTTGTTTTTGCCACATGAGAAGGTAAAAGTATTGTAGAGCAAGCAATAGAAGGATATATTTCTATTGTTGCATTTTTGTAGTGTTGTCCAGTGTGTTGTATACTAGTGGCACAGTGTTTGTCCAAAACTACACTACTAGTGATACACACTTACTTCATTTAAAAGCAGTTATTTAATACATATGACATCTGATTAACAAAGTCATTTCAGTGAAGGCTTAAAATCTAAGCAAACACGGGGAGAAGATAGAGAGGGTTGAAGAAAGACAGTAGGAAATGAGACCAGTCCAAATCTGTCTTGAAGTAAGAAAAATGTTGTAAGTTAAGGGACAGAGATTAACCATGAATGAGTATGAACACAATGACATTTCAAATGGTTTATCACAGAATAAATAAGAAGTGAGAATCTTTGGAAAGTTCTATAAGAGACACAGCTGTTCAGAGAAGACAGTTCACTTACTTCATTCAAAAAGAAAATGGGGCACAGAGCCATAGGCGGTTTCTGCTGTCTATTTTTCTTGCACAGACTGTGTTGTTGACTTGGTAAATATGCAGGTCCATATATTTTCTCTGGTGGTGGTGGAGCAATTGCCACTGGTGAGATGGGCATATTGCTACCCTCTCCATGAGACCTCAGATGTTGCACACCACTGCTGCATCCTCTTGGAAAAGAGATAGTCTCCTCACAAGTCACACCAAAGAGCTTCACTGCACCCACCCACAAAGACAAGTCAGAGAAGACAATAGTGATGCCTCTATCTGTACCCTGTCACTCTTTCCTGCCAGTGTGGCTTGCCAGCTAAATTTCTCCCCATCCCTCCGCAGGCAATGGAACTGCTTAACTCTTGTCATAGGGCTTTTCTTTGTCTCTCCACTCAGCTCCAGCTCCAGCTCCAAGAATCAACATCCTGTTTTAAAGGAAACTGAGGCAGGTTGTATTAGCTGCTTTTGGACAAACCTGTTTCAGTTTCCCCTGTGCCATGCAGTTGATTCTTGAAGCTGCTTGTAGAAGAAAGAGGTGGCAGCAGCAATAACATTTTTGCCTTTGCCAGGAGCAGGAGCTCTTCATTAGGGGGAATCCCATCAGTGCGAATGTGGTGGCAGTGACAGCAGTGGTGATGTTTTCTTTGCCTGCACCTTAGCCTTCGCATGGAGGAAAGCTATTCTGTACATCTTTCCCTACAGGAGGCTCTATCTCTTTGCAGAGTGGATGTATTTGCCAGTGGCTGCAGTGCAGACGCAGTCTCCTTATCATTTCTCTCCCCTGCAGCTTGTGTCCTGCCCCCCCCCCCCCGCCCACCCAAACAGCTTTCATAACAGTTTGCTGTCAGTTTTCAGTGTCAGACCATTCAAGATGAGATCATGCTGTTAATTTTTAGTTGCAGGTTAATGTTTGTTCCTGGGGGATATGGGAGACTCTTGAGGAGCTTCAAGGGAGGCAAAAGCAGCTTGGGGCTGAACACAGCCGTGGGGTACACTTTCCTCCTATTTTCTAGTAAGATATGGGATCTCTTCATTTTTCTCTTTTGTTTTGCTTTAAAAAATAGCACTGACAATGTTTCAACAACTGGGAATTATGGACTATTAAACTTTAATATTTATGAGCTATAATTTTCACTGCAGGCTAGCCATAACCGTGCAGAAATTTATTCCTTTTTCTATTAGAGAATTCCTAGAATAACATGGCTGAGGGTATTCTTGCATAGAACTGGCAACACATTTAAACAACTGATATGACCTGGATTTTTTTCACAGCTTTTCCAATAGCAGTACTACTTGTGTATTGTGTACAACTTCACTAGAGGGCAGGAGTAGGCAGCAAATATATCATATCTTAAAAGCATTTTTTTAGCCTTAATGGTTTTTAAAGTCTAAAATGGGATGTGATACATTGTTCAAATTAATAGATGATTTCTATTCATTTTGAAACTAAAAGTAATTGCTAATTAACTAATGTCACTTTCAATGATCTCCCTTTATATGGAAAATGACATTGTTGGTGGCTATTGCTACTTCTCTGTTGTTAGTATTTACAAATACTGTAAAAATAAACACTGCACCCTTAATCAAAGCATAAACATTGCACCCTAAATCAAAACTAAAGAGTGGACCCTACCATAGCAAACATAATTTGTTATAATGTGCATCAGAGATTTTCAAGCAACATTTGCAGTCCAGCTTCTGTGAGAGAGGGATCAGGTTGATGGAAGAACTGTCTTTACCTTTAGTAACAAAATAATTAGTATAACAACATTGGCTCAGAAAGTACAAATTAATCCTGCATTTAGATGTGTGTTAACATTTATTTTAAAACATTGTCAAAAATCCATTGTTGCTAATTCTCTTGGTATATATTGATTCCAGTATTGGATGAAGTTATTTGGCATCTTTAGTTTTGACCAATGCACATGTCTGCCTTCTGCTCACTCTCTGTAGGGAAGAGCCTGTATTGCACACTGTTATTTACTGCCATATACATGTGTGTGCTTTCTTTTTTCTTTTTTCTTACATGACTATGCAAAATATTGTTAATTTTATGAGCTTCTTTGGAACCAGCTTTGATAGAAAAATGGTGACAAATACAATTCATTCCTGGAACTCTTTGAGAAAACCAGCAGTGTTCTCTAAGCTTTCCTGAAATGTGCTTTTCCCATCGCAGTCTGTTTTTCATGGGATCACATTCTTAAAACATCAGATGCATGGAGGATGGAGAAGCTTAACAGGTGTGGGCAGATCCTTTTCACAAGATCCCATTTGAATGGTGGAATGAGACCTAGAGAGCTGCTGATCAAACAAGGTGGGGCAGGGAGGCAATGTTTGGCTTATTGCTAAATATTAAAGGAGTCCTTTGGATTATTGCCTGGCAATTCTCTAGTCTTCAGAACAAGTTAGAGTCAATGATGAAAGCTGTCATGAGGTATAGGCATGATTTCATGATAAATGTCAGTGCATAGAGTGAGTGTGAAGGGTCTACAGGACTTTCATTTTGAATCAGTGTCATTAAATACTGTAGGGTTTTAATCCACTTTACCACCATGAACTCAAGGCAGAATATAAATTAAAAAAAAAAACTTTTAGAAACCCAATAACAATAAACCATCACAGCCTTTGGCAAAGCAGTCAGAAATCAGCTAGAAGAAACAATTTTAAAATGGCTGGTAAAACCAGTTAAGAACTCAAACCAAAAAAAGGCAGTTGAATCAGAAACATTTAAAGTCACTGATAATATTAGAACAAGATGAACTAGCTCTAGTGATGACCTAGTTCTATTAGAATGTGAAGAAAAACAGTTCTGGATGCTTATGTTAAGAGAATTGAGTTATGTATGGCAGGGGGTTACCCTGGATGACCCTTGAGGTCTCTTCCAACTTCTATGATTCTATACTGTGTGAACACCACTGCCAAAAAGTCCATGACACCATTAGATGGGGCCATCAGACAAAGAGGGTCCAAAGAAGATCTTAGCTTGTGAATACTTTATACGGGAGAAATCATTTCTTTAGATTTGTTGTTGTTAACTTCCCTTGGGTCAACCCCCGAACTCATGGTGATCCTGTGGATGAGACATCTCCAAGACTCCCTATCCTCCACTGCTATGCTTAGGTTCTATAAATTCAGGTCCATAGCCTCCCTTAATTGAGTCTATCCATCTGGTGTGCAGTCTTCCTCTCTTTCTACTATCTTCACCCTTTCCTAGCATTTTTGTCTTTTCTAGTGATTTATGCCTTTCATAATGTGGCCAAAGTATACCATCTTCAGTTTGATCATCCTAGATTCCAGGGAAAGTTCAGGCTAGATCTGCGCAAGGACCCATTTGTTTGTCTTTTTGTCATCCATGGGATCCTCAGCACTCTTTTCCAGCACCACATCTTGAATGAGTTGATGTTCTTCTTATCCTCTTTCTTCACTGTCCAACTCTCACATTTGAACATGGTGAAAGAGACTACAGTGGCTTGGACTATTCTAACATCAGCATTCAGTTATTTAGAAAGGTTAAAACTAACCCTCTGAATTGAGCCTGGATATGAATCCTGTGTAGATCTTAACACTGATGTGATATGCTCTTTTTATTCAGTAACTGTTAGCAATCGGACAACAGCATTCCAAATCGATTGTAATTCCTTAAGTTCTTCAAAGACAAATACCTGTAACAGTATTTCTTCGAGTGGTCATCTGCGAATTCACACAAATGGGTTATTCTGCGACTGCACAGCCAACTTCGTAACCTTCTTAGAGCTATTAGAGGCGTTTGGGTGGTAGCCCCGCCCACTCTCCAATTGCCTTATTGACTGTTTTCCCGCTTAAACCCTCAGTTCCTTTTATCCGCCTCAGCAGCAGCAGCTAAAGGAACACTTCAGAGATTCATTTTCCTGTCACACTTTAAAATTGCCTTTTGACAGGATCAGTCTGTGTTTTGGTGATATTTTTTTAACATCATCGTTCATATTTTAGGAGGAGCTGTGAGAATCTCAGTCTTACATGCGACTTTAATTTCTGAGGTGAAGTTATTTCAACAACCGCTGAGATAATTTTTTTTCTAAAATGGCCGCTCGCCCTTCTGGTGTGCTTGGCAAAGCTCCTTTATACCCAAAATGGAGACAATTTTCTTTCAAAAGGTACTCCTGGAGGAAAACTGTTAAAATGTCACCTGCCTCACTGGCGTGCTTGACAAAGCTCTAAGGCCATTTTTACTGATATATATATATATATATATATGTAAAATGGCCGCTAGTCCTGCTTTGTGCTCAGCTAAGGTCCATCATGCTTTTGAGGAGAAGTTTTTATGTGGTCGCTCATCTCTATGTCTCACAGCTAAAGCTCACCACACCCCCAAGTTGAATTTATTGAATGACCATTCGCCTTGCTGTAGTGCTTGGCAAAGGCTCATCCTTCTGAGGACTTGATGACTGGCTTGGAGCCCTACGTGGAATATAATTGGTCCATGACTTTACGGGGTCAGACTGACTGGCTTGGAGCCTTACATGGATCATCATCGGTCCCTGTCCCTGCAGGGTCAAACCGACTGGCTTGAAGCCCAATGTGGATCATCATCGGTTCCTGACTTTACAGGGTCAAACCGACTGGCTTGGAGCCTTATGTGGATCATTGTTGGTCCCTGACTCTCCAGGGTCAAAACCAATTGGCTGGGAGCCCGACTTCGATCCTCGTCAGTCCCTGACTCCTCGGGGTCAAACCTGGCTTGGAGCCCGACTTTGATCCTCGTTGGTCCCTGACTCTCCAGGGTCAAACCAATAGGCTTGCAACCTGACTTCAATACTCCTAGGTTCCTGACTCTCCGGGGTCAAACTGATCGGCTCGTCAGTCCCTGACTTTCTGGTCTCAAACTGATTGGCTTGCAGCCTGACTTTGATACCCGTCGGTCCCTGACTCTCTGGGGTCAAACCGATTGGCTTGTAGCCCTGCATCAATCTTAGTTGGTCTCTGACTCCCTGGAGTCAAACAGATTGGCTTGGAGCCCTGCATGGATACTCATCAGTCCCTTACTCTATGGAGTCAAACCGATTGGCTTGCAGCCGTGCATCAATCCTTATCGGTCCCCGAATCTCCAGTATCAAACCAATTTGCTTGTTAGTCCCTCACTCTCCGGGATCATAACAATTGACTCACAGCCCAACTTCGATCTTCGTTGGTCCCTGACTCTCCAAGATCAAACTGATTGGCCTACACCGGTTTTATATGGTGCCTTCCCCAACCATCGGGTGGTAGCCACGTCGGCATCAAGATGTTGCCACAATCTGGTTTGGATTCGAGGCTGTGATTGCTCCCTTCGTACTGAGGTCAACTACCACCAAGCTTTTTATTAGAACCATGATTATTCCCTCTATACCGAGGTGCAGTACTGGCTCATGCTCTCCCTGATTTGGGACCATAGCGTTTCCCTCTGTACCAAGGGCCACTACTCTGTCAAATTCAGAGCCATGCTTGTCCCTCCCATTTTGAGGTCCATTGCAGCTCCTACAATTCATCCCTCGGGATGCTGCTAGTAATCACTCATTCATCCCCAACCTATGGTCACCGTGACACACACACAGTCTGATTCGAGGCTGTGATTATTGCCTCTATACCGAAGTCTACAATTGCATGCCTCATTCTGCCTCCCATTCATTCAAATTCGAGCCAGGTTTAGGGTCCCTCCCTCGATACCGAGGGATGGCAGAGTAAGCCAGATATGCAGCATCAAATTTGCCTCCATGTCAAGACCTGATATCATGGCTATCCTTATATAACTGATTCGGAAAACGGGGTGCTTCCTCCATGCTGAAGGAGGGCACCACCATTCCCATGTTAAATTCTAATGAGGACGTGCATGTATCTCTATTCACCAGAGCACTCTTGATACGAACAGTCCTCCACTCATCACAGGACTGGAGGATCAAATTCAACAATTAGTTTGCTCCCTTTATACCTAGGGGCACTACCATTATGCACTTGGTACCAGCACGATTGGAATCGTCTTGTTCCCCCCATGGGAGGCTTTGGTACCATCACTCATCTTCTAACGCCAAGCTATATTCTTGTATCACTCACTTGATACAGATATATTCTGGGATGTGCTTGGTCTCCCTGTACTGGGACCAATACCATTATTTCCTTAGAGTGCCAAATGCAAGAAATGATTGTGCTTCCATGCTGAGGACCATTACCATTCCAGGTTTGCCACGACTGTTACTGGGGTGGTCATACTCCCCCCCCCTTTTTTTTCAGACTGGCATTAATGCCATTGTTCCTCCCTATTGGCTTTCAAAATGTACTTGTTCCCTCTGTGTCAGAAGAATGTTTTCACTTCCCCTGTGCAAGTGTCAGTGAATGCAATTGGTGTCTTCTTTCCAAGGGCCACTGCATATAATGAGGAATACAAGTCTACACCCCATACACACACCCCTTCCAAGGGGTTCTTGTCAGTGCCACTCATATCTATGAAACATATGACAAACTACTGTTTGGTATCTACCTAGGATGAGCTCATCTCATATACTGACCACCGATTTTAGTGCAATCTTTTTGGGCCTCATCCAGATGGGAACTGCGTCAGTTCTTTCCCATCTGCTGCCCTGGGCAGGAACACCCTCTGGGGACATCCCTCTGATTCGAGCCTTCATTTCACAGATTTGTCCACCCCTGTGGACACTTCATGATTTTGGGACATGCATACTTGTCCTGTTTCTCCAGGCTGACTGATGTCAAAACATCTGGTTCTTCTAGGCCTCCGGTCTCAGGGTATCATTCTGGTGAGGTGGTGATATTTCAGGTCTCCACCTGCAATCCTGCCAAGGCTAACTATGCACTGCAAACGTCCTGGGTCTTCTGTCTCTGTACAGGGAAGCCTGTGCTCCCCCTGTTATTGTGCCCTATCACAGTGCACCTCATGCTTCATCAAGTACCCCATATCTATACGATAAAGGGTTTAACTCCTGGCTAGGAATTGGACTGGTGGCTCTTAAGGTCTGTTCCAGCTCCCCTGTTCTAAAATTGTTCTCTCATGACCCATTCATGACAAGTCAACACCATTCCTGCCAAGTCATGGATATTGTGATATTCTCACTGTCCCTGTTGTCAGTGTCTTTGCTATGGCTAGATGAGTTACTATTCCTCTTCTCTGATGTCCACATTATTCCAGAAATTGTTACTGGACCTTCTCCAGTTCATTGCCATTAGACTCTCTTTGTACAAATGGACTATCCAGACGTCCTACTGCCCATTTGTTGGTGATGCCCAACTATCTCATTGCTGAGCACAGATGGTCTATTTCACGTTCTATGTGAACACTTAGCTTTAGTTTGTTTAGCATTCTAAGTGTTGTCTGTTGATGCCATTATCTTCAAACAATGGCTTAGAGGGGTCAGCAACCTACGGCCCGCGGGCGGTCCGTGAAGGCCTTGGGACCGGCCCATGACCGGTCCTGCCACCGCCCGTGCGCCGGTGCCATTTTGGAATGCCCAACGGCGCCAGTGCTATTGGGTGTTCCAAAATGGTGCCTGCTGTCGTGCGCAAGCGCGGGTGCCATTTTGGACGCCAAAATGGTGTTCACGCGCACATGCGCACTGCGGAGGGCACCATTTTGGAAGGCCCAACGGTGCCGCCACTGTTGGGCCTTCTGAAATGACACTCTGCGTCGGCACCGTTGGGCCTTCCAAAATGGCGCTCTGCATCGTGCGTGCATGCCAGCGCCGTTGGGCGTTCCAAAATGGCACCCCCCATGCGCGCATGCATGTGCACGACAGTGGGTGTTGTGCGCATGCGCGCGCTCTGCCCCCGGCGCCATTTCCCCCCCCAGCCCCCGGCAACAAAAAGTTGCCGACCCCTGGCTTAGAGGCTTATCAGATCACTGCCCCTTTTTCCACTTGAAAGATTCCCTTTGACATAGCTTTAAATTTGAGGGTTTGGTAAACCCCCTTTTTTCCTGATTTGCCAATGCCATAACCTGGGCAGCCTCACATTGTTGCAAGTCTGCTGCCCTTCCCATTGGTTTCCATTCATCTCCAGGAGCAGACAGAGTCTGTATACCTTCCTTCTTGTTGCGCTTGAACTTTTTTCACTCCCTACTGGATAGCTTTGGCATAATTTCCATTGCTAACAAACCTGTTTTGTCTAGGTCAGAGATTCTCCCTTGACTTTAGCCATACATCTCCCTTGTTATCACAGACTATCAAGGTCTATCAACAGACTGTGCAATATATGGGTTAGCTGGCAATCCTGTATTTTCTGCCACTGTGCATGCTCTCACCTGCATTGGTGACTGTTTCCCCTATGTCTTGGTATTGAAATTTCAGCTTGACTCATGTAGAGTCATATTCGCGGGACTATTTACATGCCTGGGGCTCAGACTTTCAAAGGGTGATTTTGTTTGAGGCAATGTGCTGTCTTATGTGGCATGGCACTCCCTTCTCCATTGACCGAAGCTTGTCAGTCTGTTAACCCATTTGTGTGATTCGCAGAGACCATGAAGAAGGAGGACAGGTTGCTTACCTGTAACAGTATTTCTTCGAGTGATCATGTGCGAATTCACACAAATCCCACCCATCCTCCCCTCAGAGTGGTGCCCT
>CM034701.1:265004760-265020150 GCA_020142125.1 Phrynosoma platyrhinos | reverse complement strand
TTCACAGATGACCACTCGAAGAAATACTGTTACAGGTAAGCAACCTGTGCATATCCTTAACAGAGAAGGCATCATCATTGCCTTAAAAAGTGAACTTAGGTGGTGATTTTTGACAGATTGTAATCGAAAGAAGAGAGAACATTAGCATGCTTAAAGGGACATTCAAATTTGCAAAAGTACGCTCTCTTTTGTAGTTGGGATCAGGGAGATAGCTTTCAAAATACCTCACTGAGGACTGAAGATGGTTGCTGTTCATAAAATGCTTAGTAGATGGACAGAAGATTGGGGGCAGTGAATAGAATGGAGTATTGCAGGCTTAATGGCTGGTAGGTTGCAACACTGAACAGGAATATTATCTATTGTATCATTTCATTATCAGTGCCTTTCGTCTTTCTTATTTGTTTATACTTATTGTTTATGGGACAGCTAGAATGTGTAGGGCTCTGGAGCCCTATTCTGACACACAGGAAACATTATCTAGATCCCTGTTTGACTTCTGTTGTTGCAAGCAGAAAGTTTGGAAGTTGCTTGTTTTTGTTGTTGTTGTTTTTGTTTTTAACGATACTGGTCATTTTCAAGAAACTGACTTCTGGACCAATACTGCTCTGTGCCTTTCTGTAGAATCAAGATCTGACCCTGGTCTGCCTTTAAGTGATTGTTTATTCATGCTAACCTTTTATTTGTTACACTGATTATATGCAATTTTGCTTTATTGCAAAAACTGCTAACTTAATACGTTGTTTCAGCAAGCGCCAGAAATACTGCCCTCGTCTTCATTATTCATATTGGTCACCAGGTCACCTTTTGTTCTTGTGCAATGCAATTTGTCTTCTGTATTGACAAAGTAGCTTCTATTTTGCTTAAGGCAAACAGTGAGACATCCAGATGGGACTCATGTTTTAGGATGACACCTTTTAGTTTACTGTTACGGATGAGTTTTTTTTAGATGCCAATGAAAAGCTTTCTTTCTAGCAAAATGTTGAACTAAAAGGTCATGACTCAGTGCTAGCTAGAAGGCTTGTCATTTTACGTACTGCCACCTATATGTTGAAGCTACTGTGGTACTATTCCACATGAAGCAATGTGCATTCACACTCTGTCAGTAATTTACTGTAATTTCCCCCCACATATCTTCATATTAAAGTCTGAGATGGATTGGTCACATAGGGGCTGAACAGACCGCCTGAAAAGAGTGGCGTCCCAGTGCCCCTTTCAGCACCAGATTGGCCCGCAGCAACCACGTGCCACAGCCCCATCTGGCAGTTTGCCACTCTAAAAAGAACCAGCAAAATACCGCTCCTTTTTAGAGTGGCAAAAGGGTGCCTTTGCCACCATGGCGGTGGCTTTTTACTGGTTCTTTGGTGCAGTGCTTCTAAACGCTGCACTAAAGACGCAGCGTGATGCTGCCTGCCGTCTGGTTGGGTGAGCGGTGTGACACTGGCGTCGGGGCGGCATTTTGGCATGAGGCATGCAGTCGCCACATCCCCACTCTGTCCTGACGCTGACTCAAAGTGCCGGTCTGTACAGGCCCTATGTTCCACTTCCTTAGTTTTGTAATTGATCTGTCTTAAAGGTAACAATTCTTGAAGCTGCACCTACAGCAGATCTTCATGTGGCCAAGAACTACAGTTCACATCTTGCCCTACATAAACTCATCAGTCTCCATTCTTAGACTTGTTATAGGTATTATTTCACATGAGTTCACTTGCACAGAAAGCTACTTGTAGAAGCAGTATAGTACAACTTACATGGGTTGTCTCTTAGGAGGTTTTGGTAGAAGACCTAATTTGGATTGCATGGGAACAAGAACACTACCCAGACTGTCATTCCATTTTAATTATGTCTAAGAATTAATTCCTTTGACAGATTGGCCTTTGTGGCCACTTAGCATAGTGCAACTCAATTCTGCTGTGGCTGAGGCAATTGTTTCATATGCTAAAATAGGAAGATGCTTAATTTTGTCTTCTAAATTAGTAATAGCAAAAAATTACTGCTGTATCAGACTTAGTTCTATCCTCATTCAGCATGCTAGTATATAATAGCATATGTGACTAATGCACCCTTGCAGATGACATAAATTTGGTGTAATCCCTTGTGACAGATCTCTTCTCTCAGGTTGGCTCTGCAGTTCCAGCCCTAGGGACATCTGCCACTCACCATGCTCTTGTTCCTTCAGTCCTCCTCTTTCCTGGATTGGGGCTTTTGGGCAACCAGATGACCTCAATGTGGACAAGTTTGCATGTTAGCTTTGTATTATTTATTGTAAGTGTGACCACTCCTTGATTTAGGGTGACATGAGACTCTCTGAGTCAGAGTTAACAAAATATCAAGAGAATCAATTATATCCTGTTGAAAAGTAAATGCTTTCACAAGTTCCAGCCTTGGTTCCAAACATGTAACAATGTTTAGCCTGAGTTATGTCAGACTTTTTCCTTCAAACAATTCAGACAACCATTCACTCTGAACTGACTCTCCCTTTTGACTGATCCAACTCTCAACTGTCAATACCAGGGGTAGGCAACCTTTCCCCTTTAAGGGCCGAGGGACTTCAGCTCCCAGAATCCCAGGAGCTATTGGCCAACATGGGACTATTGGCCAACATGGCTGAGGCTTCTGGGAGCTGAAGTCCCTCGGCCCTTAAAGGGGAAAGGTTGCCTACCCCTGGTCAATACTGCTTCCTCCCTGGGGGACACGGACACACACACACACACACACACACACACTCCTGCTTTTATACTTTCTGATCTCCCACAGTCCCCTTCACAGTCTCTCTGAACTGTGATTGGCTGCCTTGAAGCCAGGTCTGCCTAGTACTTCCTTCACATCCCTGTTTAAAGCATCCAAGACAACCACTACACTTTGTCATAGTGAATTCCATAATTAGACAAGTGCTGTGTGAAGAAATACTTCCTTTAACCTGTCCTCAGTTGCTCACTGATCAATTCACTATACAGAGAGAAAGCTTCTTACCTACTTCTCTGTACAATGCATCATTTTATGCTTGGTTTCTTATCTCCCTTACTTTCTTTTGAGGCTAAATGTCATAACCTTTACTTTCAGAGGAGTTGTGCACACCCTTTCTCCAAGCTGTTGATCTTTGTTATACATAGGACTTATTATTGTATTTACTGACTTGCCTTGTAAATCGAGTTAGAAGTGCAGAAGCATGAACCACTTCACATTTGTTTTTGTATCTCCATGTTTTTGCTTCTCACCTACTTACTTTTCCTTTTACCAAACATTGAAGCAAACCTTTAATAAAAGTGTTAAGCAACTTAAAACAATGATTAGGCTGATGCAACTATTGTTCTGCAAACATTATTCTATATTCTTTTTTGAATTTAAAAACATAGCAAAACTACTGCCTAGAAGTAGCCATATCTAATTCCAAATCACTACTGAGTTGTGATGCTTCTTGGTGACCTTGAGCCAGTCACCCATTCTTAGCCTAACTTGTCTCATAGGATTGTTGTGCGAATAGGTGGTGGTGGTATGGAGAACTGTTTATGCCCCACGTGCTTCTTTGAAGAAAGGTGATATAAAAATACATAAAACTGGAAGTCCATCTGTGAACTCCAACAATTTACAAAGTGTGCACTGTTACATTGATGAATACTGTTTCCAGGGACATGTTGTGAACAATACTGCTGCTGCTGTCTACCTTCAATCACTTTTGGCAACCTTAAGGTGCACCTGTTGTGGGGTTTTCTGGGACTGAAAGTGTGTGACTTGCACAAGGTTACTCCATGGTTTCCATGGTTGAGCAGGGAATTAGACCCTGATCTCCCAGTACTCAAACCATTACACCACTCTGGCTCTACTCCATAGTGTATAAAAGTCTTGGAACAGCTTATAGGCACAGTGATTTCCCATTCTTATCATTTTATAGAATACTTTTTTTACTGAGGAAAAAGAAAATGGGACCACATGTACACACAGTAGCATGGGAAGGATATGACACTCAAGTCGTGCTACAAAATTCAGTGTTTGAACAAACTTTACATCACTCCTGAAATAACCTCTGGAAAAATGTCAGTGTAGAATAATAATATTGTATATCTTTTAAATCCTTTCTGTGATTTTGTGTGTGTGTTGAGTTAAGGATTTTAGCTGATACAAAAACAAAACAAGATCAAATTTAAATCCCTCCAATTCAACATTCCCATAAGTGACAATATTTTCTTTTAGCTCAAAGTTGGTAACAGTTATCTTCTGTACTGATTTCTCATAGCTAAATTGCTTGGCTAAGTAATATTGACATCCATTATCACGTTGCCTGTTATCAGAAGGCTTGGTGGAGTATTATGTACTCTGGGTTTTTTCTAGAAGTTTATTTCACTGCTTCTCATTATTCTGAGTCATAAGCCCAAGTGCTTCCACCATTACTTGCTAGTTTTGCTTCAAAAACGCTTAGTCCTATTAAGCTAGAACTCTTCATTATGTTTGAAGAAAGGAATTATGACTTAATGCATAATTATCAATCCAGTGGATTTTCATGGCCAAGCAAGGAATTGAACCCTGGTCTCCACAGTTGTACTCAAACCACACACCATGCCAGATACTAATATTTCAGATTTTAAAAAAATCCATTCCACTTCACTGAAGCCTTTATAATTTCATTCATAACTTTAAATAACTGCAGCTCTCCAGGCTTGTACACTTTGGAAGCTAGACAACCATACATAATGCCTAATTTTTCTCCTTTTTGTTTCCTTGGATGCACACAGATCTTTCTTTTTATAATTTCACATTTGCTTGCAACCCTCTTCTCCCAGTCTTAGAAATTAGATTGCTCTTGGGCATTTAACCTTCAGTGTGCAGTATTTTTTCAAACCAACTATAAGCAATGATATCATAAAATGCCAGTCTTTTCCTTCCCTTCTGTCACACCCGGTATTCATTTGTTTATTTCTGAGAGACTTGCACAGTGAACACAGTGCTTATGTATCCCTTTTTAAAAAACAACAAAGAAACATTTTTTTATATAGCTGAGCCACTTGATAAACTTTGTGTGGCTGGCTGCAGATTTCTGGAAAGATACAGTAGCCTGTCCAATATTCTATGTATTGTGTTGCAGTGAGATAAATCTACATGGAATATGAGTTAGGATTTAACTAAATATTCTGAATGTTTGATCCAATGTGCTGATTATTGTTGTCCATCTTAAGATGATTAGCTAAAATCAATAGGTTCAATTAATGTATTGTTGTATTTCTCCACAGGCTTATGGCATGTCAGCTTTGCCTCTGAACCTAATAAAGGGGACAAGAAATGCTAGTTATGAACGTTTGGAAAACACTGAAGATATTGAGGAGGTGGAGCAAAATATACAAAGAATTAAATCCAAGGTTTGATGCTGTTTTAAAACATTATTTTGGAAGATTTGGTTCTGTGGACTATCAAGCTAATCTAATATTTATTAGTCACGGTTAAAAAAAGGATTGGGGTGGAAGCACCTAAAATTATGTATGATCTTCTTAAAAGAAATTACAAAATCTGAGTGAAACTAAAATAGCCAGCTAAATTTTCCCATTTGCAATTAACTTTAACCATTAAACATGTTATGCAGGGGTTTGTTTTTGGGTTTTTTGGGATTGTTGATGGCAGTATTTTTTATATAGGGCAGAGGACCAAATACACAGGTGTTCATTTACCTTGGATTCCTGAGGCTTTTTAGCTATGAGAACTGAGTCATCACTCTTCAGTCAGAAAATTGGTGTCTTTGCACGTTTGCTACAGTAACTGATCACTGAGGAGAACCTTTTTTTTTAACTGACACTGAAATGAAAGTAGAACTGAATTCTAATTCTATGGCTTTGAACTAGTTTAAAATTCAGTATCTCATTCTTTTGGTGTACAAATCCTTGCCTTTCCAACCCATTAGTGTAAAGATGGCCGGCCTTTACCAATTAGGGATAGGCGCACATTGCAGCAACTTGAAGATAAGCTAAGAAACCTTCGAAGAAGAGGACGACGTCTGGAATATATTGAGAAGAGCTGTTGGACAAAGTTTTGTGGAGCTATGCGGCCAATAAAGGTAAAGTTTTCTGTATCTAGTACTTCAGAGAAACTTTCTATATGTACCAGTGTCTTACTAATTTTATAATTGCTTAGATATAGGGGATTAGGGCTTGCTCGGCTGTGCTGTTGCCACTGAACAAAAGGAGGGATGAAAATGGCAGCACCTAGACTGATTCAGTGAACACCTAGAGCCTATCCACCTGATTTCCTGAATTGAATTTAAGGCTAAACAGTACTGTCTTATGCAGCCTGCCGGTTGAGGAAGTTGTTTGTTTATCTAGAGCAGGGGTAAGCAACCTTTCCCCTTTAAGGGCCGAGGGACTTCAGCTCCCAGAATCCCAGGAGCTATTGACCAATATTGGACTATTGACCAACATAGCTGAGGCTTCTGGGAGCTGAAGTCCCTCGGCTCTTAAAGGGGAAAGGTTGCCTACCCCTGCATTAGATTTTGCACTGTTTTTATAGTATAGTTTGTTTGATTTTATTCCTGTTATATTTTGTATATTGTATCTTTGTACATTGTTGTACATTTTATTGTTGTATTCCCGCCTCGATCCCTAGGGAGAGGCGGGAAAATATAAATAAACTATTCTCTGAAGATGCTAGCCACAGATGCTGGCGAAACGTCAGAAAGAAACTCTTCTAGAACATGGCCACACAGCCCGAAAAAACCCACAAAAAACTATTATTATTATTATTATTATTATTATTATTATTATTATTATTATTGTTGTTAGAGTGATCAATAGCTCAGACATCTCCATCAGCCCAAGAGTACCTTGAGCCTGCATTTGACTCTCCCGTGCTGTATAGTAGATAGGATTTCAAAAGGTGAATGAAGTTGCCATAGCAGTATTGTGTGAAGATTTGGTAACAGAAAGAGAAAAAATCCATACAGTGGGTTAACTCTTGTTGCTTGAAAGGCAGGAGCCATGTGACCTTTTTTGGCACAATAATCTCTCTTGACTCCTCCTTAGTTTGATTCTTCCCTTTCTCAGAAAAGACTGTAATATTCTCTCCTCTCTTCCTATGCTTAGCTGGGTGTCTCCTATATTCTCTCTAGTGTTACCTTCATATCTTCTATTCCAGTGATGGCTAACCTTTTAGGCACCAAGTGCCCAAACTAAACGGCCTCCTGGCACTAGGTGTTCCCCTGTGCCAGAGGCAGGACTTCCGAGGGGGGGAGACACAGGACTTCCAGGGCAGGACTTCCGCTCTATGGGGGTGGGACTTTCCAGAGGCAGCTGTAGGCCCGGGAGGAGAAGGAACAGATAGATGTGTGTCTTTTCCTCCTCTTCCCCGCTCAGCATGCTAGGGAAAATGGCTTCACATGCCAGAGGTTCGCTAACATAGTTCTATCCTTCTTTATCTAAAAAACTACACACACCCACACGCCCAACTATGTGCTGCTTTCTCTTTCTCCTTCACTATCCTCAGTGTTTCCCATAGGGGACTTCAGCAAAAGGCTGCTTGCAAGTTTACTCCTTTTAGAATCTGAAGGAAAAAGTAGATGAACATAAATAGCCCCATGCTCATCCAGAAGCAGATATCTAACTGAAATATCTCCCAAAGAACTTTGGTTATATTAAACACACACACACACACAAAACCCCTTTAATCATTATTCCCCTAATAATTCCTATTTTGGCTGTTGCTGAAAAAGGAAAATTCAACCCACTCTGCTACAATACCCACCCTAGTAGATACTCAGGTTCTGGTACTTGCTGGCAAAACTTAGGTGCTTTCTTTCAAATCAATTGTCAGCCTGTAAAAAACTCAGTGTCATTTTTTAAAATAATTGATCAGAGAGTGATAGCAACCACCCAAGGGTACAAAAGGAGAACTTAGACTAGACTGAGATGTCCTCTAGTCTAGAAGAAGCAAATGCAGTTTTGCTTCACCAAACTTCCATGAGTCAGTTAAGGGCTTCCCCTGGGGCATGCAGATCAATATCTACCTGTTTCTCAGTGACTTACATATTTTATCCTAGGGGTAGGAAGATGTGGCATCCAGATGTTGTTCAACTGAAGATCACATCACCCCTAGCCAGTGTTCAGGAATGCTTGGAGGTGCAGTTCCAAGAGCATCTGAAGGGCTACATAATCTCTACCCTTGCTTTATCCCAAATGATTTTGTACAACAAATTAAGAAAGGACTTATTACATATATTTCAGGGGAATTGCTGAAAAAGAGAATCAAAATCCTTCCATGAGTTAAGTAGGCATGTTTGTTCTTCTTCTGAGTCCTCATTTCCTTTCTAGGAACAATAAAAGGAAGACAGGCTCTAAACCATCTCACAGAACCAGACACTTCATATATTCTTGTCTTCATTCACCTGAAAAATCTAATTAATTCCTTGGTAACTGCTTACTAAATAAAACTTTTCTATATCTGCTGAAAACTCATGTTCCTGGAATGGAGTTAGTGTTGTACACTACAAAGACTAAATTCCACCTCAATTGCAAATGACTACTTCCAAGTATCTGCCCAGGAAACCAAATAATGACCAAGGGACTTCAGTTTAGGGTCCATTCTCTCAACCTCCTTGGATCTTTAGAAAGGTAAACGTACTGATGAATTCAGTATGGAATAATTTCAAGACTTCATCTGTTCAACAACTTCAGTTGTGTACTTTTACTCTTTAAGGCCATGTCATTTCTAAGTTTACATCTTGGAGCTCAGCATCCATTGCATGCGTCTTTATATTCATTTATAATGGATATGTTTTAAATAGTTTTAACTTTTATAGATAAATTGCTTTTTATTTTATAGATAAATTTTAAAAATACATTTTGAGTTTTTTTATCTCTATGTGCTTTTACTTATATTTTTTTCAAAATTGTAAACAGCTTTGAGTCCCAGTTTTAGGGAACAAGAGGAGTGTAAATAGATACATTGCAATATCAGGAGCATAAATCTTCCCAGAAATGCAGCATCTGCAAAAGGCTGCAGTTTCCCCACTATCCTTTGAAAGCATGGTTAAATTTGAATGACCTGCCCAAAGGTAATTTCTATTCAGTAGAAAATGTAACAGTGATAAATAATCTAAATATACAGTTGATGGGTTCTGTACTGAATTGTACTGAAGGATTCACAGGCCATCCTAAGAATCTTACAAGAAAAATACCTGCATCCAGCTCAGAAAAACTGACAAGTCTCCTGTATTCATATTACAAACTGTTGTTACCTTCTCAGTAATTTATATAGCTTAATTGCTTTAGCTGGAGGATCTAGCTAGAATCTAGTTTTTGACAAATTCAACAAAGAAATTGCCCCAGCTTACATTTCTAATACTCCCTTAGCATCAATGCAGTTCTGAAAGGACATAGCAGAAGATATGGTGGTCATGCACTGCCTATACATCAAAGACCTGACTGGTGCTTCCATCTCCAGTGCTGCAGTGTTTTCCTACAATAGGTCTCGCCTATTTTAAGACTGTGTTGCATTCTTCAGAAAATGAGATTAAGCTGAAAAATTTACTATGCTGAAGTAGCAGCCACATCACAACCCAACAGTCTTTACATTACTTCATTCAGAAGAGATTTGCCAAGCCAATGTCTTGACAAATACCTTTATAACACATTTTAAAACAGATAAAGGTAACAATAGCTCTTTGGATGCAGCTTCTGGATGAAGAGCACTCAGCCCATTTATTCTTCTGGGAGGCACCAATTCACTCTTCCAGGATACTACACAGATGTTGCACATTCATTGCTTGATGTATCCTGTGTTGCACAGGTACTTATTGATACTATCCTTCTTTATCTAAACAGAGAATCCTCTTGTTTACAATCCAACACTAAATCTTCTAGAAGAGTGGTTAGTCTTATTAATATCTTACTGATATTTCTACAGGATATTCATTTTACCTTTTCTCCTCTGGTCCAACTCCCAATCATTTCTATTGCTGTTTTCAACTGTGGAAGATTTACAATCTTGGCTGTGAAATGGAAGCGAGGAGTAAGAAATTACAGAGGAGAGGAAATTAAAAAGCATGTTTCCTTCCAAATAATAGATGTATTAACCCGTTATTAGATCCTTTTGTACCAAATAAAAAGAAAGTTTCATGGAAAGTACCAACATTTTTATAAGATGTTTCTTTTGAGTTGTCAAGATGTGGAGAAGATAGGATCTGCTTGTCATCTGGATGGATTACCAGATTATTACAATAAATGGTTAGGGAAGCTCACCAGTTATAAAATTTAAAGCAATGCATCTTTGGTAAATATTGTCTTTCTAATCAATTTCTTGTGCATTTAGATTACTCCGGGTTTGCAAGTTCAATACACACATAATATTTCAGATATGTGTCACTACCTTATTTTCCTGCGTATAAGACTACTTTTTCACCTGCAAAATCTGTGGCTAAAGTGGGGGGAGGTCGTCTTATACGGCGGATATAAGGATAATGAGGATAGAGGTGCTAAAACTCTATATTTTGGCTGGAAAATTGGGGGGTCGTCTTATACGCGGGTCGTCTTATACATCGGAAAATACGGTATATTTCTGCCTTTTTTGTAGTTGAAAAATATTATAGTTCAGAAATGTAACTAAAAGCAAGATGTAGAAAATGGAGGCATCCTGATGCAATGTAATAGGTAACAGTGACACACTAGTTCTTGATACTTACCTGGAAGTAAATTATCTTGATGGATTTGGAAACTAGACCCCTCAAAATAAGATTTGGAGTGCAGTCACTGTCAGTTGTGCAGTGCTGTAGGGTGAGATTCTATTTAGCACCTATATAAACTGACTTGGAAAGAGGACCATGATTTATGGTTGAAGTTACTGATAAAATTGGACAAATAGTGGATCAAATTAAGATGAGTAGACAGCTGGAGAAATGTGTGAACAGACCTGTAGGATGAACAAATTGAATTTAGTTCTGAAAAAGTATCAACACATGAATGCGGAGAAGTGAAGGTATGCAGCAGAACAGAAATAAAAGATGTTTGACACTAGGGATGTAAATTTGGATAAACAGGATTATACTTTAACAGTGCTAAAAGTACACTGCTGCTTTATAATGTATTGTAGACTCTGTGTAACCAAGATCTTTTTAACATATTTGAGTTCAATTGCTGTCAGAAAAATGTTTTTTTCATCCTAAAAACACCATGTCCAAAGACATATAGACTTTATACAACTCATAGAAGATGATTTGTAGTATCCTGATTCTGTTTTGAAAACCTAGGTTAAATTTTATTTGCATCCAAATAATCTGAAACTGAGATGTAAATACTTCACTTTGTCAAAATAGGTTCCTAAGCAACATTTTATTGTTATTATTTCCTGTTAAGTCAGCTTCAGTTTATGACAAATCGATGAATGAAGGCCTTCATGAGTCCCACTTATCAACAGGATTTGTAAACTCAGGGATGTGGCTTCCTTTATTGAATCAATCCATCTGTCATAGTCTCGTCCTCTTTTCCTACTGCTTTACACTGTACTGTGTGTTTCTTATTCTTTTATGGTATGTCCAAAATACAGTAGCCTTAGTTTAAGCATTTGGGCTTCTGCTGAGAGTTCAGATATTTTTTCTGAGAACCATTTATTTGTTTTTTGAGCAGTGAATACTATCTGTAGAACTCTCTTTTAGCACAACATTTCAGATTCTCTTCCTATCAGCTCTCTTCTCTGTTCTGCTTTCCCAATTATACATAAACTTTATTTTTATGCTTCATTGGTTCACTTGTTTAGTGAATGTCAGAGAAGGCAATATCTTCCCCCTAAGTACCTATGATAGGATGTTCTCCTTATCTCCCTCCCCTGGCTGCTTTCAGAATAGTGACAGACATCCTTGACCGCCATAGATATTTGAGCTGCATTTTTAAAAATTTCATATGGATATTCTGATTTCTGATTGATAAACAATTGGGAATAACAGTGAGCACTTTAATTACTATGCTTAGATTGTTAAGAGCTCCTAGTGAAAAATGAACTTGTAAATAGATCTTGCATTGCACTCTAATCTCTTTAGTAAATAAATAAATCTTGTGTTTTCAATTGATAAGAGAAAATTGTTTTTAAAAAATCAGGATCTCCAAACAGATAAGCAACACTTCAGTCACTGTGACATAGGGCCTAAGCAGACAGCTTATTGGACCGTCTTCAGCGCAGGGAAGGGGAGGGGCAGCTGCACACTCGGCACCCCATCCCCCTCCCGAGGTCGTCCTCGGAGCAGCCGGCCCTCCGCACGGCCGGTGCTCCGAGGAGGACCTCCTGCCACAGTGTCCGGACACGCTGCGGCGGAAGGGTTGCTGAAAGTGCGCCACAACCTTTTGCGGTGCACTTTCGGCGACATATGAAAGGATACCTCGGTCCCGCGGCGCACCTTTGCAGGGCGGCCCATGGCCACCCGTCTGCTTAGGCCCATAGTAAACCTTTTTAGAGCTTGAAAACTTATATTTAAAAGTACCCTTTCAATTCTGTTTCCCCCCAAAAAGGTATAAGTGTCTTCTTCCCATTAATTAAAAATAGTTCACAAAGCAAACCTGTTTTAAATGAGTGACTGTTTATGCTAGGAGTCACATATGTGGATAGAAAGCCTTTGCATGTGTCATGTACCAAAAGACGTATTTTAGCCATATTACATAACCTACTGCTTAATTTACTTACCTGATACCACTTTTACACCCTTTACGCAAGTCTAGTCTTGTCTTATTGCTCACTCTTATTTTGTGCAGGATTAAGAACAGTTTCTGCTATTTATGGAGGACACAGAAGTGGATATCGTGTAGAATGGAGGGGGGATGAAAACATGTGAAGGAACATTTTCCAATAGATTTCTTCAATTCATCTCATTAACTAATTGCTAAGCTGTTTTTTAAAAATTATTTGTATTTTTTAGATTGCATGGGGAGTGTTCTTCATCCTTGTGGCTCTGCTTTTCACAATTTCTCTCTTCTTGTCAAAGTAGGTATATAATGTGTGGCATATTTTTTTAAAATGGTTATATGAAATCAAATTATTTGTAAGTTAAAAAAAATATATACCAGCCTTCAACGTGACATAGGTTCTGGTTTAAATGTACTTGTTCCCCTCTCCTTCACTTGACCTTCCCAGTCAGCAGTCATGTGATTTGAAACCAGAATTCAATTACATTAACAGTTATTTACAAGTCAGTAAATAAGAGGTCAGTTTATTTTCCCACATAATTTTCCCATAATGTAACATATAGTGCTCTGAACCAGCAATTGGTTGCACTGCATGTTCAGTTCATTATGAACTTTATATGTATTGAAGTATAATATTTGGTGTAAAACATGCAGCAATGGAGGCTGACAAACTAAAGAGAAAAATGTACAAATGTTTCTTGACTGTAGACCAATTTCTAGCAAGCCATTCCTGGTTTGCTTGCATTATGGAGATGATGAATATATATAGTTGGACAGCTGTTACCTATGAAAAGGTGACCTAGAATTTACAGCCAGTTCAGTTTTTAAAACAGATGTCAGTGACATGATGAGCATAATTCTGCCTTGACAGAAATATGGGATGCTATGGAGGCGCATGGGTTTTAATAGTGAATATGTTAGTACTAGAATGGAGACTGAAAAATGGAGTTCCTGGAATGAAAAAAATACTGCTCAGCAACTTTTTGAGTTTCTGGGTCTTTCAAAGGCCATGATTATTCACACTAAGAAGGAACTGAGGTTATTCAGAAAGCAAAAAGGAAGGGTTCTGGAAGCAAATTAATGAGGGTACATAATATGTATATGGAAAGGAAGCATTAAGTTATTTATGAAAGGATATCTGGAATGTATATAGACGTTTGGATCTTTGCTCCTGCACAGCTGAAAAGATGAAATTTTTCAGGGGTGGGGTGAGGAGAAGAAAATAAATATTTATTTCTCAAATTACTACAGCTTGGATAAAGCACTGCATTCAGCTGGAATAGATTCTGGATTTGTGATCCTGGGAACTAATTTGACCAACCCACTGAATATGCTGCTACCTGTTCTGCAAACTGTAAGTAAAAGATAAATGGAAGTGATGAATGCTGCATATAGAAAAATATACTGGTGTTTTTTTTTAATTGAAAGGAAATTATGAAATTGAATTCTGCAGTAAGAATTTGGGGTTTAATGTTTAAAACTTATAAAATATGTTCTTTTTAAAAATCTACATTAAGTAGCAATGGGAGAGTGATTTCTGCTGACGTTACACTAAACTTGGTACACAAGGGGTTTCAGACTTTTACTTTGTTTTTGTTTCTGAGTTTTATACTTCTTATGGAGCTTGTAGAAGTAGCCATACCCCTTTGAATTTTCCACATTGTATTGTGTCACAACCTGGACTTGAAATGGATTTAATTATCATTGTTACCATTTGATGTTCCCAAAATACACAATACTGTGAAGGTACAAAATATTTCTGTTATGGAAGATAAGTAAATGAGCCCACTTGCTGAATGTCTTACATATGTGAAATGGCTATTAAATACATTTCAGTTTCAGGTTGTTAACACATTATTTCATGATGAACAGTATAAAAATTATGCTTAATCAAAAAAAACATAATGAGTAAGTTGTGGATTTCACTAAACAGTATGTTAGATTTTTTTGTGGTTGTAAACTGACCTGAATGAATTCCACTCATTTCAAACATGAAATTTCTAGATACATTTCATTCCTCCCCCCTCCCCCACCTAGATTTTAAAAAAGGGTTAGGATTAGGGTTAGGGTTTTTCTTTATCTAGATAAAAAAGAAGTGATAAACTATCTCCAGAGCATAATTTTTGCAACTAGATTTTTCTTTTGTTAAGTACAATGCCTAAACAATCTTGTTAGTCTCTAGAGTAGACCAAATGAATAAATGGTACTTGGTAAATCTACACGTATGTAAATTCTACGATTCAGTGGGTCTGCTATAGTTGGGGCTAACAATATGATTCAGATTGATAAGTAAAATTCTGCCTATATCTGAACATCTTGCTGAGATGGTTAAATTGTTCTGCCTGAAAAATTAAAGTTTGTGAAGAATGAAGTCAATTTCAAGTCAGTTTATCAGTATGTGTAATGTAGCCAGTGATGGAATCATGTATTTACTCCCCCCCCCCTTCTTTTTATGCTACAGACATTAATTTCACTATGAGACCAAACTATAGCATCTGTAAAAGTTTGATTGTGCTAGTATAGAGGCCCACTAAAGGTCTTCCAGGTCTTTCAGTTAACCAGACAAGTGTTCAAACTCTTCTGTGATGGATTGCTTGCTTGTAGAACAGATAAAGATCTAATCTCTTAGTATGAATGAGCAAGTGCATAGCACTTTTTACCCAGTTTAGGTTAGTGAACCAACTGCAGCTCCTCAGCAACATGTAATCTACCGTATTTTTTGGCATATAAGACGCTCCGGCATATAAGACGC
>CM034701.1:264977847-265004660 GCA_020142125.1 Phrynosoma platyrhinos | reverse complement strand
TTTGGGGAAGAAAAAATGCGTCTTATATGCTGAAAAATACGGTATATATTGATAACATCTAATCCAGTGATAGGCAACCTTTTTGGGCCGGGGGCCGGGTTGCTGTCCCTCAGACAATTGGGGGGCCGAAGCACCAAAAATAAATAAATAAATAAATAAATAAATAACAATTAAAATTAAAAATTTTAAAAAATAAAAAAAAAATAAAAAATGCATGCACACTCCCTCAGCCCCAGAAAAGCCATGGCAAAACCCCTGTGGAGATTTTGCCAAGAAAACCCCAAGAACAAGTAATAACAACAATAATCAATATCATCATGGTGGGGGGCGGTGGCAGTGGCAGCGGCAGCAGCGGCGGCAGGACCGGCGTGGGGCTGGTCTAAAGGCCTCGGTGGGCCGCATCCGGTCCCCGGGCCTTAGGTTGCCTACCCCTGATCTAATCTAACTGAGACTAAAGTGTGGTATTTTGTATTTTGAAAATTATTCAAATGTCAGGTTGTTCAGAATAGCAGCCCAACTTCTTAGAATTTCCTAATTAGATTGTATGTTGCCACGGTGCTTAATCCAGCTGGCTTCCATTTTGTTTATGAAGTGGTCTTGATTATACAACTCAAATGTGGCTTGGGTATTTGAAGGACTACCTGTGACCATATCAGTATGTCTGTTCATTGAGGCCTTCATTGGGGGTCTCACTCCTGGTTTCTCAGAATTTAAATGACTGGTGACCAGAGAGCACCTTCTCTGTAATGATGCCTCACTTGTGAAATATGCTCCTTGGGGTCATACCCAGTCTTTACTTTTTCACACTTGGTTCTGCAGTGTGTTTAGGATATTACCTTTAATAATATTTTGTCTTTGTTTCCTGTTTACGAACTTCTTTGAATGTTTTGTCATGAAATATCTAAACTATGAATATCTAAAATAATAATCTTTCCTTGCATTGAATTTCATGTAGAAGTAGTACATAGAATCTTACTAACCCAATTAATCCAAGTTTGAACATGTGAATAGCTGCAAGTTATGGATCTGTAGAACTTGTACAGCAGACTCCTTGAACCACTTTGAGTCCCGGGGGGGGGGGGGGGGGGGGGGGGGGGTTAAAAGCCAGCTAAGAGATAAATCAATAACATGGTGTTTCTGAAACAACGTGCCTTTATAGAAATATTCATAAATACGAAAATGTTTCCTTCTTGAAATTTGCATTCTATTGCTAGAAAACTCTGTGATTATATGACATTCTGTACGTAGCTATTTTTGCCTTTAAACATTCAGATGCTTATAATACCAGTTACTTTCTCATGGATGTGTTATTTCATATTTGGCCATAACAAATATTTTTGTCTTATTAGTCTTGTATTTTGTCAACTTTTAGGTGTTCCCCCTTGATTATATTCTCATAACTACAATCATCATGTACTTCATATTCACCTCAATGGCAGGAATTCGAAATATGGGAATATGGTTCTTCTGGATAAGGGTAAATATTGTTTTTGTCCTTTTTATATTTATATCTTGCCTGATTTCAAGAAACACAATATGTTGCACAAATACTGCTTTAATAAACATGCTCTAAATTTATATATGTTAGAATATAAGAATACGTGCATGCAACTATGTAATGAGTTTAAAACTCGATAGACAAATGCATACTCAGTCAATTCATATGCTAACCCAGTTTACCACTGTACTGTACCTTAAGGCAACAGTATGCAAAGGGTTATTGTAGCACCTTTGAGACTAACAGAGAAAGGCATTTGTAACATAAACTTTCATAGACTGAATCTGCTTCATCAAATGCAAAAGCTTATTCTACAGATTTCTTTCTGTCAAGTCTCAAAGGTGCTACAATTCTCTTTGCATACTTATCCAGTTTTACATGGCTATGCCTTTGAATTCAACCAACACATTTAGGCATCTTCCTGAAACCTAATGCCTATGAAAATTTCCCTCCATTTTGGATCTCTAATATCCATCCCATTATAAGTGCATGATCAGTCTTTCCATGTTCACAATGTTTGCTTTGAAAAGGCAGACATTGGTTGTTTGTTTACGTAGTAAAAAGCTTTTCACAGTGATGCATTGTATGCTGTGTTGTTCTAATATGCATAATTCTATTCCATACCTTTTTTTAAGGAAATAGAGGCTTGTTATAGCCAACACTTTTACATTTCTATTTTTTAAAAAAATTCTAATCACTTTGGCCCCAAGTTGGTTATCTCTCTGTGTTTTTATTTAATAAGGTCTGTTTTTCCCCTGTAATTTACCTTCACATATTGCTAGAGCACTACATATTAGACTTCGCTGCTATCTTAACACTCACCAGTTTGTATTCCTTCAGGGCCTCTCTGATTTTTGATAGCCTAATCTGATTTCCTCTCCAGAGAGCTGTTAGTACTGTGTTCTTAAATTTTAATTGAAGCTATCTGCCCATCTTGAATCTGTAGAGCTCTGTACCTTTCAACTACTGCTGGTCTTACGGTCTAGTGAAAGAATTTTGTTATAATGCCTGTGTGGAGAGCAGGCAGAATTATGCCAAGCTAGCAACAGCCAATCAGAGTGAGCTGACGACAGCCAATCAAATGGTAGGCTGGAGGTGTTAAATAAGGCTGTTGCTGACAGTTGAAGTCAGACCAGGTCTGAAGGGGTAAAAGTAGAGAAGAAAGGGACTGTGAGGGCTACAGTTCAGAAGGGAGAGATTTAGCTCTAGGACAGAACTCCAAGTGAGGGAGTTTCTGGGATTTAGGGGGGTTGCAGACTGCCAGAAATAGTGCAAATTAAGTCCACTTTTAGGGTTAGGGTTAGGGAATCATAGGAACTGTATTTTATTGTGGCACCAGAGCTCTCTGACAGAGAAGGCTCAATGTCTCAGAAAAACAATTCCCATGATTCCCTAACCCTAAAAGTGGGACTCAATTTGCACTATTTCTGGCAGTCTGCAACCCCCCTTAGTTTGCCTGAGGGCTATTTTAGAAATAAGGTTAATAGGATAACCATAAATAAGGATGGTGTGAGGGTCCTAAAGAATAGTAACTGGGATTTTCTAGAGTTAAAGAGTGTTTAACAAAGTATAACAAGAACAAGTGAATGCAACATCATAACAAATGAAGCATTGATAACCATCATTCAAATAAAGTTTTATTGTTATTTAATTACAAGCTTGTCTGAACCTGGATTGAATTTCCATGGTACTAAGAAATAAAGAAACCAAGTTTGGGGAAGAAACCTATAGATATAAATAAAAGTGGTCCGATACATCACATATTGGGGCAGCAGTGGGATAACAATACCCATTGGGCTGCCACATTAAGAAAAGTAAGTGGTGCTCATGACAGCCAGTATTTCAACTCAATTATATCTTAAGATTCTTCCTATCATAGCAGTCAGTCTTCATAAAAGGTCCATTGTTAACATATATAAATAAGCAGGCTAGGCTTTTTATTAAGACATGAAAAAATTATGGCATTAGCTCTTCCATTTCTGTGACCCTTAGCTGCACAGGTCACCCCATCCCATCAAAGAACTGTCAAGTTTTCCATGCTGTATTCGGGAGCTCATTCCCAGAACACCCACATGGAGGTACCTTCCTTGCCTTCAGACTGAAATATGTCCTGAGTAGCCTAGAGATTTGATTTGTATCAAAAGAGCTTAAAGGAGCTGGCTGTGTTTAATCTGGAAAAGAGACATTTAAGATGCAATATGAAAACCATTTTCAAATAATTGAAGGACTGCCACCTAAGCTGATGGAAGAAATTTGTTTTCAGTTGCTTCAGAACGACCTGAAGCAGCAAGTTCATATTATAAGAAGGGATTTTGATTTTATATGAGGAAGAGCTTGCTGATGGTATAACCTGTGTGACAGTGGGACAAATTACTTTAGAAAATGATTGACTTTCCTTTGTTAGAGGTTTTTAAACAGAGGCAGAATGGTCATTTACTAGAAATGCTCTGGAAGTCAATTAGACCTTTGATAGACAAGTCCTTTGAAGTCTCAGCTATATGATTTTATCTCCTCCCCAGAAAATATGAGGAAAGTATTTAATAAAATTCTTTAATGGAGTCGTCACTTGTAGCTATGGGAAATTAAACTACAAAGTATTTTACATCCCTTTTTCTGTTTGCTGCTCCCCCCATTTCAAACACACACACACACTTCCATTATTGGATCTTACTTGTGCTTAAATTGGTTTGTAAAACATAGAGAATGTGTCATGGTTCATATGCTATATGCTTTTCATCATAAAAGAACCATGTACAGTCTGGGAAACCCCACCTATAAATATAACATATAGGTAATAGTAGTTGGGAAATAGAGTGAGTTGTTTGAGGATTGGACCATGTCTCTGGAGACTAGGGTTCAAATTTCCACTCAGCCATAGAAACTCACTGGGTGACTTTGGGCAAGTCACACTCTTTCAGCCTCAGAAGAAGATGAGGGCAAACCCACATGGAACAAATCTTGCCAAGAAATCCCCATGATAAGTTTCCCTTAGGATCGTAAGATGGAAATGACTTGAAGGTACACAACAGTTGGGAAAACGTCTACCTGAAATGAGAGAGTCACTACAAGTTACCACATATGAACAAAATAGACAAATACATTGGTCAGTTATAGGGTAGCTTCATATGGTACTATAGAAATACAAATATTAATGATAATTGTGTATTAAGACAAATTAAATGTAAACATGTGGAGCTTATAACATGAAGATAATTTTTACATTAAGCATAATTTTGTTCTTAACAATTTGCAAGCTCCCTTGAGGCCTGGAAAGATGGCATAAACAGGCAGCCTTTTTCTTAAAGGCATCTTTTGGTACAATTCAGTTTTTAATTTGAAGCCTTGCTCATCCCAGCAATTTTGCTTTTAGCTGTACAAGATCAGACGGGGGAGGACTCGACCTCAAGCACTTCTTTTTCTGTGCATGATACTTCTGTTGATTGTTCTTCACACCAACTACATGATCTACAGTTTGGCCCCTCAGTATGTTATGTATGGGAGCCAAAAGTATCTAATTCAGGTAAGATTTCTTGTGCGGGGCAAGTGGGAAGAAACGTGTAAATGCAGAATCTTTTGAGATGAATACACACATCACCCTGAGGATACCCTTAATTTGCTTGCTCAAAGCTTAGGCCTAAGGAGTTTGCTTGGAACAGGACTGACCCATACTGTGATAACATTGTTTATCTTGCTTCTGGCAGTTATGTAATACTATTAACTGATCCAAGCCCCAGGTTTAGCCTATCCTGAAGGTATTGAACTCATGTTAACTACCAGCAATATACAGCAGTCTATATGTGGTGCTAACAAAATAAAAATTTTCAATGGATGCCCAAAGTCTACTCTAAGAAAAACTTGTGCAATTCTTATGTTTTTATCATTTATTTTTCAAAATTTACAGTTGGTGCGTGCTCCATTGATTTTAAAACCGTGGACCTCAAGTCCACGAGAACGGAGAGGCAACTGTATTTTGATTTTGCTAGTCATGAAAATAGCTTTGCCCTGACACAAATAATTGTAGGTTCTTAAGTCACCCTAAGTTGTGACTGTGAACTTTAATGAATATCTATGCAAACATAAGGACTCTAGTATGCCCACTGTTGGAAGAGAAGGTCATTTATAGGGCTGCATTGATATGCTAAACCTACCACTCCCCTGACACCCAATTTTGTTGAGGTGTTAGAAAAAAATGCATTTCTGTTTTAAAACAAACCAAAGGAGGAATCCTGCATGTTGTTTGAAGCCAAATTGTTTTACTGGCGGCATGATTGGGCTTCATGGCATATGCTCTTGAACATTGTTTTAATTTGAAAATGGAGGTTTTGGGGACTAGGGTGGCAACAAACCTGGAGAAATGGCAGAACTCAAAATTGGCCAGAATGTGTGTGGTCCTTGGTCCCTTTACACCAGGGGTAGGCAACCTTTCCCCTTTAAGGGCTGAGGGACTTCAGCTCCCAGAATCCCGGGAGCTATTGGCCAACATAGGACTATTGGCCAACATGGCTGAGGCTTCTGGGAGCTGAAGTCCCTCGGCCCTTAAAGGGGAAAGGTTGCCTACCCCTGTTTTACACTATAGAATGATTTGGCATTCATTGCAAAACAGCATATCTTGCTTCAGAAGTTTGCATTTGTGTGAAGATTGTGGTGTGTTCTGCTGATATAGAATCATGCAGGCATGTTTGAGATACCAACAACAGATATGTACAGTTGATACACAAACATGCTTTAGTGACTTGTTGGTGGGGAAGTTAAATACAGACGTGTGTATATTTGGGGGAAAATGAGTAAATAAATGCATACAGAAAATTTGAATAAATTTGCCTGGATAAAGAGTAAAAGTTGCCCAATAGAAAGAAACAAAAGCTTGGACATAAATGCACTTGGGATTTGGAGAAATAAGATGTAATTCAGTCTTGAGTTTTTCATATCCTTATTTATATACAGTCATCCATTTTTGCGGGGGATCCATTCCTGACTCCCCCCCCCCTGCAAAAATGGAAATTTGCAAAATTTCAAGCCCCATTGACTTGAATGGCTTCCACACCATTTTAACCCTCCCTGCTTGCTGGTCTGTGAAGGACTGAGACCACAGACTCGAAGTCCACAAAAAGGGAGGGACGCCTGTATAGAAGAATATAGATAAACAGTTGATACAGTTAGCAGAAGGTGACTGGTAGGACAGTATGTACAATCCAGATCTGCTAAATATGGCATACGGTGTGTTATGATTGCAAAAATATCATTTGTTTATAATGAAAATATGTTTAATTGTGCCCCAGTGTTCAAAACTTAGGCTAGATAGTATTTGATAAAGTCACACCATATTATCAAACAAATTATAACTTTTGACCAAGGCGTTGCCAACCAGGAAAGTAAGCAAGAAAAACCTGACTTTGATGCATTGTGGCATGGGGGAGCAAGACATTCTCCCATGCCACAAATCCAGGTGTGTCAACAGCAACTGCTCCTTCATGGTCTCTGTGGCTCACACAAATGGTTTAACTGCGCCTGCATAGTGCACCATTTGGAACTTTCTAGAACTGTTCTGTAAAGATTTTGGCAGTAACCCTCCCACTCCTCATGTGCCCTAATAGTGAGCTTCCCATTTAAACCCTCAATTTCTTTTCATGTGCCATGATAGCAGCATCAATTAGGTGCCTTCTGAACATTCTTGCTGTTTTCTGACTGACCTCTCCTGACAGACCCAGATTTGGTCTTGGATTGATCCTTTCTAATTCCTGTGCATTTTGGCTTAGCATCTTGGTTCATATTATCTTTCTGATCTGATATGGCTTGTTTTACTGATTCTTCACTTGGCTTCCCCCTTGCCTACTACTTTTGCCTGGTTTGAGTCTTTACCATTTTATGGCCTCTTCATCATTATTTAAACACTGTGAATTCTGCGAAGGAATGCTACCAGAGAAAGACAGGTACTCCAAGTGCCTACTTTGTTTAGGAGAAGACCACAACATGGCCACTTGTTCCCACTGTTAAGCCTTAATTCCACAGGCATGTTGAAATTGTGAATTGCACGTGAAAGCTCTCTTTTAGAGGAAGGTTCTGAAAGCTCCTAATATAGCAGCACAGAACAAAGCACTTCATATGGCTTCACTATTGCTCATGAAGCCTCAGTATCAAACATTACTTTGGGTACAGTTGATACTGACAACATTGGGTTCCTCAATACAGATCATCTTCAAATGCTCTCTCATGGAGACAGTTTCTGGCTTCTCATGTTACCCTTCAGTGAAAGGACCTGCCTTGTATTCTGTAACTAAGTCTAGGGTTGTATTGGTGACAGCAGCATTGCTCAAATAGTGACTGAAACCACATTTCCTCACCATCCTGATCGACCCTGTGTTCCATTAACCTTGGGCAAATCTCTGCAAGCAGTATCTGAAAAAGTTTCTGACTATTTTCTGTGTGCTCTTAAGAAACACAAGAGGAAATAAGCCAAGTTTGACCAATCTTCTTTCCCAGTTGTGGGTACTGAGGTGCCAGTTCCTATTGTTATTGATTCTCCTCACTCAACTGTTACCATACTTGTTGCAGGTTGTCAAAACATTGTAGGCATCCCCTTCCTTTATCCCATCTATGCATTTGTTGGCATTGGTCCTTATTTTTTACATTGCTAATTAAAATGCATGCATGGAGGCTTACCAACAGTTTTAGTGAGAAAAGAATCTACCCTTCCTTGAGTGAATCCCTGAAGAGTACAAACAAGTTACACTAATCCTTCAGGCTGAGGCAAACCAATTGACTTCACAACAAATTGTCACTACTCATCATGTAGCATATTGTAGTGCAAGACCTTGGCGGGGGTGATATCTTGGCTAAGATTCTTAGGTCTGTCTCAGCAGTCACAAACAACTTTGGAAGACGCCATTTGACAAAGCTGGTCCATTTATTTAAGCCACTGATGAAAGACAGACACACACAAAATGAGATCCACTATGAACAAGGTTGCATTCCAACCTCAAACTCAAATGCTCAGATCAAGGTTTCAGCAATTCTCTTTTGGAGCCAGACACGCTTACAACCTGCTTGTTGATTGTAAGTAGAAACAAACTCTGCTTCAGATGCCCAGATCTTGTAAGGACAATTTGGGAAATGATTTCAAGACACCAATAGTAAATGTTTTTGACTTCCTCACAGACGACTAGCCTGGTTTCAACCTAAGTACTGCCATCACCACCTCCACCATCTCAACTACTGTTCCATCCTTTGATGACAGGCTCAGATCCATCATGCTTGGGCTTCCATCAGCTCAGATGCATCTGTCATCATTATCATCAAAAGAGGATGTGCCATAGAATTCTGGGAAAATCCACCTACCAGTGTTCTTCGCATTACCCCTTCACCTACCTTCAGGGAAGAGTTGTCCAGCTTGCTCCAAAAAGGAGCTATAGAGTCTGGCCCACTTTCTCAGCTGCCCAGCGGGTTCTTCTATTATACCATTTCATCATCTACAAAAAGGATGATAGACTGCATCCCGTACAGAATCTTCATGGATCTTCGTGAATGGTCGTCCTGAACAGCATCCTTCCTTTGCAGCAGAAAGGTGATTGTTTTGCTGCTCTAGATTTAAATGCTTATTTCCATAATTTGACCATCCCAGAGGTTTTGCAGTAGAAATAAAAGTTATCAGTTCTATGTCCTCCCTTTTGGTTTAACCACTGAACCACAGGTATTCACAAAGTGCATGGCAATGGTTGCTGCTTGGCTTTGACAACAGGATATCCTCTTGTTTCTGTATATCAAGGATGGGCTGTTACAATTCGATCCCATTTGCTGGACAACTATGTGTCTCAGCCTTCTACATTTATTTCCCATTATAGACTGGACAGAAGCTCATAAGCAGAGATGGTGTTTGGTAGGGTTGTATTATTCTCTTGTGTGTCATGACACTTTCTTTTCATATGATTAGTAACTTGATAGTCTTCTATTTGTGTGAGTCACAGAGACCACAAAGAATGCTTACATGTAACAGTAGTTCTTTGAGTGCTCATCTGTGAACTCACACTACCCTACCCATCTTCCCCATGCGGCTCTTTTGCGCCTCTTCTGGCACAGCATATAAAAACATTGTGCTGGGAGGGTGCTGTGATGACGTCCTCGGGAAGGGGTTGGGGCGCCTGGCGTGTGGCTGCCCTCCTCTTCCCTGTCTCCAAGATGGCGCAAAGCGCCATGTGTAAAGGCCCATAATAGACCTTGTCTCTTAAATATTTATATGGTTTGCCACCTGAACAATATTATAAGCCTCCTCCAAAGTGCTTCTAAGGATCCATTTGATCAAAACCTGGACTATCAAGAGAGGCAACCTCAAAACTATAAGACATGCTGTTGCTTATACCAAGAAAATGGGGGGGGGAGTGTCCTCTGTGCAGTTGAGGCAAGCAACAAACTATTGAGCAGCCATTTTGTTTGCACTCATCTCTTTATAAAATACAGTTGTGCAAAGTCTGTGAGTTTATTGCTACAAAAAAGTAATATACATGATGTTTATGCATTTATTATAAATGCATGTAATTATGCTTATGTTAGTTAGAATTTTTAAGAAACTTGTGTGCTCAGTTGAATCTATTATGTCTTTCATAGAACTTTATATTGTGGTGAACTATCCTCCCTGACAACTTATTTGCAATTATATTCTTGTACAGAAAATGGGAAAGTCTCAAAGCCCTTAAAGAAAACTTGTTCAATAACTTCTACCAGGTATATTAGTGTGGCTTTATTGTTCTGTATTTGGCTCCAATATCATATTTCTATAATCATTTTTCACTAATGGAGGAGTAATCAAGAATAATTTAGGGACAAAGCAGATGGGCAGGAAGGAATGGCTAGAAGTTGCTCCGAGCCCGATTGTCCTGGGGCTGCCATTGCTGCCTCATTCTGCAGCCCCAAATAGTAGCAGGAAAGATCTGCTCCTTCTGGGGCTGTTTTTGGGCTGCCCTAGGCAGCCTTATTGCAGCACCCCGAGGTGGTTTCAGGTTGCTCTGGGGGCATTCATCATGTAAACGCCATGTCCCTGGAGTGGCCGGAAGCCACCCCTGTCTGTTTCGGGCCTTACAGATCATTTAAAAAATTCCCTTTAACTTCAAATGCTGACTTGGAATGCAATAACAGTAGACACAATCCAAATATCTTTTTCAGAGGCAAATTAGGGAGGACCTCTTGTAGATGATGTTGCTGTACCATTTATATGAATGATCTGAATGATCTTCAGTGAATATGTTTTTTTGCAGAACAATGTGACAGTTGATGGACACCTGAAGAATAACACAACATGGGCACCTAAAGTCTGTGATGCAGATGCCCCTGAAGGTAAGTCAGATCGTATTCAGTTCTAGATCAGAAAAAAGCTGATACACCTGTGCTTAAAGCCACAGAAAGTTTATTTAACAATGTCTAATATCTGTCTTAGTATCTTTCGTAGATAAGTGCTTTATTGTAATTCAAAGTAGCATTGCAGCTAACAATAGGTTCCAGATGTCAGAATTTAAGTCATTAAGTTGAATCTTTTTATCTTCTACTTAATTTATTTGCAAGAATGAGACACCTGGTACAGATCAAAGGCAAATGAGACACTTGCCTGGCTTTTGTAAACAAAACAAAACAAAGGTACCATTATAATTGTTGGCAAGCCATCTTCCTATTTTGAAATCTTGGCCAAGTGACCATTGTTTTCAAATAAATTGCCAGCTGATCCTTTTTAAATATTTGACATTCATGCCTTTAAATACTTTCCGAGAAAATAAAAGGCATGATTTGTTCTCATTTGTAATTGTAGACTTGAGGACACAATACAACCCACTGCAGAAGTCCTGCTATTGTCAATTGATAACATCTATATTGTTACACCATGTGTTTCTGTGTAACAAACAACTGATTCTTCTGATGTAGATGTATAAAGGTGCTAACTCTGAGACATCGCAATTATTTTGAAGGCTGTGTACCAGATGTGTGAAATAAGTAAGGAAGATTTGTGGAAAAGATACAACTTGTTTTCTAAAAGTGCTCTATTTTGTGGAGTGAGATTACAGGCTTACAAAAAGAGATAAAATTGGGTAGTGTTTAATTAAAATCTTACCATAAGCAGTAGAGACCCTTTCTGTCCTTATATCTCCATACTTCTCGGAAGAACAATCACGCTAAAATTGCCACGGTGCTCTTCTTTTGCTCCAATCTAGCACAGAGAGAGGTTTTATATAAGGTGCCGTTTTTAATCAATTTGTATGGATTCACCTGTATCCTATCTTGCAGTTGTGGTACTTGTAAAGATGTTGCTATCCATTGCCCAGACTAGGGGTAGGCAATCTTTTTGAGCCAGGGGCCGGGTTGCTATCCCTCAGACAATTGGGGGGCCCAAAACAAATAAATAAATAAATAAATAAATTTAATTTTTTAAAAAAAAGTTTAAAAAATTCCTACATACACTGCACACATCATATTTTGAAGAAAAAAAACAAAACAGGAACATATACAATAGTTAAAATGAAGAACAAGAACAAATAAAGTTAAATAAACAAACTTAATTCTGTATTAAATAACAGTGTATTTTAATGAAGAACAAGAACAAGTAAAGTTGAATAAACAAACTTAATTCTGTATTAAATAACAGTGTATTTTAATGGGAACCCTGGGCCTGCTTCTGGCTAATGAGACAACCTCAAGAACAAGTAATAACATTATAACAGCATTAAGCATTATCATCATGGAAATGACTAGAAAGCAAGCCTGCAAACTTGCAGAGATGCATGCACACTGTCTCAGCCCCAGAAGAGCCATGATGGCAAACCCCCTGTGGAGATTTTGCCAAGAAAACCCCAAGAACAAGTAATAACATTATAACAGCATTAATCATTATCATAATGGAAACGATTAGAAAGCAAGCCTGCAAACTTGCAGAGATGCATGCACACTGTCTCAGCCTCAGATAAACCCCCTGCGAACCAACCTCTCTCCTTGCTAGCCCACGCACTTGCAGAGATGCATGCACACTGTCTCAGCTTCAGGTAACCCCCGCAAACCAACCTCTCTCCTCACTAGCCCACAAACTTGCAGAGATGCATGCACACTGTCTCAGCCTCAGATAACCCTCCCGCGAACCAACCTCTTTCCTCGCTAGCCCACAAACTTGCAGAGATGCATTCACACTGTCTCAGCCTCAGATACCCCCCCCCCCCCCATGAACCAACCTCTCTCCTCGCTGTGGCTTGCTGTGGCTGGCTCTCTCTCCTCCCTCGTGCGCTTCCTTCCAGCTCTTCTTGGCAGAGAGTGGAAAAAGAGGCGGAGAAGGCAGAGGAGGAAAAGGAGGGCGGAGAAGGCAGAGAAGGAGGAGGGCAGAGAAAGAGGCAGAGGAGGCAGAGGAAGAGGAGGGCAAAGAAAGAGGCAGAGGAGGAGGAGGGCAGAGAAAAAGGCAGAGGAGGAGGAGGGCGGAGCAAACCAGCCGCCATTTTGTGTTGAGGCCTTGTAACTGGCCCCGAACACAAAATAGCGGCTGGAGAAGCCCAAAAAAGGTGGTGGTGACGGCGGCGGCAGGACCAGCCAGGAGCTGGTAACAAGGCCTTGGGGGGCCAGGTTTGGCCGCGGGCCTTAGGTTGCCGACCCCTGGCTTGGGTTCTTGCCTCTTGCCTCTCCATCCCATCAGAGCTTGGTTCTTTTGAAGTACAGATGAAAAAAGTTTTTTGTAACATATTTGACTTAATGAAACTGAAGCTACATTTCTATATAGTTAGTGGGATTTCTTCTAAATTGGGCTATTTTTAACATCTATATCTATTTTATGTTTGCAGTCTTGGAGCAGAAATGATAATTTGGCAGTTAATTAGTCCATTTATTACTTTCCTATCAACTTTTAAGAAGGAATAAAACATTGTTGAAATGAGGGAGCATTTAGTAAAAGAACTGACACTCTAATCCACTTATAAATTGTTTCGGCTGTACCTACTTTTTGCAGCTTTTTAAAATTAAACATTGACATTACACTCTGCTGCTGTATATTATAGTAATACATCAGGGCTTTATTTACATTCTGTGACCACTCCTGGTTGGGATAAAAAGTGTTTTACCCCTCTAGGTTGTAATGTAAGAAAGGTATCTGAAATAAAAGCATTTCTGACATAACTGCACTTGACTTCCAGATTCTATAGAAGACTTAAGAAAGGAAAGGCTGCATGAGAAATGTTGTTATGGTTACTGAATTTCTAAAAATAAGCTTTAGAACGTTAGATCTATGCTGGATCAGACCAAAAGCCTATCTACTCCAACACCCTGTTTTCTACATTGGCAACTCAGTGCTAATGGAGTGCAAACCTCTACCATTGTTTCCAAACAACTGGTATTCAGAATGATGTCTCTATCCTGGAAGTAGCATAATTGCTAGTCAGTGATAGCCTTATCTTCTAACTTTAACCTCCAAAGCTGTCTTAAGTTGGCTATCACACTGTTTTTTGGTAGCCTATTCCATAGTTTAACTGTATGCTGTGTGAAAACACACGTTGGTTAGTCTCCCAGTTACCAGCTTGGTTGATTAACGATAGTTTGGATTTTGTACGTGTATACCTCTGTCGGCTTTCTCCACATCATATATGATTTATGTATCTGTGACATGTCCATCTCCCGTCCCCCCGCAATACATCCTAGTTACAAATCTGAGAAGCTCTACAAATTTCCTGCTATGAGAGTTTCCAGTCCTCTGATTTTTATGGTTCCTTTTCCTCATGTTTTCAAACTCTACTACAGCCTTTTTGAGAATCAGTGAACAGAACTTTGCACAGTACTGAAAATATGATTGCAGCATAGATTTGCATGATGGTACTACGATTGTTGTTGCTGCTGTGTGCCTTCAGGTAATTTCTGGCTTATGGCGACCCAAAGGCAAACTTATCAGGGTTTTCTTAGCAAGATTTGTTCCTTCCTCTGAGAGAGGATGACTTGCCCAAGGTCACCCATAGGTTTCCAAGTCTGAGTGGTTACTCAAGTCCTAGTCTCCAAAGTCACCGTCAAGCATTCAAACCACTATGCCACATAGCTGTCAGTATTATGATACTAGCAATTTTATACTTCATTCCTAATGACACATGGAACTGAATTTTCCTTCTTTGTTAACATTTTCATTGAATAATCTACCATTTCCTCTTGTATCGTGAGGTACTGCCACTTCCTATCCCATCAGTGAGGTTTGGATTCTCTGCCACAATGTTCAGTACACAGACTTCAATCTACCTTTACCATTTTATTGTTCATTATTCAGTTTAGGGTCTTTTGGAACTTCCATAATCCCTTTTAATTTTTACCACCATGAATAATTTGATACTATCAACAGACCTGGCCTCCTTAGTGCTCACTCACAGCTCCTCAATCATTTATGAATAAGTAAAATTTCTTGTGTTCATTGCCTGGTAATTTATCTTCAATAATTGTTTCCATCGATCTACCAGGAAAAGTTAAGTAGCCTGTAATTTCCAGAATTTGTTTTTTAAAAAATTAATGTTAAATAGACTGCATATAAATCCCTTGCTACAAAGGCCAGTCTTATGGACTATATTGTTCTCTAGAATGTCATAAATTTCACATATGAGTTTTTTATGATATCTTGGGTGACCATCCAAACCTGGTGAGTTCTTAAGTTTTAATTTGTCAGTAAGGATTGAAATGCCATCACTTGTGACTGCTGTATTTGGCTCATTTCTATACACTTCTTGGCTGGAAAAGTCACTTCAGACTTCAATTTCTCCTCTACATTTTCCAGCTGAGCTTTTGTCACTGAGGTAACTCCAAGATCTCCTAGACCACTGCTGCTCAAAGTGGTGGTCCCTGGACTGGTGCTAGCCTTTGAACCACTGGCAGCCAGTCCCTGTCAAGTTTCTAGAAAAGAAACAATGGTATCTAGTGGGCACAAACTTTGCGCTGTTCTCTGGCACATTGGTAAATAGTAATTGCCAGTCCCCTACATCAAAAAGCCTGAGAAGTGGTGTTTTAGAACACATTCTATAATATCTTTAATACTGAATGCCTTCTATATAAAGCTTTCTTGGTAGAATTTTGTTTGACAGATGGGTTCATTTTATTCATGTTATTTGGATTGGTTCTGCAAATGTACAAACCCTTTTGAGTAATTTGATCTTAAACGTGATTAAATATAATATTTGAATTAATAGTTCACTTTTAATTTTTCTTCAGAGAATATAGAGGATACATTTCTCCTCATGCATAAATGTTGACTGTAGTTCAGAGATTGCCTCAGGCTATGGTAATGTAAGTGACCCACAGCAATCAATATAAAAGCCTAGCAGGGAGATGAGTTTTCCAACTGAGAGACAAGAGAACAGACTTCCATCTGTATTAATAGTGTAGGTGGCAAACTAAAGCAGTCTCTTAAGATGAGTGTTATATCGGTCAGTAAGTATTGAGCATTCTGTGTATTAAAAGCACTGCTATATAAGAAGAGAACAAACTATTATTGTATTGCAAATCCTTCACTGTCAGTAGACAAAAACTGGTAATGTTTAGTATAGTAATAATTTGGAATTTTGTCTGTTGAAATGAAATGGATGTTTTCATTACTACATTGAAACTTTGGTCAACTCGGTTTATAAAACCCAAGTTTCATCCAATTATTGTTGTTGTTGTTGTTGTTGTTGTTGTAGTTATCCTGCCCCTCTGCGTAATGCAACCGGGGCGGGATAAAAGTAATGAGGGCTTTTTTGCACACATGCCATGTTTCTGATAATTAGTCCACCATTTCTACCTGTTAAGAAGCTGCAGTTTGCTTTTTATCTGCTTCAGCTTCCTATAACATATCTTATGTTTTGAAGACTATTTGCCATATCTTTAAACAGAACTTGATTATTATTTTTTAAAAAATATCAAACCATTACCGTTATGCTTCTTCTATTAACTATCAGTTTATACAATTATTTGCTAAAGCTAGAAATCTGACACTGTTTGCATATTTATAGCATATAACTGGTTATTCTACCACAACAAAACCTGATTCTAGCTTTTGCCTCCTTCAGTTACAAACTCAGTTTTAAAAATTGAACCGTATCTTTAACATATGCAAATAGGTCTTGCGTCCCAGTGAGGTACATAGAGGGAAGTTCTTTGCCAACTGGAATCAGGAACCTTGAGAATTATGAGCCAGTGATAAATATTAACATTCTGTAACCATTATTAGAAGATCCTTGGATAAGTGCTGTCCATAAGGTGGGAACTCAAGTCACCCCAAGAGACTTGATTTGGCCTTGTGGACTTCATGGACTCTAGGTCACCTCTCAACGTACTCTTTCATACAAAATTTCTGAGATGGTATGGAAGTATATTAGAAAAGCACATTTCTAGTCTTTCTCTACTGGCAAAAAGAAAGTTTAGTCCCTCATGCAGGTCACACGTAGAGAGAACTGATTGCTCCAGTCTCATTGCTCAGGTGAAAAATGGCCAAGAATCACATGTAAACCAATCTGAGCTTTTGTGAAGAAGAACAAGATAACTATGGATAAAGTGGAAAAATGTTAATTGAAACCATTTACAAAGCAAATCTCTCTATATAGTTCCACATCACAACATCGGTGCATGGCACTGCTTACACTAGAAGGAAAAACAATAAATTGTTTCTCAACTTCCATTACCTTTATATTATCACAAAGCCTGCTATCAAGCTTTATTAGGAATATAGGCATTGGGGTCAGGCTTAGCTTTAATTTTCATTCTAGGTCCCATCATATCGCCTTAGCAATATGGTGAGGCTTATGTTTTAAGACAGAAATGAATTACTAGTGTACAGACAAAGTCATACCAAGCAAAGATGTACCCATTCACTGTACTTTTCATAATGAGACATAGACTGATTTTGAAAAAGGGCCAGGTGCAAAAAAAGGAAGAAAGAAAGAAAGAAAGAAAGAAAGAAAGAAAGAAAGAAAGAAAGAAAGAAAGAAATGAGGGGGGGGGTAGCCTCATAACTAATGGGGCAGAGCAACATAGCTAGTTCTTCAAATCACCAGTATAGGCCCAAATCAAACCTCCTTGAAATTTTCAGATAAGTTTGACCAATTGTTTTTAATAGGCAGTTCTTTCAGCACTAGTTAATACATATACTTATTATCTTCTCACCTCTGGATATATCTGTAGCAAAGAGACACTATCTCTAGTAAGTGTTTGTGGATTTAAATAACACATTGAAGGTGGCTTAAGACATGGGAGAATTATCAGTGTTATTGTAGGATGCCCTGTGAAATTGCTTTGTAAGCCATGAGTAACAGTCCTCTGAGTATCATATGAAATGTTAGATGTGTAGTTATTTGATTATCTGTTATCATTGTAAGTACATTGGTCTAATTAGCCAGTATTTTCTGGCAATATGAGCCAATTCCCTACTTAGACTATCTAGTTGCAGAAGAACAAACCAGTTGTGTATCTAAATGTTGTTATTGTTGCTGTGTGCCTTCAAGTCATTTCGGACTTATGGCAACTCTAAATTAAACTTATCATGGGGTTTTCTGGGGCTGTGAGTATGTGACTAACCCAAGGTCATCCAGTGGATTTCCATGGCTGAACAGAGATCTGAATCCTGATCTCCAGAGTTGTAGTCCAAGACTCAAACCACTACACCCCACTGGCTCTTGTATCTAAATTACTTTATAGTATTTGGAATGCTTATAGGTACATATTTTATAGGCAGACTCAGTGTCTTAAGTTGTATTGTATAACCAGATGTTAAACAAATGGAAATGTCTCCCTGGGGAAGAAGCAAAGACATGTAACCGAGGTATTGAACTAGTGTTGCATTTCATTATAACATTTCTTGAAGGTCAAACAGGTCCAAAATATCTGTTATAATTTGTTTAGTCAGATTAACATAGAGAGCCATCTGTAGGTCTGTTCATTGCTCTTTAATTCAGGTGAGCAGCTGGAGGGGTTGCAGATGGTGCTGGAAAATGTGCTGTCCTAATCTACTAATTAAATGTTTTATTTCCTTTTCTCACACAGGACATAGTAGTTGACTCAAGAGGTAATCTGTTTAACATCCAAGTTAGATAGCTATTTACATTGTTCTCTAGAAATTTTATTGATAACTCTTTTGTCTCACCATTCAGTTTTGAAAAGAATCTCCAAGAAGCCTTACAACTTCAAAATCAGGCAATACCAAAAAGTGAGGGTGGGGGGAGTCCACTAAAAACAAGCAGGGGAAAATAAATCTACTTTACAAACAAAGTTTTGAAGTGGTCAAAGGCTGATAGAACACAAATAGCAATAGCAAGTACATTTCTATACCGTTTATCAGTGCACTTAAGCAGTCCCTAAGTGTTTTACAGTGTGTAAGCTAATTGCCCCCAACAAGCTGGGTACTCATTTTAGCGACCTTAGAAGGATGCAAGCCTGAGTCGAGCCTGAGCGCTTTGCTGGTATTGAACTCGCAACCTTGTGGTTTATGAGTGAGTGGCTCCAGTACAGGCATTTAACCACTGTGCCACCACCATGCTATTAAAAAGTATTCCAACCACTTGCCAAAGTCATCAGTGGAAGAAATGAGTTCCACAATCAAGGTAGTGCAACCAAGAAAGCGGAGTGAATATTTTACCTTGGTTAGTATATCTATAGCAAAGATTGTATATTTTTATGCCTGCAGGTGACAAATAGATCTGAAATGTTGTACCAAAGGACAAACATACTCTCAGACTGTGCCGTAGAACTTTTATTTTTGCATGAAATTTTTAATAAGCGTAGAGTTCTGAAATGGCCTCAGAAAATCGACTCACAAAGTCTGGCAATAGCTGGATTAGGAGCTTATCCACAGCCTGGTCAGTCAGAACAAAAAGTCTTATCTTTCTTTTTCTGCATTGAAAACAACAACAATAACAACTGGCAACATGAACACAGCTGATGCAACAGGTGTATTTTAAGTTATGGTGGGTGACTTCCAAAGGACTTCAGACCACCCATAAGCTGCACATGTTACATTCCAGTCCAGCAAGATTTAGACAAAGTCACCTTTTTGAAGTAAACTGATTCCAACAGCTTGGTAGAGGGTTACCACAGAATCTAGGAACAACTGCCATTTCTTCTTTTCTCCAGAATTTCATTTTGCTCTCTTTCAACATGGTTTTACTAGTGACTCACAAAAGAGGATTTGAAAGTGTTTGCTCTGTAAAATAAGATCTAGATTCTAGTTTTAAATGTGCTCCAGAAAGTAGACTTTAGCAAGATTCAGACATGATTCATAGCAGTCTAAAGCATTCACTGTTTCTTCTTAAAACTTGCTTTAAAAAAAAAAGAGATTTCTTTGGATTTAGACTTCAAATGAGACAATGTGTCAGATCCTTGGACTAGTTCCTACAAAGTCATTGTGTCTTTTTTAAAAAAATTCTGGCTGGTGAGAACTTTCCTGTCTGATTCCTGCTGGGATTCTTTCCTCAGTAGGCACTGGCGTTTGTTCTCCCCTTCACCAGCCTTACTTGAGGAACATCTTCATTTTTGCTGACCGATTTAAGATAACTTTAACTCGGTCACAGAATCTTCTGTGTTAGCTATTCAGATTGCTGTCCTATATATGTTTCCAAGCCCACCAAATAATACTTTGCTTAAAATCTGTGCAGTTGAGTAGTTGTTAAGATTAAATATACCATGGTGTAGGTGAGGGACATCTGGACAAAGTCAAAATACAAAGTAGGCAGCCAAGGACCTTCTCAGATTAATTTTAAGGTTTTCCAGAGTACTGTTCCATTTATATGATGCCTCACTTTTGAGGTTGTTCCAGATTTCCATAGCAACAGTTCCTTGCTCTTTGGCTCTCCTTTGTTTAAGTGAAAGAAACACAGGTAATCAAGTTGACTGTCTTCTTGGCTTATTGGTAGGGGAGGAGAAAACAGACTGAAATGCCATTGTTGACCATGACAGGTCTACTGCTGAAACACAGATGCCCTGAGCAGCCTATGAAGCTTAGATCTGAAGCTGCATATAGCCTGTCACTGGTTGATATTCAGTTGTGGGAATGGTTGATTTTGAGGTCTGTTGCATGGAAACAGCTTTTAATATTTCGTAAAACACCAAAGGCAAGGAAATAGCCAAGGAGGAAAGAAGAATGGTTGTCATTGGAACTGCAGAAGATGACTGGAGGAAGATAGACAAAACTACTTTCAGGCTAGGGAATGATTGCAGGCTGAGGTTTTTTTCTAGCTCATTTGTGTAGATAGTGGGTTATTTAATGTATTTAAATCTCTCTCCCCCTCACATACAATGGTACATGGAGCCAAGCTCTGCACCAGAGGTGCATCAGAAATGATGGAAAGCCAGTGTGATACAGTGGTTAGAATTTGAGACTGGGTCAGGGGGATTCAGAATCAAATCCTGAAATTCATTGGGTGATCTTGGACTAATTTTCAGGGTAGTTGTGAGAAAAAAATGAGTGGAGACAGGGAGAAAGATGTTAGAAAATAATTTAGATTCATATGTTAATTCCCTCACGTGACATACCATGTTGAAGGCTCTCATCCTTTTGGTTTTTTCCTCTGCACTCATCCTGACACTGAAGATTGTAGCAACAGCCAGGTGTATGCAGCAGAGGATGCATCTGAATACCTGAATCTGGTGCCACTTATTAGCAGGATGTAGTAGCTTGAATAGCTAACGCACATGAGTCTGATCTGGCTTGAGTGGGTGGCTGTTTTGATTTTCCCCTAAATCCTGGAATGGTAATGGTTTGGGGTTTCATACAGTCAAAATGAGTTTAGTTATAGTACTTTGTCTTTGCTGTTGTTTTCTCTCACGTAAAATTGTTAAAGTAGAAACAGATATACATGTTAACCTGGTTTCTAAAGCTATCTTAGGAATATGTGCACTTTGCAGAGGTAGTCTGTAAATAAAATCTTAAATCCTTCTGGAGGACTAAGAAAGTAGAACCAATGAAGTCATTTGGCTCTATTGATACTATCCTCCTAAATTAAATGGTAGAAGAACAAGGACTTGTCTGCGAAATATAGCAAGGCCTTACTACTATCTGCCAACAATGCCATTTGTAAAAATTCAAAATTCTTAAAGAGGAAAGGGAGAGATATTGTTCAGCAATTATAGAATTTTCATGTTTGAAATACATGCTATGTTTTCAAAATATTAAATATAACATATTTAGATTTTGATGAACCAGGTGTCATTATATATATAAAATTGTTACATGCATGGATACATTCTCATCCTTTCAAGGAGGACAAAATATGTTAATAGTAAGTTTAAAACCTTAACACAGCTGTTGATAACAGGGAGGCTTGGAGGTTTCTCATTCATGAGGTCGCCATAAGCCATAGTGAACTTGACAATAATTAGCAAGTTTAAACAGCAGCAGTAATTTCAACTTTAACATATGTTGAATATTCCTAGTATACTTTATGCATCAGAATTTGTGGACCACACTTCTTTACACAAAATGCCCTAGAGGGGACACATTTTAGGCTGGAGGGCTGACCCATTTTAGGCTGAGGGCTTCTGATCACTTCATTTTTTTAAAGGCCTAAAATGGCTGGGGGGGAGCAAAAAAATGGTGAGAATGTCTCCACAACCTCTAGGGAAGGACTTGGGACCCAAACAAAACCCCTTTAGTTTTTGGCAGAAAGGGCAGTGATGGGGGTGTGGTTCTTCAAGGTCTCTTGCAGGGCTAATGTGGTCCCCTAGCCTCCTACAGATGCCCACCCCTGCTTTAAAGCATGGTGTGGGGAACTTGTGGTCTTCAAGATGTTGTTTATTCACCTTACATCAGGTCCAAGCAGCATGGCCAATGGTCAGGCATGCTGGAAGCTGGAGTCCAACTACTTCTGGAGACCCACAGGTTTTCTATCCCTATTTCAACAAGCTCTATCTATCTCATAAAACTATGGATCAGTTCATAGATTGTCTCAAATTAATGGTTTCTTTCTTTTCAGACCAGTGTACAGTAACTCGGACTTATCTATTCCTTCACAAATTTTGGTTCTTCAGTGTTGCATATTATTTTGGCAACTGGGCTTTTATTGCAGTAAGTAATCTTATTTGGATATCATCATAGATTCAGTTTAGTGGTTTAACATATCATTATCATATAATTTGCATCACAGAAATGATGCTTCATTCCAAAACTGTTACTTCCATATTCCCTCAACTGATCAACAATAATGTATTATAATAATTTAAATTCACAGGTCTTCTTAATTGGATTAATTGTGTCATGTTGCAAAGGAAAAAAATCTGTCATTGAAGGTGAAGTGGATGAAGATGATTCGGACACAAGTGATGATGAACCATCTCTCTATTACGGTTGACAGCCCATAGTCCTGAAGGTTAAAGCACACAATGTAAACTGTGAAAATGCTATTTTGGGTTAAATGTTGCTCCTGGAAAATAATATTTGCCATTGTTAAGGAGGATAAGAAATGTAAAGCAGAATTGGGAATTTGAGTATCTTATTGTCTTTATAGTTAATTGAATATGTACATATATAGTCACAAAAGAGCTAATTTTATGAAGGAATGATTAAAGAGTACTATATTTTGAATGTACATTTTGATGCTGTGGTGTTATTTAAGTTGCCTTTCATTTGGTCTAGTTTTAAATTATATCATCCCAGATTCCCTTTTGACAGTGGTAAGAAGAATGGGATCATACTTATGTCTTACAAAAATCAGAAGTTTAACATTGCCAGTGATTATTGATGTACAACCAGTGTCAAAAACATACCTGACAGTAATTGTAAGTAATACCTAAGCTGTAAGAAATTTTATATGGAAAATGTTTTCCACTCCAATTTTATATGTAAGTGCAGGGAGATTGGGAAGCAGCACTCAGATTTGCATAATGCTTCCTCTGTCTTCCAGCCATAGGTGGTATATAACCCCACTGAAGAATTGCAAATACCTTTGAACATAGGTTTTCATATAGGTCAGCCATGCAGAACTTGCTTATTGCATGGTTAAGGAGATCCTAATTCAGATAAATACAGGGATCTTCTTATGTGCACCTTAGCTATGGGTCATTTTAGGTTTGGTGGGGCAGAAAAAGGATCAAGAGAGGAAGTCCTCTGTCTTGCCATATATTGTGAGATATGTGGTGGGGAGTGGAGTATTGTCTGGAACGAACCACAGGACTTGGTATATCCAGATGTTTCTCTGTCAAAAGAGGAGTATAAAGGAAAACAGTTTCCCTTCTTCCTCCAGTTTGAAACTACCATGTCTGCAGGTTCTAAACCAGTAGTTGCCAAATGTTGTTAGGCTTTCATTCCTGGAAACCCAGGCCAACATGTCCAGTGTTCAGGAACTCTTGGAGTTGTAGTCCAAAATTTGGGGACCTATTCTTGAAAATCACTGGTTTAAATTAACAGGATGCAAATTTTTAAAAATGTGTTGACTATTAATCTCATAAGTTAGCTACTGTTTCATGTTATTGTAACTCAGCTTAAAAATGCCAAATATTTTGAGTTGATTTAAAAAAAAAGCAGTTGTAACCTGTATCCATTTTCATTTTGTTCAAAGTTATAACTAAATGTAATATATAGATATTTAAAATCATGCAAGATTTTTCTGTCTCATTTTGTAAAATAAACTGATCAGGATCTTGACTACAGCGTTGAAATGTTCTTGCAGCTGCAAAACCTTTATCTAATATTAATTCTAATACTTACCCCTTTTTTAGCTTCAAGTACCATTTGTTAAACAATTACAGTTAAACAAATGAAACAGTTCTGAATATCTTTTCTTAGTTGCAACAATTTTGTATATTTACTCAATTTATCTAATGGCTGGCATCCTGTGTTGCAGTTGCAAATTCATAACCTAGAGTTACAAATCTATAATTATTTCTATTCAGCTATGCTACATATTCACTACCATGGTGCTATTGCAACAGTTGTTAAATGCCCCCCCCAACCCACCTTAAATTTCAGGGGGCCATTCCGAAGGATGGATATCCAATGTGCAGCCAAGTGGGGAGCTTCAGGACTTGGGAGCAGGAGGGGTTTGGCCCTGCAAAGCCCCACTCAGAGCAGCTCCCTGGAGTTTAAGGTGGATTTCAGGGATCAGTTTCTTAAGCCATTTGTAGCTACATTTACCATACCTAGTTACAAACTCAATGCAAGATCTTGGCCAGTATTTAAGGCTTGTCATTTATATTGGCATTTAAATGATTTATTTTAACTTGCTGTAGTTCCAGTCTGGTGAATCATTTTAACTGTAAGCCAGGGGTAGGCAACCTTTTTGAGCCGGGGGCCGGGTTGCTGTCCCTCAGACAATTGGGGGGCCGAAGCACCAAAAATAAATAAATAAATAAATATAAAAATAAGTTTTTTTAAAAAAAATTAAACAATAAAAAAATATGCATGCACACTCTCTCAGCCCCAGAAAAGCCATGGCAAAACCCCTGTGGGAATTTTGCCAAGAAAACCCCAAGAACAAGTAATAACAACAATAATCAATATCATCATAGCGGGCGGCGGCGGGGGGGCAGCGGCAGGACCGCCCTGGGGCTGGTCCAAAGGCCTCTTTGGGCCGCATCTGGCCCCCGGGCCTTAGGTTGCCTACCCCTGCTGTAAGCCATGGCTTCAGTAGAAACACTTGCCATTGCCATTTGCAATAAAAGTCCTATCCTGTTAGAGCAGGGATGGGGAAAATGCTGGTTGTGAGCTACATGCAGCACCTGAGCTGTTAAGATATCCATAAGTACTCAGACCCCCCCAAAAAATTCTTTAAAAATGTTAATTTCCAAATGTCCTCTTGGTCGAAACCAGTTGAAAATGTAGCATTCCCCCCCCCCCCCCCCCCCCCCCCCCCCCCCCCCCCCCCCGCTTTTGGTGTTAAAGAAAGGAACGGAAAACATAGTGGAAAATGAAATGATAACTAGTAGAGCCTGACAGGGGTTTGATTGGGAAATGTAGCCAGAATTGAACTGTTAATATCTTACACTAGTTGGCAAGCAGTTCCCTGTAAATAGTAAATTCTGGGACACAGGCATGTATTATATTTACGAATGGTGTTTCAATTTGTAAAAAAGGTCTTATTATATTCCACTGATTTTTTTTTTATAAACCAATTTCTTATTCTGGAATAATTCACATCTCTGATACATCTCACATTATTAAGACTTCCAATGGCTTCATGAAGAAAACCTCTTAATTTCAGTTGTTGTATAGGTCTATGTCTATGGTGATTACTCAAATCTAGGTGAGCCCACTTGTCTTTTAATCTTAAACCGCACAAGCAGTAAGTCATCTCTTAAATAACAGTGATGACTGTTCTAAGATAACATGTTTGTATCCATGGGCTTGCTTCACTATTTTACATAAATCTGTGCACTCAGTATTATCATATCTAAAAGTGATATCATAGCGCTATATGAGTTGCATGCTTAATGTAAAATTAATCTGTATTCTGTCATAAAAATACATCAGCTATAATCTTGATTAGCAGTAACATGACTGTTATCTTGTTATCTGACACAGCATACTCTATGCATGATTATTTTTTGAAACAAAGATAATATGTATAAATATACTTGGGCTAGTAGACTTATCTCAGTAGCTGCATTTAATTGCATGACTGTAAGATATTCCAAAAGCAAAGCAGCTTCATTTATATATTGCTTCATATTGCGCTATGGGATGTCTAAGCGGTTTACAACTGTAAGCTCATTGCCCCCCAACAGTTGGGTACTCATTTTAGTGACCTCGGAAGGATGCAAGCCTGAGCCCTGGCTAGTATTGAACTCGCAACCTTGAGGCCTATGAGTGAGTGGCTGCAGTACAGACATTTAACTACTTGTATTGTCAGAGATTATTCCGGATTTTATATAATATATTAATAATAATATATTTTTTATTTATAACCCGCCCCTCTGCTCGGCAATCGGGGCGGCTTACAGCAAGTTAAAAAATACAACAATTAAAATATTCCAACTCTCCACGCCCTCCACCCCCACCCCAACCATCCCACCCCTTAAAACTAAATTAAACTATAGTTCTTATATTATTCTTTATCTTCCTGGTTGGCAAGAAACCATTTTGATCCTTTTTAATTACCTCATTTAGTATTTTTAAGTCTATTTGCCATAATAAATGCGTATAATTTATAATCATTATTCATAAGCGAGATCAGTCTATAATTATTTATCTGTTGTTCATCTTTTCCCTCTTTAGCGATTAACGATATAATTGTTCTTCCCCAGGATTCTGGCTTGCCTTCTATGTGAATCAAATTTAACAGTAAATGCCATGGACTACTACAATACACACAATGAAAAAAAAAGGCGACCCTATTGTTCATCGATGCGGAAAAGGCTTTTGACAGCGTTAGCTGGAAGTTTA
>CM034701.1:264963946-264977747 GCA_020142125.1 Phrynosoma platyrhinos | reverse complement strand
GACTGTATTCCCAGATCTGGTTTTGGGCCTGTGATTGCAAGTACCTCCATTTTGTCTGGATTCAGCTTCAATCTGTTTTTTCTCGTCCAATCCATTACCGCTCTAAGACAGTCATTAAGAGGAGAGACACCATCTGAAGTCTGAGTCGATGATCTGGTCATGGAGAGATATATCTGGGTGTCATCAGCGTACTGAAGACACCGCGCTCCATGCCTCCGAATGATCTCACCCAGCGGCTTCATGTAAATATTAAATAACATCGGGGACAGGATAGCACCCTGAGGGATGCCACAATTAAGCTCGATTTTAGATGAGCAACTGTCCCTGAACCTCACTCTCTGGGATCTACCCGAGAGGAAGGAACGGAACCACTGCAGACTAGAACAAAAAACCCAAAGATTTTGTGCCCTTTGGGAACAGAAGTAATTTTTTGGATGAACTTCAAAAAGACTTTATGTTGAAGGTTATACGGTGGAACCTTGGGACCCACGACGTATTTAAGAATCCGCGGATGAGAACGCCCATTGTTCCCAGTGTGGTGTGAGCACACGGCTGCACCACCATTAGGGACAGTGGGACTTGAGCATTCATAGATTTTGGTAACTGCAGGGGGGGGGGTCTTGAACAGATCCTCCACTGATATAGAGGTCCCTCTGTATGTGTATTGATTGTATATACAGGTATTACCACTTGTTCCTCAGGGAAGCAAATAGCTAGGTTGAATGTGCTTGTCAGAGGAGGTACATGCAGATTGCATTCTCAGTTATGTGTGTGTGTGTGGGGTGTCTCTCAAAACAAATTACAAAGTGACAAGAAGATGAACTTGTCTGTGTCAGTTCTGTCTAATTATACCCCCCCCCCCCCCCAAAAAAAGTATGTTTTGATCTGCCATTGAACAATGAGTTATCTTAAACCTTAAACCTCTCTTTTGTGGCATTTACTGCAATCAATATTGAAAGTTTCCTTTTTGGCTGCTTCCACAGGAGTGGATTGATATGTTTGTTTGTTTGTTGACATCTCATTGTAAATTTAGAATAACACTAATAGGGAATATCTGCAGTGTTACTTTTGCTATGTGCAATGTTACTTTTGAGTTTTCTGTATTTAGCAAGCTGTTATGTCATTTCTATGTATAGGCTGAGTCTTCCTTATCCAGAAGTCCAAAATCCATAATATTCCAAAAACCAAAACTTTTTTCATGGGTGCCTAAGATGGTTCACTGTACAGAAACTTTGTTTCATGCATAATTTTAAAATATATATATATAAAATTACCTTCTGGCTAAATATATAAGTTGTATATAAAAACATAAATAAATTCCATGTTTGGACTTGGGTCCCATCTCATTATGTATATATGTGCAAATAGAGGTATTCCAAAATCCAAAATACTTCTGGTCCCCAGCATTTCAGGTAAGGGAGACTCAACTTGTATATACATTTGTTTATTACAATGATATCCTACTTACCTTCTACCAAATTCAGTGACTTACATGACTCTTTATGCTCACATAAAGCTGTATGCCAGGTTGTAAGACATTGAGTGGCTCAGTGCCTACCAAAGGGTTTCATGCTTCAATGGGGATTTGAACTTGGAGCTCCTAAGTCCTAATGAAGGGGTCGGCAACCTACGGCCCGCAGGCCGGGTCTGGCCCACCGAGACCTTGGGACCGGCCCTGCCGCCGCCGCTGCCACCACTGATTTGCCGCTGCATGTGCGCTGCTACCGCACTGCGCACAAGCGTGGCCACCATTTTTGGCATCCAAAATGGCGCCCAACGCATGCGCACGACGGCGGGTGCCATTTTGGAATGCCCAACGGCGCCGGCATCATTAATTGACATTTATTCAATGTGCACGATGCAGGGCGCCATTTTGGAAGGCCCAACAGCGACGGCGCCGTTGGGCCTTCCGAAATGGCACTCTTCATCGCGCGCATTGAATAAATGTCAATTAACGACACCGGCACCATTAGGCATTTCAAAATGGTGCCCCCCCGCGCGCATGTGCACGATGGTGGGAATAGTGCACATGCGTGCACACGGGTAAGCGTGCGTGTGCGCGCGCCCCCAGCACCATTCCCCGGCCCCCAGCAAAAAAAGTTGCCAACCCCTGTCCTAATGCAACATTAACCTCCAAATTGAATAGACTCTTAATATGTACCTTGGTTGCAGTGTTTTACCCAAGGGACCTAATCTCTTACAAACTCAAGTTTTTTGTACCTGAAAAGGCTTTTGGGAATGTTATTTATAAAAGTTCTGATTATAATGACATGTCTATTGTATCTATAGAGAAACATGACAGAAGGTGACAAGTTTATTATTCATAATTCTTTGGTGATCAAATTTGCTTCCCTTTCCACAAGAGACTATTGCAGGTAATTGACTGAAATTAAGAACTAGAAGAAATGTAATATTCTCAGCTGAAATACAAGGACACAATTATCCCTAGTCTGCTGACTAACACAAATCCCTGTGGGGTGATTTTGCATCACTTAAGCAAACATAAGAAATGACAGAAATTGGTCAAAGAAGTGGGGTGAAGAGTTACTGTGAATGTTTGTGTCATAGCAGTCCTTCTGCCAGATGTAAGAATGGTCCTGGAGCCAAATGTGAAGGATGGCAAGAAAGCTAGTGGTGCTCAATACTCAATCCCATGATACGGAACAACACTATTTGGGTAGCATGACAAAATTCTGGTGACTGCAGTTGAGGCCCAGGTGCTTAAAACCTCTTTACAATATTGAAATCAAAAGCCTAGAAAAGCTATGGTTATTTGGGAATATTGTAAATGTGGAATAATTTTTCATTTACAACTGGTGCCTCATCAAGGGAGCAGAAAATTGCACTGCTGATCAACTGCAAGTGTTGGTGCATTTTATGCATTAATCAGGCTTCTAGTAAGCCTCAGAGTGAATAGTGTACAGATAGATTATAACCTTTATTTCAGAATACTGATTAATGTAAGGGTCCTTTAAAAGTTCTCAATGTGGTTCTTGTTTGGTTGGTATAATGATCCACCTATATGTCATTCACCTTGGGTAGGTCCTTTTAGTGTTTGCATACCATTCTCCCAGCAGTGTCAGTGCTATGCTCACCACTCCTTCAACTAACCTTGGCTAACATGGTTGTGATATAGCCAGATGGGTGCCACAAGGTTTTAAAGTACCCTCCAGCTCATGATCCATCAGAGTAGGTCACTAAGTCTCTTATGTGGCAATTACTGTGTAATGATCCTATGATACTGTAGATATCCCATTATTCTTAGATATTTGACTGTTTGAGATTTTGGGGGGAACAGAAGACAAGACAATGTATTTAGGCTTAAACTGCTTTCAATAATTTCAAGAACGCTAAAATGTTTCAAGGAGGGCACTTGCATATTGTCCTGTTGATCTGGAACTGGAAACTTGACTTCCAGTTGCGGCTGTTTGCACCAGTGATGTTGTAGGTAACTGCTTGGGGAGATATATATTAATTCCCGTTTGAGAGAGGGAAAGAATGAGCACATCTCAAGGAGGACCAAAGAATTTCAACCTCTAATAGATTAATTAGAAAGCTGAGAATGCTGAACACCTGCTGCTCTTCTCTTTTGTGAAGGTATTAAAAGTGCAAGGGCTCTGTCTTCCTCTGCATCATATCACTCCCTGGAAGAGAAGAAAGATGGGCATACCTTGTGTCTAACTAAACATGCATCCCATATTAAAAAAATTGTTTTTTGGGTGTTTTTTTTTTTTTTTTTTTTGCTTGACTACTGGGTTTTCCTCTTTGCCTTACTCAAGCATCTGCAAAAGATTCGAAGCAATTGCACTTGTCTTCCACAGGTGCATTTTTGCACAGAGTTTTTAGCCTGTATTTGGTCTAGAGCAGAGATGGCAATCATGTAGTCCTCTAGATGTTGTTGAACTACAGCTCTTAACATTCCTCACCATTGGGAATCCTGGCTGGGACTGTGGTCCAACAACATCTAGGGGGCTTTGTAAGTCCCACCCCTGGTCTAGTAAAATCATCTCAATCTAGAATTTTAAAAAGTGCTAAAAGACTTTGAACATAGTATTTCCCACATTTTACTACCACCACCACCCCTACAAGATCCTTGTGGAAATGGCCTCACACAGGAGCTAACTTCAGCCTGTCAAAATCAACATTCATGAGTAGGCTGATAATCTCTTGTCTTGTCTTGTGTCCCACATAATTATTATTACTATCATCATGGGAAACATAACACCATTTAGTGAACAAAATTATTTTGTCAACAGAGAACAATTCTGCCAGGAAATCTACACTTTAGCTTGGAGTTGTTCAGCTGTATTAGATCCAAGCTAGATTCCACAAATGCAGGAGTACATGGACCAGTTAGTTGGAAAAAAGTAACTTGCATGTCTCATCAGGGCAACATGTATACTTAATATGCATGCAATCTATAGATCTGCAATAGCATTCTGTTTTGCTTCTGTAGCTGGTAACTATGGAAGGTACATGTAAAGGAGTCTTAGAACAACTTTGTGCTCTTTGGGTGAGCAAGCCTTGACAAGAGCTGAGTGACGTTGCCTTTTTGTAAGGATACACTTAAGTATGCTGTGCCATCTGCCTAAGAATTTGCTTTATAGTGCATAGCCTTATTATGCTTGTTTAAATGGCTTTTGAAATCATAGAGAGGAAATAATGAACCATAAACAAGCATGTATGTCTTTTAATACAAAGAATCGGGCATTAGAAGAATAAGTCAAGCTTCTCTGAAAAACACTGGAGAGAGGATTAAAACCAATAGCAGTTGTATTATTTCTGGCTGGCATAGATGCTGCCTTTACAGGGGAAAGAAAAGAAAGAAAGAAAGAAAGAAAGAAAGAGAAAGAAAGAAAGAAAGAAAGAAAGAAAGAAAGAAAGAAAGAAAGAAAGAAAGAAAGAAAGAGAAAGCAAGCAAGCAAGCAAGAAAGCAAGCAAGCAAGCAAGCAAGAAAGCAAGCAAGCAAGCAAGCAAGCAAGAAAGCAAGCAAGCAAGAAAGAAAGAAAGAAAGAAAGAAAGAAAGAAAGAAAGAAAGACAAGGACATATTGGATATAAATGAATGATGAATGACAGGCAAACAAAAATAAATTGGACTAGGAAAAAAAAACACTCTGGGGAAGAAACCCCCCATCAGTTATGATGACACAAAATCATTAATGGAAATCATCTAAAACAGAACAACCATTTTCTAAAAAGAGAGTGAGGAATTCTGCTAAATTAAGATGGGTTGTAAATAAAGTTAAGATTGATTCTATGCTCTTTTTCTGGAAAAAAAATATTTAATTGAGATGAAAAAATACGAATGCATAGGATTGGATCTAGCGTTTTGCTCACAGAATAGCTTTCCATCATGTAAGAGAAGCTTGGGAGAAGACAAGGAAGGCATAATAATACATGCCAATCTTTGATCAGAAAAGATTATCATAACTTTCCTCCAAAATGTGTCCAATGCACCTGCCTGGACTGCTAACACCTGGAGCTGCAATTTCCAAAGAATGGGAGTGGTTTGAATGCTCTTTAAAATGCCCCTGTCATCTCACCCCCCCCCCACCCCCCATTCTGTCTTGGGATACATCTATACTGTAGAAATAATGCAGCTTGACACCAGTTTAACTGCCATGGTTCCATCCTACACGATCCTAGGATTTGTAGTTTTGCGAAACACCAGCACTTTTTGGCAGAGAGGGTTAAAGACCTTGTCAAACTAGAGATTCCAAGATTCCATAGGATGGAGCTGCAGCACTTAAAGTGGTGTTGATCTGCATTATTTCTACAATATAGATGTACCCTTGTTCAGTATCATGCTCATAGTCTCATCATATGCAAATAGTTGATTGAGCCCCAAGCCTTCTCTGCCCAAAAGTGCTGGTGCCTCATAAAACTACAAGTTGCAGGATTCTTTTGACTGGAGCCATGGCAGTTAAAGTAGTGTCAAACTGCATAATTAGATGGCACCAAAACAGAAACAACCAATTTTGAGTCAGATCTGGCTTCCTGACTTTCATACTTTGAACTGGAGCAGGGCAAAGTGGTACTTCAAGCAGTACTTCCATAAGGAAGTTTCCAGGGAAACGATGAGCAATGGTTTGTCACTTTCTGTCTGACTTGTCTATATGCCAGAAATAAGTGGTGCTGTTCTAAAGCAGTCCCACAGATCTTACCCACTCCTTATGGTCAATGGTATTGACGATCTGATGAGATGAATGGCGTTTGACATCCCATCAATCTCTAGGCAAAGCCTGTCAACAGGCTATCAAAGATCCATAATGGGCTCAAAAGTCAGATGTGAATGTCCAGACATTAAATGGAAACCACATATATTTAAAACCGGAGAAAGGCCACTTGCTGTCTGAACAGTCATCTAAATATGGTTATGACGTTTATATCCGAGATACTGTTTGTGTTACCTTTAAAGAGAAACAAAAGAACTTCATGCTTTTGTCTAGTACCCCAGTTACTTTATATGTAGCATTTAATAGTTGCACAAAGGAAACACAGGAGGGTCTCAAAAAGAAAAATATACCTAGCAAACTCGGGGAGTATCATATAAGGTACCAAATAATTTTTTTTAAAAAAAAAATGAACAGAAAGTAATTAAAGAACATGAAGAGAGTAACTACTAATTATATGATGAACTAAAATTACACAAACCAAAAAATGTCAAGAAAGTAACTAACAGTTACATAATCATATACAGAAAGTAACAGTATTTTGCAAAATTGACTTTACTGACAAAATAGTATTTACAATAGCAGTACTTGACTGAATGGTGAAAGTGCCAAATAGAAGTCCATGAAAAGAATTATCTCCATCAAAACAACTTCAAGTTTTGTATCCTGGAGTAAACGCTCCTGCACTTCCCTGGGTGTCAAGCTGTAGCAGTGAAATAATAAACAAACCAATTTCACAGAGTGTCAATGACTACCTCCAGATGTCTGAAGTCCATTAAAAAATAAAGATAACCAGGTAACTTTCCATAATGCATTCCAGACTTCAAGACTCCAGTGCATACAAACATAGCAATTTATAAGCACAATATAACTATTAAAGTATGATGCATTATAAAAAAAAATACAAGGTTCTTATCATTCATGAGTAGCTATCTTGTCTCGCAAGTATTCAGTGGCATGGAGGAGCATATGAACTAGTTTGCAAGTGGTTACCCAGAGGACACTGACAGTATCTTTGCTTTAAATGGAAAGCTGTTTGAAACCAATCCAAAGGAAGAAGACAAAACTGAACCTCTGATGCTCCAAATTCTAACTCAACTTGAATTATGCAAAGGGATCTTGTGAAGGTCCTACTAAATCCCTTTGCATACTGATTTTCCAGACTAACAAAGTCATGTCTTTGAGTTTCAGGTGGCGATCTTAAAGTCAGTCTGAATGCAGGCATGCCTCAGTTAACAAAGCCTCTGACTGAAGGGCAAAGCAGACCACCCTGAAGAAGTGGCTGTGCACTGCCCCTATGAGCGCCAGATCAGGAACAAAACAACTGCATGCTGTGGGCCCGATCAGGACCAAAAAGAAGTGACAAAATGCTTTTCCATGCTTCTTTTGATGTGTGGTGTGTGAACGCCATGCAAAGGAGCAATGTAACGCTGCCCGCCATGTGGTCAAAACGCCATGATGCTGGCTTGGGGGTGGCATCGGGGCATGCATCATCCAAACATCACACCCCTAGGACAGCGCTTAGTGCCAGTCTGTACAGCCCCAAAGAAGCTCCCTTTTACAAAGTCTTTTTGACTATTTAGCCCCACCTTTTCTTTCTTGTCCTTGGACAAGAAAGCAGCATTGACATTGGGAGGATAGGGCAGGAAGCAAGACTCAGAAACACAGAATTTCAGTGTTAGGGTGCAGCAGTGTATCTGCAGTAGACAAAGCACTACAACTTGACCTGGGAAAGAATGGGATTAGTCTCAACCAATCCTGTAGCTGTGTCCCTGTCTGTAGCAGGCAAGGTAAACAAGCAGCTCCCTCCACAATTCTTTACAGAGCATGCATGAAAAGTAAAACAAAGAATAGGGGGAAGCAGATAACCCTGCTTCACTGCCAGTTCCCGCCAATTTGTTAAAAAGGGACACCTCTATACATCTGGTTTTGTTGATGTGTGCTTTCAGGTCATTTCCAAGTTATGATGTTGTTAACTGCCTTCGAGTCGATCTTGACTCATGGCAACCCTATGGATGAGACATCTCCAAGACCCTCTGTCCCTGACTGCTCTGCTTAATTCCTGCAACCCCTTAATACCCATGGCCTCCTTAACAAAGTCCATCCATCTGGCATGTGGCCTTCCTCTCTTCCTACTTTCCTCCACTTTCCCCAGAATTATTGTTTTTTCCAAAGAGTCCACTCTTCTCATGATGTGTCAGAAGTACAACAGTCTGTTTGGTCATCTTGGCTTCCAGGGAGGTTCCTGCCTTGATCTGCTCCAAGACCCATTTGTTTATCCTTTTGGCTGTCCATGGGATCTTCAGCACTCTTCTCCAGCACCACATTATCTCAAATGCATTGATTTTCTTCCTATCATCTTTCTTAACTGTCCAGCTCTCACATCCATACATGGTAATAGGAAATACAATAAACCCACCCCAAGGTTTTCTTGGCAAGATTTGTTCAAATGAGGTTTGCCATTGCCTTCCCCTCAGGATGAGAGACTTGCCCATCCTGGGCAAGCTGTACTTCAACACTCCACTCTACTCCATCTGGCTATCAAAAAAGAAATCAGAATTAAAATGGAGGCTGGTGAAAGAAAAAGGCATTCATGGATGTAATATGGAAGAAACCTTCAGGTGGTCTGTAGAAGTTTCAAATATTTTTGTTCACTTATGCAAGGCTTATGCGAGACTTGGGCCTCGTTCCCGCTATGATTTAAAATGATTTGCTGATTGAGTTATTTGTCGTTCCCATTTGAAACCGGTTCCAAACTGACTGCACTCAGTTTCAGTAGTGATGAAGTGAAGGAAATACAAAAGAACCGCTCTTTCCTGACACTAGTTTTTTGGCAGTTCTTTTAAAAATGATTAGCAAGTGTGTTCAGCAAGTGGGAACAACAGATCTGAATTACATCAAACTGGAGGGGGGGGTTACTGGGGCAGTGGTTTGGTACAGGGGTGTATCTCATCCCTCACTAGTTTTTGGGGAAATATGCCATCCCCCCCTTCTTTCCCAGGACCCATCCTACATTCCAACCCTTTGTCCAAGACAAATTCCAAAATGCCCCCCATTCTGAGCTTGACTAGGAAGCATGTCCTAGAAGGCTGGAAGGTCTCCACCTCAACTCCCCATGTCCTCCAAGTCCTGCAAGGCTAGGGGGGCACCACCTCAACTCCCCATGTCCTCCAAGTCCTGTAAAGCTGGGAGGGGAGCACCTCATCCAGGGGAGAGTCCTCCATATGACACCCATGGATGCATGCATCCTGGGGGAGAATTCTGGCCATGGCACCCATGACTCCCTCCCGTGTTTTTTTGAATGTGTTGCCAGTTGTGTAGATGGTTGACAGGCATTTTGAAGGGGCACAAACTAGTGGGAATGATAATCGTGCCAAAAAAGAAGCAAATAAAGAAAAGACTCGCTTCCATATGGAAGCGACACATTGACTGGAATTGATTCACCAACCCGGAGCGAAAGCGAATCACAACCCAGGTTAAATGTAAGTGGGAATAAGCCCCTTATTGTTTCATTTGATATGTGCAGTGTGTTAGTTTTGAATGGTTTGCCCATATATGTTCAAGTGCTGTTCTTTTTTGTGATATAGGAACCTATCCCTATTTTTTCCATGTTATTTCTGCCTCTGGTACTAAAGTTTCTGTTAAAGAAGCTTTAACAGGAATACAACTGTTTGGTTAACTGAGGTATACCTGTGCAAGCAAAGTTGCCTGCAAAATGAAATCCAAAGTCAACACAATTTCCTTGCAGAGGCAGTATCCTTTTGCTTGCATATACTGGTTTCATGCATTTGTGGAAATAATATTTTATTAATGCTGTATTTTCAATCGAGGCAGCAACAGAAAGTCCATGGGAGGAGCTGAGGCCTAAAGTCAGTACATGCTTAGTGGCAAAACTCCAGAAAGTTTCTTTTAATCCGAAAATTAAAATACCGAGCAGTGTCTCATTTAGAAATAATAGAAGGCACTTGTATACATTGTTTGTTGATTAGACAGTGCCACTTGTTCTTAAAACAAGTTCACTTCAGATTGTTCAAAGAATGGAAAATCCTCACATGCCTCACAAAATGCTTCTCTGGGCAACTAACAAAATGCATCTGTAATAGATCTGCAGTGGGGTGTAGGGGAGAGGGGAAAACCTAAATTTGGCAATCCTCAGCTTCTATGGTTATAATAAACCCTTTAGAGGCCCTAAGCACTTAAAAGATTTAGGTTCCCCCATATATATCTAATTCAAAATATAAACCATAATCAACCCTAAAATAATAATAAATTTTTTTTCGAAATGAACCAAAACCTATAATAAGATGAAAAAGTAATGTTTATTCCCCAGAGTAGTGGTGAATTCCCAAGATTAGTGTATATCCTTATCTTCTATTGTTACTATTTGTATTATTGTATATAGTTTTATATATGTATGTAATTTTTTCACTTATTTTTGGTGGAACCTGGTTCAGCTTCACCCTTTGCAGTTTTGCACCATGCAGTCCATGGCAAATCCGGCAATGGAAAATTTCAGTGGTGCCCCCTTCCCTTAATGCTCTAAGCCAGGGGTAGGCAACCTTTCCCCTTTAAGGGCCGAGGGACTTCAGCTCCCAGAAGCCTCAGCCATGTTGGCCAATAGTCCCATGTTGGCCAATAGCTCCTGGGATTCTGGGAGCTGAAGTCCCTTGGCCCTTAAAGGGGAAAGGTTGCCTACCCCTGCTCTAAGCACATGCTTATTTTGCTTAATAGTTAATCTAGCCCTTGTGGGTTCCCCTTCCCTTATCCATCTTCCTGCACCCCATTCCATACTATTTCGGTTAGGAATGAGAGCATGGGGCTTTCCAGAAGCTGTGTGAGACCTAGAGATGTTCCCAGGCTTGATAGAAATTGGAGTCTACAACACTGGGCATGTCACATGTTTCCTCTCTTTGGTGTATATGTTAGACATTTTCTAGACCTTCAAGAAAGGCATTTGGGATGGAGGAGAGTTCATTAGTGAATGTGTCTATGTTAATTTATCTTAGGATCCTCCAAGCCCATGCAATCTGATAGCTATCAGCATCTCTGCTTTAAATTATGGTTTAAATTATGCATTTTGTTAAACTTTTGGCCCATTAAAAATACAACTTGCAATGAGGTAAATTGCTTAGGAATATTTTTGTTTCATATGATATTGACATGTTTTATACAACACTGAATGCTTCTTGCTCCATCCTGAGGATACATGTTCTATTTGCATTAGTATGACTGGTAGCCAGTCTTCTCATGAAAGTTAGATTGTCCATTTAGCAAAAGAAAACTGGGCTGTTGCCAAGCCAGATACCCAGATGGTGTTTTGTTCCTGCTTGCCATGAAGGGTGGAGTCATAAATAATGGCAGCGTAGGAAGATAAAATGAGCCAAATTAAATCCAATCTTCCCTCATTATATATATATGCTCATGTTCAGAAAACTAAAGAGAGTGAGCACTTTTCAGATTTCAGAACCACCTCTGGGGGAGAGAGGCAGGAGTGAAATGACTCATACACCTCCAGAAGAAGACTCAAAATGAATCTGTTGCCATAGGTTTAGTGTCATAAACTCTGTAGAAAGGCTGGGGTGAGGAAGGCAGAGCAGAAAAAGGAGTCAAGTCTCTGTCACTGTAGTGATCTAGATATAGTTCTGTCTGAAGCAAAAATGAAACATAATAAAAAAAATTGGCTCAGGAAATCAAGTATCATCTTTGCAAAGTTTAGAGTAAAAGAAGTGGTAGTGATCTCATGGTAGCGAGAATGTGGGAAGCATGAATACCCCCATATGCTTCTTGTGGTCACAGAGGCCAGCAGGATTGAAGAAAGCTCATATAAATGTTGCAGATCCTCACACAGGGATGCTTTTGAACACCTGGTCCCTGTTTATGATATCATGTGTGCTCTTTCTATGTACTAGAAGTTATTATAGCTGATACTCTTTCTTCAGTGTGCTCCAGTATACATTGAATATTGTCTTAATCTGGATTTACTTGTCCACTAGCCGAATTTGAGACTTGGGCATTTCTCAATTGTAGGGTGACCAGCTGTCTTCTTTTTTCAAGACATGTCCTACATTTCAGCCTTCTGCCCAGGAGGAATTTCAAATGTCCTCCAATATGAGTATGACTATGAAGAATGAATTTATATTTATACAGTCACCCCTCTGTTCTCGTGAACTTGAAGTCTGCAGTTTTGCATATTCATGGAAGGGCGACCTCAGTTAAAATCAATGGGCCACCCCCCATTCAAACCTATGTGGCTTGAATATTTGCAAATCTCTGTTTTCCCAGGGAGGGTCCAGAACGGGTCTCCCATGAAAACGGAGGACCAATTGTGTTAAGATTTTTAGCTTTTATTTTGTAATGTCCTACATTTTCCTGGAATGGCTTACATTTTGCAGTGCTTGTCCTCCTTTGTGGTTAGGACATCTGGTCGCCCTGATATATTATGTTTCTTTGGATCCAGTACTTTTGGTGTGAGCTGTGGGATTTCAAATCCACGGGGTCAGGAAGACCATGTTTGAAAGAAATAGAGACCTGATATATCGCAAACTGTTTTGAATGTCTCTTCACTTCCAAACATTTCTTGCTGTGCAATATAAAGGGTGAAGTACTATTTAAGAAATAGAAGCTCAAAGGTCATTTGAGCATACAGAACTAAACTGTGTGTTATAAAATTGGGGTTGTAACATGTGTGCAGCTGTATTGCCTTGTGAAATGCAAATCTGTGCCTGTTCACTCAGTTTCACCCTGTTCGATAGGATTTCCTTCTATGTAAGTAGGTAAGTAGTAAGTAGATTGCAGCCTTAAGCTACAAAAGCATATTCCCTTAAAATATATCTCAAGGAAATTTTAATCCCTCTATGTAAACATTTTTCAAACGTATTGTAAGATTTAAAGGCAATAATGTTTGTAACAGCCCCCATTAAAATCATAGTACTGAGTTTCCTAGCAACATTTTCTCCTTCCTTTCCCCCATCTCCTTTTCTTCATGTCTCAGTCTTAGATTTTAAGTTCAAAAAGGTTGCTTTATTCACACTAGTGAAAAGATGTGTATGAACATCTTTTGAAAATCCAGTTTTCAATAAGTTAACTAGTGACTTCCAAATATGCCTTACATTCTCATCAATTTATTTTTTTTAAAAAAAACCATGAAGCAGAGTTGCCATGGTGATGAATTCATGTGGATTTTTGTAGATCTGCTTACATTTATAGAAATCAAACCAAATTGCTCTACTAAAATTGGCTTTCCATGACCATTCACACTGGATAAAACACAGATGTGCTTTTTCTGCCTGAAACAAGATGTTAGGTGACATCTTCTGGAGCATCCTTTACAGTTTTTTCCCCCCTATAGTTCATTCCCTTGACTATCCTCAAGTGATTTTCATCATTTTAGGGATGCTATAAAACCTAAATATAATAGTAATTGTTACCAAAACTGCAAGGGTCCTGAGTACCCACAATTAATATTCAATAGGGAATTTTATTAGTTTAATTAATAGCAGCTGAGAGAGCTTGAACAACTCAAAGCGGGGATCAAACCTGTGTATATCAGTTCTGAGAAACAGAACTCCAAAGTGCAAGTTCCAAAATAGTTTTATTTATGAATCAAAGGGAATCACCACTCATGTAA
>CM034701.1:264950590-264962572 GCA_020142125.1 Phrynosoma platyrhinos | reverse complement strand
TTAGAATCTTTTCTAGTTCTTTCATAGTCACCCTCCCCATTCTTAATCATCTTCTGACTTCCTGACTGCAGTCCCCATTTCTATCAATGTTTGATCTCAGGTATGGGGATTCTTTTACTATTTCTATTTCTTCATTGTCCAGATTGAACTAAGGTAACAGTACTCATTGTCTTAAGGTAACAGTATTTAAAACTACATTTAAACTAAAACTAAAGATAAGCTAATGATGCATTATGATGTCTGTTCGTAAAATTATTAGTTTATATTATTTCCAGGGTAGGGGGATGAACAATGGATATAATAGAAGTGGATCCTATGAACCATGTTAGCCAGGTAAGTGACTTGACAGGAAGAACAATTGATCAAACAGCTTTTCAGAGCCACTGTAAGAAGACAGAAAAGAGAGAATCCACAATGAGGAAACCTACCAAGTCCTAAACCTCTGCCAGGGTCATGTTAGAAGATTGGAAGGGGACAGGAAGGTTGGAGGAAAAATAAATATAACAGCCCCCAGTTTGGCATATTCTCCTCAACCCCTGGGGGAAGGAGGTCATAAGAATGGGGACTTTTGGATTCAGCTGATTCACAGCCTGTCCAGATCCCCCTCCCATTTTGCTAATAGCACCATTGGTGCACCTTGATCAACTAAGCTTTCCATGCAAACCCAGAGGAGTTTTGCAGGGGTGGACCTTTCCCTCTGTTGGTGGAGCAGAGAGGAAGACCACACTGCATTATAGCCCTTGGGATACCCACCCAGAGACACTTGGGCTCCACTGTCTGTCTGCACAGTGTCCTTCTACAGTATTCTGAGTACGTTCAGAGATTTCGCACATTTCATACCGTAAGACTCATAAAACAAAACAAGACCAGGAAAACATGGAGCATCTTTGCTTCTCATGGGTCATCCATCGTCCCTATTTAGATGAAAGCCTGAAAGGCCAAGGCAAAATATGGGCCATGCAGGATAAATTGTGGCCAAGCATGATGTTTTTCTTTATTAATTAAAATATTTATGTACAACCTCATATACACTCAGGTCCTCTGTGGGTCCTGCCTCAGGTCAGGCAGGACTACGTTGGCAACTGTGAGCCAGAGGATGTTTTCTTTAGTCACTCCTTGAATGTGCAATGACCTGCCTGAAGAGATTTGACAGCTGAATATGCTGTCTGAATTAAAGACAGCATTAAAGGCTAGTCTCTTCTAGCACATTTATCCAGATTATTTTATATTGTAAATTTTAAATTCGGATTGTTTTAATATGCATATCTCTTGTCTGTTCTTTTAACTGATTTCTGTTTTAACCAATGTTGTCTTTGTAACTGATATTATGTATTTGTTGGTCTGTTGTTGTTCTCTGCCTTGATCCATGGGGAAAATCAGGTAACAAATAAATGTTGTTGTTGTAAATAAGATTTCAAGACAAAAAGTTTAAAATTAATATTGTAAGGCAATGTGCAATGATTTTAAATGGTGTAAACCAGTTTAAAACCTCCTATTAAGTATGTTAATTTGTGCCATTGCACCATACAGTTGCCCCTCCATTTTTGCAGACCTTCAAGTCCATGCACAGGCGGCAAACAGAGGGGGACAAGATGATTTTCTGTTTTCAGGGGGGAACAGATCCCCCACAAGAACGGAGGGGCAACAGCATTGTTAGTAATCATGGAGCACATCTGTTAAGTATCAGCTTTAGCTCCCCAGTTCCTGGCTTTGTGGAAATCGAACCAACATGATATAGGCATAACTCTGGTCTAAAACCAGTAGGTTTTTGATCATTGGATTAAAGTGCTTTCATGACTAGAATGGGGAATTATTGTGCTACCTTAGGGGAAAAAAAACACTGCACGGAATTAGCATGGTGAAGGAGGAGTGAGAACTGGCTTCAAATCCCCAGATCACTGATTTTCACATTCATTCTCTGCAAAATGAGTGTTTCATTGGCCTGCCTCACAGTTTCATTTTGAAGATGAATGTTGTAAGGATTCTAAAGGTCTCTTCAGGCTGAAAGAGCTAGACACATAACCAGTGAATGCTGTAGTTTAAATCGGTTGCTTGTTGTAACGATGATAAATTTCAGGGTCAATGCAAAGAAATTATGACTAATACAATATACGTGCCCCATGATTATTGACAAACAGACACTGCCTTAATATGCCTTTTTGCCTGTCAATTTAGCCAGCAAAAAGGAAGAGGTCAGGTAGGCTAGAATTTTTTCCCCCTGTGAGATTTTTTGTGTCTTCATAGGCAGAACTTTTTATAAAATCTGAAAATAACCTTCTCCTATTTAATTCCAGCATCAAGGATTTAGAGAAACACAACATCAGAGGCTCAACATTAGCACACGACACTCTCAAGGATTAGTGAGCTCCAGTGGGACCAACTAATAAAAATTGCCCCTGTCAGGATCTTTAGGTCCTGCCATGTTTATTAGCCATATATTCTGTGTATATTTTAGAATACTGGGTGATGGGTTATGCTGTACTAGTGATGCTGGGTGGATTGGAGATTTTCTCTTTTTTTGAAGATGGCTAATGAGCAGATGTGAGGGGAGGAAAAATGGTTTGAACTGTCAAGGTTAAGTCAATGGGAACACTTGGTATGGAGAGGCAAAAGGGCTGTCCTGCGAGCAGGATTGTTTTAGTTAAAAGACAAACGGGATGTAACCGAAAGTGCTTCAGTCGTGTCAGTATGAACAACTATGTCAACATGAACAACTATGCTATGAACAACTTTAGTTTCCTGAGTAAAGCTTTCTGAAATGACAGAAGATGATTTTCTGAACTGAAGTTAGCCAGTGCATGACAGTCCCATAGTCTAGTAACCTAAGGCTGGAGTAAACGGGCAGGAAAAAGTGGTTTGATCCTGCTTTTTCCCAAAATGGGTTGAAACCCTGCTGCCCACATGACCCACTCTCAAGACATGCTGCTGGGTAATCCTTTTTGTTGCCACCCCACCATACATGCATACTGTCACACAAACACCGTGCCAGCGATCCCCAAGTACTTCCCATGTTTGCCCAGATGCCATCCCATTGCATAGCCATGCCTTTGATTTGCCACATAGATACATGTGCAATGCTCCGCCTGTACAGGGCATTAGTGCATCAGTGTGCAAGCGATATGTTGGCAAAGCACAATCCTGGAGGCCTCCCCTACATGCCCCTTCACCCTATGCCCCCCTGGTTGGACTGTCTGGTTTGTGTATATTTTAATTACATCCATTAGAGTTGTCACACTTTCATTTCTTTGCTTTCTTAATTAATAATAATTAATTATTATTATTGCATTAATAATAATAATAATAATAATAATAATAATAATAATAATAATAATAATAATAAGTATTATTTAGAACCTGCCTCTCTGCTCGGCAATCGGGGTGACATACAACAGATTAAAAATACAACAGGTAAAAACAATTCCAACCTCCCACCTCTAACCCACCCACCCCTTAAAACACAATTAAACTATCATAGAGTTAAAATCAGATTCCAAAATAAAATATAATACATTCAATCCAATCTGGCCTACATATCGGGGTGTTTATATGCAGGCGCAAAGATGTGCATCTTCTACCTTGAGTAGAATTATACCAGGTTTTGTTTGCTCCGGTTTTTATCCCCGGAGCGTGGCTTCATCATCTAAATGCCCAACCTTCAAAGTGGTTGGAAACCATCTTATTTGGCCTGTCTGTTCCACCCCATAGTTCCCCAGTATTCCCATCAGTGTCAGAGGGGTGGGCCTGGAAGTTACAATTCCGATTTTCTACAACATCTCTCAAAGTAACACTAGCTTTATGCAGGCATTCATGTGTTTGTAGGCCTGGAGATGACATATTCTCCAACTGTTCCAGTTTGGCAGGGACAGTCCCAGTTAATCCTATTCCATTCCTATTTCCCAGCTGCTTGTAAATTGTCCTAGTGTATCTTTTCTCCTCCTACTTAGCCCCATTATCTTCAATTGCTGCAAGCTGAGATTAAAGTGCAAAAGTACTTTGCACTCAATAGGGTAGAATCTTTCTCTTCTCTGTAGATGCAAGGAAAAGGAAACTGCTGCAGCCTCTCTTAGCTATCTGTTCTTCCTCATCAATAACTGTTGCCATCTTGATCACACTCTAATGTTGCTTGGGGTCATTTGTCCACTTTTCATCTGTGAAATGTTGGGTTTGAGATGTGGATGTGATGTAACCACCCACTTATGAATATCCGCACATGCCTGGGAGCTTACTAGATCTTTGCACTCTGAGTGGGAGGATCTTCACAGGGCTCTGTAGTCATGTTCAGTTGCACAGGACTTTCCAATTATATTTGGTGGCAGAGCTCCTGTGAGTGTGAACCTATGCAGAAACACACATTGTTCCTCTCTTTGTATCATAGCAGGTTCCTCAGATCCTTTCATTCTCTCTCTTGCTCTGGAAAGCTACAGATTCCATCATATTCTAATCCAGTGATTCCCAAACTTTGGTTCTTTAGGTGTTTGGGACATCAGTTCCCAGAATTCCTGATTGTTGATGAAGCTGTTTGGGGTTTCTGGAAGTTGAAGTCCAAAACACCCAGAGAACCAAAGTTTGGGAATCACCGCTCTAGTCAATTTTATGGAAACAAAAACCAGGAGCCAGAAATGTGTAAATGAACAGGTGGGTTGTGCAATAGGTCTAGCTCAGTTCTCAATGGTTCCTGCTTAGGTTTGTGGCCTAAAGCAAGTTGGCTTCCATTGGATGCCTGGTAAGGAAATGGCAAAACCTGCCCCCCGCCTCTGACTTTGGGTTCCTCCCCATTATATAGTGGTTTAATAAAAGGTGGGACTTTTCCTCACATGGGAATATTAAGATCTCTCTCCTCTGATCTTTTTGCTCTATATGTTAAACTAACCCCAGAATCTTATTTTGTAAAATGTGTAGAACAGTTGTCATTTGGCTTTTTCCAGTTATAAGTGGGAGAGTAAATAAACACATAATAATAAATAAGAATTAATGAGTAAGCAACCCACAATTATATGAGCTGTGAACAAGTTCATGAGTTATCTGAAACAGTCCTTTTGAATTTCATAGCATATACTGTTTTTTCCCCTCACTCAGGAGGGCAACCAATACTAATTTCCAGGCTGCAACTAATTAGCTATCATAATAAATTCCCATAACGAGGGCCCAAGAGTACTCTTTCATTTTGGAACAAACCTTTTGACCTCGATATAAAAGTACACATTTATCTCTGAATTCATTTGCAAAGTAACATGCTGCATCGATAGTGCAATTCAATTTTAGGACAAGATGTCAAGATCCTTTGGGAACAAGCTTATCCATGGCCAAGTACAAATGTGGTGTAAGTGTAACTTCCAAAGAGATGCTATCTACCCTATCTCTGTTCTTTGTGCCAGAAAGCACAATTTCTGTTCATTAAGATAAATTCTATGCTAAAGTCAAAAGTTAATATGTTTTCCTTTGCTTTGTGGGGAAAATGTGGTTGTGAGAAGGGAATTTAGGAATGGAGGACTTTATTTGGGCTCACAGAAGAATGGTTCATAAAATACACAAGGCTGCTAATAACTATCCCAAAATTTAGGAAGACCTTTGCCTGGGAGTGCTGTTGGGAAAACTACATTAGACAACAGGCATCAGGGTCTTTTATCCCAGCACATGGCTAGGCAGTATACTTGGGCATTCAAGAAGAGGAAGCGAGAGGCAGTGCCTTCATTTTCCCCATAAACACAGCAGAGTGCTTTTAGGGTCACAGGAATTCTCAGCCCAGCTAAGTAAGCCAAGATTAAAAAGAAAGGGGTTGCACATTGCTGGAGGGAATAACAGTGCAATCTTACATTTGCCTAGTCCTGAGCCAATCTCATTGATTTCAATGGAGTTAATGCTTAGATAACCTGGGTTTAAGGATGTGACATATTTTTCTCACCTGAGGTTTAGGCTTTTGTTCACAGAAGAAGAAAGCACTGTCAATGAGCACATTGTATTAATGCCCCTGCTGGTATTGGACTTCTCAGTTTCCCTTGTGAATTATCCCTTTCCCCTTTACACTTTGAGATATACACTGAAGTCTGATGTCAAGTGGCAGGGAAGTTTTTCTCCCACTGGTGTCCCCCAGGCCTTATATCCATTGATCTAATTTTACAACTGACATCGCAGACAATAACTAGAAGGTAGGTCCTTCAGGCAAATTGGCAAGTCAAGCATTGAAATGGCTTAAATGGATGAATGTTTGAATCTTTCGTAATAATAGTTCTATTGCTTAGGTAGATTTTTTTTTAATCTCTGACCGAAATGGCATTGCAGCAATCTCCCCCCCCCCCCCCCCCGACTCTAACCTTTATAGTCTTCCTTGATTCAGAACAAGAAATGCCGCTGTCACCACCACCCTCCCCTCCCTCCCTTTTCAGGGGAAAATCCAACTGTTTGCAAGTGCCAATTATATACTATAATGCTTGAAACTTTGTCCTGGATTAAAATTTGTAGTCACAGCATTCTAGTTTGCTTTCTGTTCAGTGAACTGAAATTGCTTTTCTTGTTTACCATTCACAAGAATCTGAAATCTTGTCTGGTGTTGGCAGTTGCTGGGTTTTTCTTCTCTTTTCTTTTATTTTGAAATGCACACACAGCCTGCAATCCTGCCATTGCAAATATTGATTTTTATAACGTTGCTTTGCTCCAGTCAAACATTTGTCACTTTTTTCTTCTAGAGTTAGATATTTACTGGAAGATAACTATCGCAGATAAGTTATGACGGTTGATTTTTCAAGGACAATAAAAGAGAAGTATGTCTCTTCAGTAATGATACTTTCTGTTTTATTATTATTATTTTGTTCCCCTTAAAGAAAAAGAACGCATTCAGGGTAAGTGTGAGGAATATACTTTAGACAGAGGTTTTGTTTCTACTGACATCTGTCATCTTTGGGAATGTGGACACGGCAAATATCCATTCCAGAGCAGGTCTCATTCATCTTCTCCTAAACTAACCTATCTTATATCCAACTTTACATCGCATTTAGGTAAGCCACTCACTTCTTTCTGTGTTGATGTCAGTTTCCCCATTGCAGCAGCTTTGCAAGCTGAACAACAAAGAGCCTTGGGGCATCCTGAAAATTAACAAATGTTGTTATCATGTGTTTTAACAAAAACACTCCAACTTCATATTATATAACAGGTTTTGTTGATGTTGTTTGTGTGCCTTCCAGTTATTTCTGACCTATGGTGACTCTAAGGGAATCACACCATTTTCTTGGCAAGATTAGTTCAGAGGGGATTGGCTTTCCCCTACTCTAAAGCTAAGAAAGTGTGACTTGCCTAAGGTCATCTAGTGGGTTTCCATGGCAGAGTAGAGATCCAAACCATGGTCTCCAGAGTTGAATCCAATGCTAAGTACTACACTATACTGGTATAGTTTTTACTGGGCTTTAATTAGTTTGTTGCAGCTCTTAACAAGAGTACATTTTTGAAGTGCCACTTTTAAAAATTAAAAATTAAAAGAAAAATAGATGGCTACAAATTGCTCCAAGAGATGAGACCTTTAGCCTATACAAGAAAAAATGCATTGTAAGGTAAATGCAAACAAAATTAAAATAAAATAAAATGATCTACAGCACAATAATATCAGGTATGTTAGGTTTGACATTTTTGTAGTCTCTCCACAGTGGAAGATACAGTATGCAGGTCATGGTATAAAGTTGGTTGGGCAAAGCACAGCCTTGGACCACATGTGGTCTCTAAGGCTGCTTACATGGCCTATGTTCCCTCTAGAATACCTAGACCACTTATTTTCTGGCCGGGTGGGGAGATCTTCCAGGACTGGTAATAACACTTTTCAAATATCTTCCACTCACTCTGTACTGTTTAACATAAATGGCATTTTTGCAGTATTTTTGACAGTCTGCATAGTTTCTGGAATTTGTCAGAAGCAGAAAATTGACCTGTGGACCTGCCACGGATCTGGACTAAAGTAAAGATGCCTTTACAGTCAGCCCTCTGTACCCACAAATTCTTTGTCCGTAGATTCAAGCATCCACAACTTGAACATATTTTTAAAAAGTATAAATTCCAAAACGCAAACCTTGATTGTGCCATTTTAAATAAGGGATACCATTTTGCTATGCCATTGTAATTAATGGGACTTCAGCATCCATGGATTTTGGTATCCACAGGGGCTCGTGAACCAAATTGCAGCTTAATAACAAGGGCTCGCTATACTTGGAACCTTTACAATTTCAAGAGCTGCAGATGGTATTTCCTGGGGGCAGGAAAAAGCAGGGAATCTGGTGGGTACATGTGAGTACAGTGAAGAAAGAGAGATCTGAAAAGAGATTGTTGCAGGAGGGATGCATGGACTGTGTCCCTCTGGCTGAAGAATACACAACTTTGCTGAAGCTGAGTGTGCAGACCCAGCACGAGGGTTTTATTTTCTTTTTGGATGGGAAATCTGGAAAATCTGACCTTGGTAGTCCCCTCCATTGTCAAATGCTATTGCCTACCTTCCCCTTTGGTAGTAGTACGGCTGCTGCCAAACTTCCCCTTACTGTTGAGCCGACTCCCTCAGTGGCAACACAGCAACAATGGGTTGGGAACGGAGCTAATTATTGACTTCTACCCAAAGCTACCAGCAGGGGGCACTGCTGAGTAAACCTACTGACTGGTTGCAGTGTTGTTAGGACCAGGCAAGGATGCACCCAAACCACTTTGAGAGTGACTGATGGCTGAAGATGGTGGCAGTGTCCCAGGGAATGTATTAGTTCTGGTGGGCCTGCCATGACACAGGGATCCCAACAGATGCCCAAGTATGCTGTGTGCAGATACAGGTAGGGTGACCAGATGTCCTCCTTTTCCAGGACATGTCCTACATTTCAACCTTCTGTCCAGGAGGAATTCCACAATGCCACAAAGTCCACAAGGACTAAGAAGTGTGAATTTACATTTCTATGAGTGTTTTTCAGCTTTTATTTTGTAATGTCCTACATTTTTCTTGAATGCATTTTGCAGTGCCTTGTCGTCCTTTGCAGTTAAGACATTGGGTCACCCTGAGATCCAGGGCCTGTGAGCTTTTTCTGTGCCTGGATAAGAGACCAGCTGGAGGAGCTCTATAGCTGCTTCACTGAGTAACCTTGTAGAAGAGAGACAGGCTATAAATGTAATAAATAATACAATAGTATTTTATTAACTTATGTGGCTTGAAGTTGCCAGAAATAAAACCACATTCATTAATTAACTAGCTGATTGACCAACTGAAACATTTATATCCTGCCTTTTCCTCCTGACAACAGTCCTCCAAGGCAGCAGGCCGTTAGTGAATTTTAATACATAAACATAGAATCACAGCGCTGGAAAGGATTATAAGGAGTTTCTAGTCCAATCCCCCACAATGCAGGAATATATAACTGAAACACTCTTGAGAGATGGTCATCCAACCTTTCAAGCCTCCAAGGAAGGAGAGTCCACCATCTTCTGGAGCAGTGCACATGACAGTAAGAAAGTTCTTCCTAATGTTAAAGTGGGATCTCTTTTCATGTCATTTTGGGTCCATTGGTTTGTGTTCTGGGCTCTGGAGCAGTAGAAGAACCTTATTCCATCTTCTATATGACATCCCTTCAGATATTTTAAGAGAGCCATCATGTTACCTCTCAATTTTCTCTTCTCCATCACATGTTGGATACCAAGTTCCTGTGAGATGCTGTCACTGGTAGAAAGAGGGGTAGGAATTTTCTAGTTTCTCCATCTGCCTAAGTTTCCACGTTTTCTCCAAAAAAGTTGCTGTGCCAAAGGGTTAGAGAGGGGAAGAAAGGTGGGGGAACTCCAGGGAGAAATTCTGAATAGTTTCCTCTATTCTTCTACAGCTGGATTTCAGTTCCTTCTGCAAATTGATCAAAACTTTATGTTTGTAGAACAGTCTGGTCCCTGATTCAAAACTTTTTAAAGCTATGGGTGATTGCTAAAGGTTTTCACGGTTTCTAGGACATTAAAAAAATCCACCTTTTTGTTTTTGTTTTAACTTGCAGGGGAAAAAATTGTACATTGGTAAGTATAACAAAAATTATGATTTCTCAACTGCTGTCTGAAGTGCTACAGACTATTTTGTCACTTTCAGACTCTATCAACTCATTTGGTTGAATATGAATTCATTAGTGGTTCTTGTAGATACACTTGACTGACATCATTACTGTTGTTTCAGGAATAGCACTTCTCTTTTTCTTGACCTCTTGCAGAAAATTACACAAATAACTGTCTTTACATCACAGCTGTTTTTGCAGAGAATTTGGGGACACTTTGCTGTATCCTCATCATGCACTTTTGATGAGGAATGGGCCTTGGGACATTTGTGTTTCTCCACTGCCTTGGGCAAAGTTCTCCTTCTCCTCTTATGCTCACCCATTCTGTATAATACAGATCTTTTTGTTCTTTTTCCCTGCCCCAGTAACATAAGAGCCACCAGCTCCCCCTGGGTTCCACACATTACAAGCCAAAAATGGTGCTCCATTCAAGGCCCATCATGTTCATAAACCCATTGGTCTTATGGGGGGAAAAAAGCAAAATACTTATATTTTATTTATTCATTGATTTTAATATCAGTTGACTGAAATTCTTACCTATCCCTAACCTCCACTAGTAAGAACTGCTTAGCTGAGAACAAGTTAAGCAAACCAAGGGTGCATCTACACTGTAGAAATAATGCAGTTTGATACCACTTTAACTGCCATGGCTCCATCTACAGAATCCTGGGATTTTTGGTTTTGTGAGGCACTAGCACTCTTTGGCAAAGAAGACTAAAGAACCTGTAAAATTACGGATCCCAGGATTCCATAAGATGGAGCTTCAGCATTTAAAGTGGTGTCAAACTGTAATATTTCTATAGTGTAGATGCACCCCAAGTGAACCAAATGATCTGATGTTGTATTATACACTTCACTAATGTAGTACACAACTCTATGTATAGTAGAAGTCTTGGCAATGTAACTAGGTAAGTAACTTTATTCTTGTAACCTCCTTTTTGCCTGTCAGGAAATCAAGGCAGCTAACAAACAGTTCCTCACACACGCCTAAAGTGCATTATGACATAATAAAATAATTACCTCCCTTTAAAATTAGATATAATACCAATTAATTTAAAATGACTGGCGTATTCACCAATTATTATAAAACCACCCATAAAACTTAAAAATCTAAACATAAAATTAAAATTGGATAATTCTAAAAGAGGGAGAGGGAGAGTCAAATGTTAGAAGGTCTAATCTGTTCATGGAAGGCTTGCCAAAAGAGATCCATTTTGATGGCTTTTTTGAAATTCTCCAAGCTAGTTGCTTGATGGATCTTTTCCAGCAGTGCATTCCATAGTCTGGGAGCATGGCAGTAGTGACTGAAAAAGACCTATGGGAGGTTGCTGTTAATCTGGTTCTCCTTAATTGCAGCAAGTTCCTCCCAGAGGATCTAAGAGCATGGGGCGGATTGTATGGAAGGAGGCAATCCCTTAGATAGGTTGGATCTAGACCATGTAGGGCTTTAAAGGTCATTACCAACACCTTATATTGTGCTTGGAAACCAATAGGCAGCCAGTGAAGGGATTTCAAGATTGGTGTGATGTGATCCCTTTTTGATTTTCCTGTGATTAGCCTGGCTGCCATATTTTGTACCAGCTGTAGTTTCCGAACTAGGTATAAGGGTAGCCCCATGTAGAGTGCATTACAGAAGTCGAGTTGTGAGGTTACCAGTGCATGTACTACAGTTTCTAGGTCCTTTTTTTCCAGGTAAGGGCGCAGTTGGCATATCTGCCGAAGCCGATAACAGGCGCCCCTGACCGCCACATTCACCTGATCAATCATATGAAGCAATGAATCTAGGAGCACCCCCAAACTGCAAATGCAGTCCTTCGAGGAGAGCGTGACCCCATCTAGGACTGGAAGTTGTAACCCAATACCTGGTTTAGGGGCTCCTACTGTAAGTACCTCCATCTTCTCTGGATTCAATCTGGGTCATTTTTTCCTCATCCAGTCCATTACC
>CM034701.1:264934459-264946377 GCA_020142125.1 Phrynosoma platyrhinos | reverse complement strand
GGTGAAACATCAGGAATAAATTCTTCCAGAACACAGCCACATAGCCTGAAAGACCCACAAAAGAAACTCCTGTTCACTGAAAATATTGGGCAGTCTGGAGAAGCCCTAAGATAATGGTGTGTGTGTGACCTTGCAAAACTTTATAGTGTCTAATCAGTGTCCATTAGTCATATAAATTCTGTATCATTTATATTCTCAATGCATGCAGTCAGAGCTTCTGAGATCTGGCATTGGGCCTGGGGCAAGATCATTTCCCCCCACCCTTCTCTGAACCTCTTTTTTGTAAGGAACTGTATTTATGTTTTATCTGAAACCTGACACTGAATTACTATTGGGAAATATACAATATCATTCCAAATCCACAAAACAGTGGAGTTTATCAAATGGGAAAATCCTGTGCAGAAATGGAATTTAAATCTGGGAAAATCCCACAAAAGTGGGATCGTTTTCAGAAGACATCCACAAAGAAAAGGAGCAAAAAAACAGAAAAATTCCACAAAAGCAGGATCATTTTCACATAACATCAGGGGCATTGAACATTAATGTGATATTAACTCGTACAGAAAGTTGTCAAAATTGGACGCTTTTACTTTCAGGATTTCCCCAAAAGTAAAAAACGTTTGATTTTGTCCACTTTCTGTGTTGTTTAAAGTTGCATTAATTCTTAATGTCCCTGATGCGTCTGAAAACGATCCCGCTTTTGCAGGATTTTTCCAGGATTTAAATCCTGTTTCTGCATGGAATTTGACCCCTTAGCCTCCCATGTGATAAACTCTTTATTGGGCCAACCAAAGTGCACATGATACATGCTGCAAGTCTTGGAAGCACATTTCAACAGGAATAATGTTCATTTGGGTTGGCCCCATAAAGGTATCACTGTTTTGTGGATTTGGGATGATATTGTATTTTGTATATAGCCAACGTGGCTACCACTGGATATATTTACTGGGAAATGTGAGAGACTGTAGTGGATCTCTCAAGTACAGCAACTGATGCACTAGGCAGAAGCTGAACTGTCCACCAGCCCACTCCACCTCACAAACAAGATCTAACAGAGGCAAAAATCAAACTTTTAGCCTTCTTTGTAAGGTATATAAAAGTAGTTTTACTCACAAATATTTGTGTGCAATCAACACAGGTTCATCTTCTTGAAGAAAAGAAAGAAAAGAAAGAATGCTACATGGGACAGGTTTGCCTTAGGATCGCCATGAGTCAGAAATGACTTGAAGGCACACAACGCACACACACATCTGGAGCATCGGATCCAGAGAGGCTGTTATCCACCAGGCTTCTTGGAGGACAGGCAGAGGGGAAGAGAGAGAGGTGAGAGCAGATGAGACCCCAAAGAACAAAGCAAGGCTACGTGATGCAAAAACAGAGTGGGCGTGAAGAAACACACAAAGAAAAGGGAAATTACCATAAACATGTTGAGAGTGACATGCAATCTAAAAGTGAGTATAGGCATGCAAAGGTTGCTAACACTAACAATTACAAATTCTGGTCAGGGCCTGCCTAAATAAAGCTAGATACAAATTAAGTCCTGATTGCATCAATGTTTCATCAAGATAAGTGGTGCTGTGGGATAAAGCCTACAGGATAAAGGCACTCCATTATTGGGAAGAAGCATACTCTAGTTCCATTCTTTGACTGCTCCCAATATGCTGAAACAAACAGCTGGACTTTCTGTTTCTTTCCTCCTCATCACATCTTCATCTGTTTGGACAAAGCAACATTTTAAGAGTGACAAAATGGCTTCATGCTCACATAGCAAAGACTGTGGTCCTAATCTTTATCAACAAATCAACTCCAGCAGTTTTCACCACTCCTAGAAACAGGCCTTTTGCATAGTGAATAGATCTTAATTGTCAGTTCAACAAGAAGTTGGTCCCAGATACGTCGCTATTTCAGGAATACCTCAACAGTATATGGCTGATAGGAAAATCTATTTCTCTTCCCTTCTTCCTGAATTATTGTGAGGACTGCAGTGAGCCATAGAAGGAGCAGGTAAGCCTTTGAGCAGTGACAAATGTCTTATTTGTCTCTGTTAATAAAAGGCTCCAGGGATTTGTCCATTTGATCCTGGTTCCAGTACACTGTTGGTCTCCTTCAAAGATATATACTTGTTGTTGTTGAGAGATGTGTCCTTGGAGGATTAAAGGAAAACTACAAAAGTTTGGTATGGTTAACTTTGAGCCAAACACCAATGGTTTTGATTCAATATGGGGTATATTGAAGTAAAATTAATCTGGAGGCCTGAAAGTAATGGGATTTAATGCTACACCCTCAGGATTAGCAGTGTCTGAGGCACACAGGGGCTGTACAGACTATGGCTTCTGTACTATTCAGATGCACCACTTTGTGGGTCTGCAGGCAAAATCTTTCTGAAGCCTAAATCTACCCAGGATTAGACTAATCTCCTACTACTTTTGCAAAACAAAATGGCAGGTTTGGGTAATGTCTTATAAAGAGCAGGCTGAAACTGGAACTAAGGGAAGCTTCCAGACATTATTCAGAGAAATAGCCATGTTATAACAGTATGCAAAGAGATTTTGTAGCACCTACGAGACTACCTGAGCAAAAGAGTTGTAGCATAACCTTTCATAGCCTTGGTCTACTTCCTCAGTAGTATTGAACTAGTATAGTATTGAACTCACAACCTTGTGGTTTATGAGTGAGTTGCTGCGGTACAGGCATTTAACCACTGCACCACCAGGGCTCTACTAAAGCAGCTTCATTTATACACTGCTTCATATCATGCTATGGGATGTCTAAGCGGTTTACAACTGTAAGCTCATTGCCCCAACGGTTGGGTACTCATTTTAGCCACCTCGGAAGGAAGAGCCATAGAAATGCAAAACTTGTGCATATAGAAGTGCGGTGACAAGTTCAGTTAACAATGGTTGTTGAGGGACAAAGGCAGGAGGAAAGATGTTGCCTAAGGTCAGGGTGGGTGGATGACCATATGAATGGAGAGAGGAGTGTTTGAATGTGATCTAGGCAGGCTGAGAACCAGAAAGGAGATATATTAACCTGGCTAAGAGTATCCAGTATGTGTAGTGTGCCAGGAAGCCATTGTCTTTGTGCAACCCACTGTTGATGGATTGGAGTTTGTGAATATATTCTAATTCAGTTGTTTCTCTTTCTCATTTTCCTTTGAAGGTTTTTGTTCAAGGTCCGCTGTCCTGAGTCAGAGGTGGAATTTTCTAGGAAGATACAAGTTTTCTGTAACAGGTTTTTATGTATTCTTATTTCTAATGTCTCATTTATGTCCACTTATCCTCTGGCGCAGAGAGTGGCCTGTTTGCCCATTGTTGAGTGCTGGAGGGCATTGTTGACAAATGATGTGTCACATTAGAGGATGAGCAAGTGAAAGTGCTTCTAATATTGTGAGTTATGTGATTAGGTCCTGTGATGACATTTCCCAAGTAGATGTGTAGGCAGAGTTGGCATCTGAGTATGTGACAAGGTCTAGGCATTATGGCATTGTTGGGAGTACGATGTAGCCTCCAAATTGGGGGAGAAAACAAAGTTTACCCTTGAGAGGGAGTGGGCCATATGTGTGCTTACACATGTTGTTGGACTGCAGCTCCCATCATTTACTATGCTAAATAGTGCTGATGGAAATTCCAGTCCACCAAGATACAGAGAGCCCTGATGCCACAACAAACTATGGTTCCCAGAATTCCATAGCATTGAGCCATGGCAGTTAAAGTGGTGTCAGCCTGGATTATTTCTGCAATGTGGATGCAGCCCTAGAGTTACATATCCATAACTGCTCCATATTAATCCATGCTCTGTTCTCTCACAATCATGACACTATTGTCATGTTTGCAAATGCCCATCCCAGTTTACCTGAACAGCCAGCAGCTGCATCAAGTGACAAAAGTCAGTTCTGTTGGAGATCAGGGCACAGCAGAATGATACTTCCAGGTTGCTTCCAATAGCAAGTAAGGCTATGATAATCAGAAACATGACCCATGGAACAACTCCTCATTGTACTGGATGTCACTAGTGGGAGAGGATTGGAAACATCATCCTGTGGCTCTCTGATCAGACATCCATCTCTCAGTGCAGTTGCTGGCTCTTAAGGTAGGTTTGGGAATCAGGACAGGAGACAAAGTATAGGTATACATTTGTAACTGGTCTAATCTGAATTGCAGAAATAACTGTCATGGCTCCATCCTATGGAATCCTGGGATTTGTAGTTTGTTGTGGCACCAGAGCTCTCCAATAGAGAAGGCTAAATATCTCACAAAACTACAAATCCCAGCATTCCATAGCATGGAGCCATGGCAAATAAATCAATGCCAAACTGCATTATAAACCACAGTCTTGAATCTTCAGGAGCTGATGCAGGATGTGGATAGGGTGACCTGGAGGTCTCTCATTCATAGGGTTGCCATGGGTCAAAGCCAACTCAAAGGCATTTAACAAAAATTCTGATGTAAGATCTCAGCTAATGCTTTTGTGCAGGAATGTTGTGTGGGTTTGTTTGTTTTTTGGCACAAAACATAGCATTTCTGTATGAAGGACTCTGTAAAATTTTCACAAAGAAGTCCTAAAATACACAACTGTAAAAAGAAAAAAGTGCATGGATTAATGGGAAGGGGAACACAGAATACCTCAGTGTGTCAATAAACTTTTTTTGGGTGTGTGTGTGTGCAGATTCTGCCTTCCTCCAAAACAATTTAGACCAAAGACAAAGAGAGGCCATTTTTTGAAACAGGAATTAACTTCTACTCACTTCCTAGTATTTAAAAAAAGTCTTCTCCTTGGCCTAAGGTAGCCTGGAAGGGCTAATAACATAGCAGAAATGCCCTCTTGCTAAAAAGCATTTGGGTGGCAATTTTTATTTTTTATTTTTGAAGGGATGCAAGTTCTCCTGGGAGGCTAATGCAGAACTTGACTGTTGCTAAGGATGATAAAAATTCTTTACAACCTTGATAGAGAGTTCAACAGCCTCTCAGTCCAAATCCAAGGAGATTATCACACGGGGACGGGATTGCTCCCCTGTCCTTATCTCATCCTTGACAGCACAAATGACAGCTGGCATGAAAGTCTTTCACACTGGCAGTGCCAATCCTGACAATTAAAGTGGCATTGCAAGAACGGGAAGTTTTGTTAATACAAAATGCTGGCCAAATGTCACTTTAATGACAAGTTAATGGTGGGATGATGACAGGATCAGCGTGATTGCATATGAAAGCCTTGGGTACCATTGCTGTCATTCATACTTCCCGGATGGAATAAGTGCAAATGTCATGTGAAAGTCCTTCCTGCGATTGAGCAGAAAGGACGGGACAATGAGAAGAGAGGGACGGGATGTCCCTCATGTGATAATCCATTTCTGGTGGTCATGACACCAAGTAGGAAAGTTCCCTGTCACACTATGACTATAAAGCAGGATCATGTTATTTGGGAGTAGTGATATGTATGTGATTGCACGTGTGTATGTGTAGTTGTAGTAGTAGCCATATTTCATAGGGGTGTCAAGCATCATACAATGCTAGCCCTTGTTTTCTTGGAGACAAGATCATAGGGACATCACTACATAACATTAGATGTGCTTAGTGTTGAAATTTTCATATTTTCTCAGAAAGCAGTTGTTGTTTTTTTTAAATAAAACCACATAAAGACAAAGACAAATCCAGTATTGAAGATGGGGAATGGGGAAAAATCAGTACATAATTGACAGGCATTTATCTAAACAATGAAATGAATGTCTCTTGAATAATGTTATATTTTGTTATCTTAAATTGCCATTCTACACCCACTTATTTGCAAGTAAAACCTGGTGAAGTGCACTTTTGAGTAGGCATCTATACATATTAATAGTTGGTGGCAGCTCGATGTGCTCTTCTTTCAAGGTCAGTGCTGTCTGAAATGGGCTTTCTTCTGTTCAAAAGCACTTCACCCCCCCCTTCCCAACTTAACAATACTCAACCCACAAGAATTCTGAAAATGCTAACTGGAACAGATTTATACATGTATTGTCTATCATGACATTAACATAAAATTTCATTTCCCTAGGAATCCAAGATTACTTACATGATGAGGGGACATTAAAGTATAATTCATATCAGGACAGTACCTCTAAATTAAAAAGAAAATGTACAATGGATCCTTGGTATCTGCTTTGTTTCCAGGACCCCCTATGACTACCAAAATCCATGGGTGCTCAAGTCCATTATATACTAAAATGATATCCCTTGGCAAAAACAAAGTTTGTTTTTTGGATTTTAATATATATATATATATATATATATATATATATATATATATATATATATATATATTTCAGCCATGGATGGTGGAATCCATGAATGTAGAATCTATGGATATGGAGGGCCAACTGCAAAATCTTTTGCGGAGAGAACCACTGTGGTGTGGTTTTAGTGTTGCACAAGGACTCCAGGAGAACAGGGTTTGAATCTCTGCTCAGCCCTAGATACCCCCTGGGTGACCTTGGGGAAGTCACACTCTCTCAGCCTCAGAGGAAGTTAACAGCAAACTTTCTCTGAAAAATGTTGTCAAGAAAACCCTGTGATAGGTTTGCCATAAGTTGGAGTTGACTTGAAGTCAAGTAATAACAACCAAAGAGCTTTGGACAGCTCTGTTCCACAATATTCCATTCTGTACCACAGTTACTGTAAAGGATACAGCATATGCAGGGAGAAGAAAGCAAAAGGATGGTTTTCTTCTGCTTCCACTTTTTTCAGTGCTCTGTCATTTCCATCGATAAACTGTTATTACTCCTTCTGCCATATTAGCTTACTTATTTTGTTTAAAAATATGTCACCATCCTGCCATAAAGCATTCAAGGTGTCATTGTTGTTGTTGTTTTAATCTCATCTTAATGTTAGATTTAAAAAGATGTTTCTTGTGTCAAAGGAAGCTTGTCGATCTAACCCATAAAATGTAACACCATAAAAATACAAAGCAGCAAGAGAATAAAGGAGCTTGTCCATATAAAATACAGGTATGGGCAGACTAATCTTAGATTATTTTTTTTACCCCTTGGACTAAAGCAAAGCAAAGTAGACAGACAGACAGCATGGTGTAGTGGTTTGAGTGATGGACTAGGACACTGACAGACCAGGATTTGAATCCGCACTCAGTTATAGAAGCTCACTTGGTGACCTTGGGCAAGTCACACTCTCTCACCCTCAGAGGAAAGCAAAGGAAAACTCCCCCTGAAGAAAACTTGCCTTAAGGTTGCCATAGGTTGGAAATGACTTGAAGGCACACAACAACACCTCTCAGAATTCCACAGCCAGTATGCTAACATGATTCCCAACAGTGAGCAATTAAACAGAAGGGTAAACTTTCACAAAGTGTGCATTAACCTTTTCATCAAAATCCAACATACTTTTCCCAGATCAATGTATGGAGAGAAGATTTGCCAGAATGAATTTCATGCTTTCTTCACTCCCTCTAAATCTGAAACTTAAATGATGGATTAAATCATTAGCACCGGGTTTGAGGATGTTAGGTTAACCTGCCTTTAAATAAAAATAAGAGCAACATGAGATTTTTAAATCAGAAGAGCTGTGCTACTTTTGGTTCAGTCATGAATCTGAAATTGAGCTTCAGTCTTCTAAACTTGTTGTTGCATATATCAAAGCAAGACTTGGAGGTAAAAGTTTATGACTGAAGTCAAGCTCAGTTAATTGCTACCCAATGAAGTGAATCCTAAATACCCTGCAGTCTGCTTTAATACATGGCTAAGGCTGATTAATAAATGGAAAGGCTAGACTAGAAGCTGATGAAGGGGATTTTTTAACAAGCATGTGGAGGTGTGCTATGATTGGAGTTTTTTGCCATCATGATTACTCCTGCATTTGAGGTTAATTTGACAAAGGAGAGTCTACGTGAGACTTCCAACAACAATTTTTCTTAAGAAAAAAGTAGCAGTGTGGCCCAAATGTAGAAACAAAATGGACACTTTTTATTTCCTTACTCCATCACCATCTAGATTTTGTACCATCTAGGCTGGAGAAGGGTCCCTGAGATCTCAAAAGCCTGCCATGTTTGTAATATTTTAGTGATCCCCAGGAAGGTATTGAAGAGCCAGTATGGTGTAGTGGTTTGAACATTGGTCTATAACTCTGGGGAGTAGGGTTTGATTCCTCACTCTGCCATGTAAACTCATGGGGTGACCTTGAACTAGTCACACACTCACAGCCCAGAAAACTCAGTGATAGGGTTGTCATAAATCGGAAATGACTTGAAGGCATACAATAACAAGGAAGGTATTACAGAACCTTGGACTTTGCTTCTGTGTAAAAAAAAAAAAAGAGAGATTCTCATTTCCTCATATTTATGCCATTCACAGCATTATTTTTTATAACAAGACAAACAGACTAATTTGGCAGCTGAATCTGCATGCCCTCTTGAAACTGAGTAACTATAGATTGTTGCTGCTGTGTGCTTTCCAGTTCTTTCTGACTTATGGTGACCCTATCACAGAGTTTGTCAAAGAGGTTTTGCCTCTGCCATTGCCATTGCCATCCTCTGAGGTTGAAAGAGTGTGACTTGCTCAAGGCCACCCAGTTCGTTCCCATGACTGAAGAGGTATTTGAATCCTTCAAAGTCATAGTCCAATGCTCAAACCACTACACCACGCTGGCTGATGATTGTAGAGAAAAAGAGAGAGAGGTAATGGTATGTTTCAATTCTCAGTTTGCTTCCTTCCAAAGCCATGTCTTCTCATAGCAAGAGAAGATCTAGGTGCTATTTGAAGCATGTTCAACTGTAGCTCACATATAGTGCACACACACACACTATATAAATGAGGCAATTGGTTTTGTTCCTTGTCTTGCATTTTCTCCTCTATGAGTGGCATAACACTTGCTTCACTCACAAAAAGCTATTGTGTGGCTTCCTTTTATAGAACACCTTCTGATCCTTCGTCAAGCTGTTATTAAAACTTTGAGTTTTTTAAATCCTTGCTTTGTTTATGCAACAGGTTAAAAGCCTTTTTTATTCTTCAAAACTTTTGGTGAGTGATGTGTGGTTGCTATTATTGTCTGATTCTGTCTTTGTGTGACTTTTGACAGCCTTCGATGCTAGAGAAATGTTTAATTTTTTGTATTTTTTTTTGTCTTGCTTTTCTTAGTGGATATTCATACCCTCCTGATTCTCTAATTAAAAGGAGATATCTGTCTGTCTGACTATCTGTCTATCTACCTATCATCTAATCCTATCTTTTTCCCAGTACAGGAACCAGATTGGCTTATGATACAAATTTGAATAGAGTATAGCTAAAATAAATTCTAACTGTAAAGAAAAGGAAAGTTAAAACGATTAAATTACATATGGCCTCTTTTCCCCAGATATGTCCTCTTTTTCAGAGCTAAAATTTCTGTCTCAGTGGATTTTTAAAAGGACTGGGTTTTCCTACTAAGTCTGGACTGGAGGAAGCTGACAATCAGGTTGTAGGTCTCTGAGTAGGAGGAAGAGAGACTTGCCAGGTTAAAGCAGGGCAAGGGATGCCCCCAAAGCATCCATTCTCAGCCCAATTGGCTTCTAGCTGGGTCAAGGCTGCTGCCACTATTGTTGTTGCTGGGCTGTCAGGGAGATGATGGGGGAGAGGAAAAGATGTTCTGCCACCGTGGCCGGGATGATGTCCAGCCACAAGGAAGGTCTGTCTTGTCTTTTGGACTAACTCAACTATGGAGGGCTGGCTTCCCTTACAATGGCCCAAAGTGAGTGTCGTCATAACAATCAGTGGTTTGAAGTAGTAGTAAATGGGTCCTCTTTTCATTTCAAATTATAGTAACTCTAATTAAATAAACTATGTGAAGTCGAAGGCTTTCACAACCAATGTCTATAGTTTTCTGTGGGTTTTCCGGACTATGTAGCCATGTTCTGGAAGAATTTATTCCTAACATTTCACCTGCATCTGTAGCTGGCATCTTCAGAGGGCATCCTCTGAAGATGCCAGCCACAGATGCAGGCAAAACATCAGGAATAAATTCTTCCAAAATGTGGCCACATAACCTGGAAAACCCACAGACAACTATAAATAAACTACATTTGGCCCTCAGCACCAGCAGGCCAGCCATCCATGGATTGGAGCATCTGTGGATGGCTCTGCCCCATTATTGTCAATGACGAAGCATGCACATGACTGTGCCAACATAGCGTCATGCATGTCCTATGCCCATTGATAATAATGGGACTTGAAGTTCCACGATTTTTGGTATCTGTTGGGGGGGGGGTCTATAATGGAACCTTCACAGATATGGAGGGTTGACTGGTATATTAAAAATTACATGGCATTAAAGATATTTTTAAAGGATTTGGACATAACAGATAAAGAAAAAGTAAAAAGTACAGAAGCCTCCCTTCCCCCTTTTAAAACCTTTTTCAACAATGAAAGAGAGAAAAAAAAAACCCAGTCTGAATAAAAAGCAATATTTTCCTGCTGATGAAAGGAAAGCAGAGAAGGGGCCAACCTAGAACCCCATGGGAGAGAGTTCCACAGCATGGGAGCAGCAACCCCAAATGTAAATAAAGCATTTAAAAATAAAACTCCTTTGCAGCTAGAATCTGTTATATCCTTTTCACCTCACACTTGCACTAGAGTTGCTTTCTTAGATATCTTCTTCTGTACCCAGCCTTTTTTCTTTCTTACTATATATGGCTGCCTGTTCAGCCTGTGGTCTCATGTTTTTCATTCCTTTGTTAGGGGGACTATAGGTGTCAGTAGGTTATTGTTGCCATCCCTGTTTTTTCCTGTTTTTAGCAGATCGGTAAAAAAAATGTAATTCGAAAATTTTAATAATGAGTACAAAGTAAATACCAAAGTAACTACTACAAAAAAAAAACAACCAAAAAACAAAAAACAAAAACAGGGACATGTTACCACTAAGAACGATGGCAAATTAGGATCTACTGGTAAGTAGCTGGGTACCTCACTCCCAGTTCTTGAACAACAGCAACAACCCTGCCCCTTGAATATGGCCTTGACTGGCATCATGTTCAATATTTATGAGATTGTAAATCAGACTTCCAGTCTCATAACTTTTGGGACTCTTGTTTGTGGTTGTTGATAACTGAGCATACCCCCCATCTCTTAAATCAGGCTGCACCCCAATCCGAAGGATTTTTAGGTGCTGCAGATTGGATGCTATGAAATGACGATCACATAATTTTATTTAAGCAGGCTTTTTGTGGATGAATTTTACTTGTGTAGTGTGGTGTGCTGTCTTAATATTTTAATGTTTTTAATGGGTTTAACTATGATTTTAACTTATGTTTTAATATTATTTAATGTTTAATTATTCTTGTAACTTTTGTAGACAGTATTTTAGTTCTATCTTTGTAAATTATTATAAGCCACCTTGAATCTCATTTTGGGAGATAAATGGGATATAAATCCCAAAAATAGATAGATAGATGACTGTAGCACTTTCCTGGTTGCAGGATGCATTGAGAGAAGCAGTTGCAGTGGGGCCACACTGTAGGGGTCCCTCCATCTTCCTGTCTCAAATCACTCCATGACTAGGAGAGTGCTGCAATAATTTCTCAGTGCACCAATTTGAAGTGTCTCTGAAATTCTTCAGAGACATAGCCATATTAGTTTGGAATACCAGTATGCAAAGTCAGGGTACTGCCTGGCTTAAAAAAGCAGTATGGGGATGGATGGATTTGGTAGAAGTAACTACCACCATGGAGCTTTGCCATTGTACCTACATCTGTTGATTCAGGATCTCATCCCTGCAAATCATCCTAATTTTTGTTTCAAGAGATGGAATAAGTGAAAGGTTCTACACCACGCATAGGCAACTATGGACCTACAGATGATTTCGACTTACAGTTGACATAAAGTCCTAACTAGCAGAGTTAATGGTGATGAGTCATGGGAGATGCAGTCAAAAAGCATTGTCAAGTGGGGTCTCTTTTTCTGGACA
>CM034701.1:264904974-264928293 GCA_020142125.1 Phrynosoma platyrhinos | reverse complement strand
GTCAACAGTGTGATGCAGCAGCTAAAAATGCCAATGTGATTTTAGGCTACATCAATATAAATATAGTGTCTAGATCAGGGGTAGGCAACCTTTCCCCTTTAAGTGCCAAGGGACTTCAGCTCCCAGAATCCCAGGAGCTATTGACCAACATGGGACTATTGGCCAACATGACTGAGGCTTCTGGGAGCTGAAGTCCCTCAGCCTTTAAAGGGGAAAGGTTGCCTACCCCTGGTCTAGATCAAGGGAAGTAATATTGCTACTGTATTCTGCATTGGTCAAGCCCCACCTGGAATGCTGTATCCAGTTTTGGGCACCACAATTCAAAAAGAATGTGGAGAAACTGGAGTGTGTCCAAAGGAGGTGAATAAAATGATGAAGGGTCTGGAAACCATGCCCTATGAGGAACGACTTAGGGAACTGGGTATGTTTAGTCTGGAGAAGAGATGGTTAAGAGGGGATATGATAGCCCTGTTTAAGTATTTGACGGGATGTCATATTGAGGAGGGTGCTTGCTTGTTTTCTGCTGCTCCCAAAAATAGGACTCGGAACAACAGATGCAAGCTACAGGAAAAGAGAATCCACCTCAACATTAGGAGGCGTTGCCTGACAGTAAGAGCTGTTCAACAGTGGAACACACTCCCTCGGAGAGTAGTGGAGTCTCCTTCCTTGGAGGTCTTTAAGCAGAGGCTGAATGGCCATCTGTCAGGGATGCTTTGATTGACAGTTCCTGCATGGCAAGGGTTTGGACTCGATGGCCCTTGTGGTCTCTTCCAACTCTATGATTCTATGATTCTAACAAGGAGGAGGAGGAGGAAAATTTATATTTGACATGCTGCATGTTTCTGATATACATATTGGACTGAATCCAGCTGCTAGAGTAGTCTACTAGAGTAGACCAACTGAATCAATTGCTGAATGATAAGTTGACACTTACCATACTTGAGTATACGTTGACCTCATGCATAGTGGCCCCTTGGTATCCTCTGGGGTTTGGTTCCAGGACCACCCATGGATGCCAAAATCCATGGATACTCAAGTCCCATTGAATACAATGACATAGTAAATTGGTCTCTCTTATATAAAATGGCAATATCAAGGTTTGCTTTTCAGACTATATATACCGTATCATATTTTCCGGTGTATAAGATGACTTTTTAACCCTGGAAAAGGGTCTCAAATGTCAGGGTTATCTTATATGCCAGGTAGAGAAGGAGGAGGATGAGAACGAGGGGAGAAAGAGAAGAGAGAAAGGAGAAGAGGAGCCAGGAGAGCTAGGAGGAGCCATTATATTCCTGACATATAATGCTGTCCTGTTTTGCCCTTGGGAAGCAAACCAGAAAGCACAGCGTCCCAGAGACTTGAAAGAGAGAGTGTCTGTGTCTGTGTCTGAGCTCACCAAAACATCAACTGAAAAGCAGAAGTGTTCCAGTTCAGTCAAAGTTGTTTATGGCTCAGTCTTTAGTGCAGGCATGCAGTCCAAAGGGTAGCCAGAAGAGTAGCCAGAAGTCCAGGTAGAATACAAGGCAAACAGACAATCAGCCATGGAACATGGCACCAATGTATTTTTTCTCCCAAGGAAATGGTTGTCAGCCATGCTTGTCTTGAAGAGGAGTTGGGTTATTTATAGCCCACCTGGATCTTGCAGGTGCTCCCTAATTCCAACATTCTTCCTATATGAGCGCTCCGAGCATCTGCATCTATTTCTGTCCTGCTGTCTCTCCATGGGGGTAGGTACTGGTAAGTCTGGTTCTTTCTCTGAGGGTGGTGGCTGCTGGAAATTGTGCTCCTGTGGTTGCTGAAGGCTTTGCTCCTGTGGCTGCTGGAACCTCTTCTCTTGTGATTGCAGATCTGACATGTCCTATTGGAGCTTTCATTCTCAGACTCAGAGTCCATCCAAGGGTCCTGGAAGTAGGGCACAACACCCTCAAGCATCACCCTTTGAGTAAAATCCCATCCTTCCAAGATCTATATACCCCCATTTACCCTGGAGGCAAATACCAAATTTGGGGATGATTTCAACTGGGAAAAATGGTGAGGGTGTGTCCTAGAGAAGAGAATGGTTCTTAACTCCCCCAGCCCCATTTCCATGATTAGATTCAGGCATTCTGTGCCTGCAGTTGCTTTATTCTGTCAAAACTATAGGTGATCCATCATTGGAATCTCCCATATCACAGAGACAAATGACAAATTCAGATACAATAGTTTTCATGTGTTGTTGTTGTTGTTGCTGCTGCTGCTGCTGCTGCTGCTGCTAAACACTAAGATTACATTCATATAGGAGAAATGCCATGTTGGAAATAGCCCTCAATGGATCACCTGCCACATAGTCTTCAGTATTAAAGCCACAGATAGACAAATGGCACATTAACTCTGTGACTCAGCTGGAATTACCTGCTTAGACTCTTCAGTCCCCTCAATGGAATACTCTATGGAATTCTAATCTTGCAAGGATTTCAAAATACTATTCCTACATTATATATTATGAGTGTATTCTAAATAAAAATAAAAAGGCAATGAAGAGCAGATGAAGAGTGTTGCTTAGCAACAATGATACTTCAAGCTGGAATGGCCGAGGCACCCTGAATTAAACAAGGGAGCCATGATTGAGGACTTCCTTAATATCCTAAGTTGGTTTAGAGGAGCGCATCTCAAGCTATGCTGAGGGTTGGCACTTCTTTTCCCATTGTGCCCATTGGCTAAACTGTTTTTTTTCTTTTTTTGGAAACTCATCCAATGGCTTGTGAAAAAGCAGTGGTCAATGGACCACCGCTCTGAGTAACACTGGTTTAGCAGACCTTGATTAGCTTGTCCTCCTCCTTTTTTCTTTCACCAGGAGTACAGTGGGCCCTTGGTATCTGCTGGTGTTTGGTTCCAGGACCCCTCTTGGATACCAAAATCCATAGATGCTAAAGTCCCATTAAATACAATGGTATCCCTTATATAAAATGTCAAAATCAAGCTTTGCTTTTTCCAATGTATATATTTTTAAAATATTTTTGTTTTTAAAAAAGTTTGCTTTATATGCTGGTGCTTTCAGAGTCTCTCACAAACTTGTAAAAAGGGCCCATTTATGAAACCACTGCATATGAAGCCCCTAGATAACTTTAAACCAGCTTTTGATGTAGGTGGTGGGCAGTCACCTGTGTGGGTGGGGTCTTTTTTAAGTTTCAGGAAGAACTTCTTTGTTATACATATTAATGTATTTTTAATACCACACCAGTAGTTCTCTCAAATTCACTGCACTACACTTTAGAAATCCATGTTACAGATGGTCACAAAAAAGAGCCATTGTTTTACTTGATGCTGGCACAATAAATAAATGCCATGGTTCCCCCTTGTTTAAAGGGGCATGGAAGATGTAGTCTGGTAAAGGTGCTGCAACTGTGAAGCCTTCCTAGAGTTGCGGTTGAGATGTTTTTAGACTGTGGGAGGATGAGATTTGGAATCCAAAAATATCTGGAGGGCCAGGTGTTCCCCATTCTTGTTGTATAGCTCCTACCACCCCATGCTGTAATATCCAGAATTCACAGCAGAGAAGGAATGACTATTAAACCCTTATGAGTCTGTAAAGCAGAGGCATTTTCAATAGAAGACTTGGCAATGGGAAAATTGATTAATATTCCATTCTCCTTCCCTGTCAAAATGTCGATAACATCAGAGGTAGGTTATTCACTGCCAGTACCACACAGAGAGATCTGATGAAGGTTTTATTCTCTTACCTGTTGCTTATTCTACCCAGTGACAGAGGCAGTAGGGGGCCAACAGGTTTTGAAAATGAGGATGCTTCTTCTTTCAAACAGCTGGTTGCTTAGTTGCAGCACATCCAGTTGAGATTACAAAGGGGGAAGCGGAGCAGAGATGGGGAAAAAAACCTCCACCATCTATGTTGCATTTCAGCAGCATGTGGTTTTGAAACTCAAATTGTTCAGACTGTTGCAGCATTTTTGCCTGTGTTGTTTGGAACAGTCCTAGATATTTTTAAAACCTACAGAGACATGGAAATACCAGGTGCTGTTTCCCCCACCTCCAGAGAGAAAGAGAGAGCACTGTAGCAATGGGAGATACTAAAAATGGAAGATTGATTCCTTCAATACAACTCTGGATGGGGTTGGCTGGTGGCCCCCATGGCAATGGGGCAGTGAATTGGCTCTGCTGTCTAGTGTGCACAGTTAAGGAGCTACCTGGGGTGTTGCATCCAGAGAAGAATATTTGTCCCACTGATATCAGAGCCACCAGCCAAGACTGACTTTGGGTCAGGAACCAGCAAGCCCAATGTCTCTCCTCTGGTAATATGTAGCCTTATCTCCCATTGAAGTTCAATTTTAAAGGAGTGAAAGGTGTTTTCCATAATCTACGGTGCTTCATTCTAGCTGTGCAATATCCCTAGACATAATGAAGGGGAGGTTGTTGCTTAAACACATATATCTTGGTTGTGATACCTCTTCCCTTTCAAGAAAGTTTCCAGTTCCCTTTCTTTTGTCATGTGTATTCTAGTTTTAGTATTTGTACACTGTGTCATGAACTCAGATTTAGTCATATCTGGAGTAGATCCAATGAAATCCAAGTTAGTTGTGACTAATATAGCTCATTGGTTCCAGTGGGTCTATGTGAAATATGACTAAGGCCACTTCCAGATGGAAAAATATGCCCTGGAAGTCTCAGGTTTTGCTCCTGTTCTTTCTGATCTTATTTTGGAGACCCAGATGACATTTTCTTTGTCCCAAAGTATTTCCTGGGAGTGCCTGGGTTTACCAAAGACTTTTCATTCCCTTTCCCCAAGCCAATTTCAGTTAACCCAAATAAAATCTGTTTGGACTTGCCTGTGTGTTTCTACATCCTGCATTCTCAGAACTAGCTATGATGACCACTGCAAGTAAACACAGCTATTGTTTCCAGGACACAGATTCAACAGAAGCCAGGGCAAGAGGAATGCTAGCAGTAAAACCAAATGCTCATTGCTTAATTAATGCTTAACTAGCATATTATTGCTAAAGCACTTTGACGGTAATTCCTGAATAATAAATAAATAAATAACTACTACAATTACTACTCCGTAGAAATTGCTGAAAGTTATTTCCTGAGATGTTATATGGGACTGAATGTAACACCAGGTCAGGAGGGGGTAAACCTGTCATTTTTCAACAAACAGATTGAATGCTGTGATAATGGACTCTTCCATTATCTGGGCAACACAGCTGAAGGATAATAATAATAATAATAATAATAATAATAATAATAATAATAATTTATTTATTTATACCCTGCCCTCTGGAAAACCAATCTGGGCGGCTTACAACAGTAAAATATACAATCCCCATAAAACATATATACAGATCATAGACCCCTCCCCCCCTTAAAACAGTATTAAATCCAAGTTATTAAAAAGCCAACAGTCTTTCCTCCAGTTAAACAAAGGGTTAAGGATATGTCAGTTTTAAATTACATTTATTTGGGGGTCAGCATCACAGGGAAGCAACAGAGATCATGAGAGACAATTGCCCTGTGAGGATGACCAGTTTGGGGAGAAATGTGGAACCTTCAAGTGAGAAGTTGTAAAAATTCGGGTGCCACAAGGCATGGAGAGAGGCAAAGAGACTGGCCAACAGATACTTTGGGATAGATAGAGAGGTGCTGCCTGCATCTCAGTTTCCCATATCTAGCCAAGACCCAAAACACCATTTGCATCATGATTGAATAGGAATATTTAACCAGTTGTGTTAGGGCTTTTGTTTCTTTTAATCTAGGGTGAATATAGGACTTTATCACATGAGAGGCAAAGCACCTACATCCCATGAACAAATGATGATTAAATCCAGTGAATATCCCACAACAATGGGATTGTTTTCATATAACGTCGCATGGCGTCAGCATTAACCTGTGAATAAAGCAGCAAAATCGCGTTGCTTTTCATTCTCTGGAAAATCTTATGAATGAAAAGCGGCACAATTTTGTCAAATTATTCATGGGATAATGTTTGGATAATGGTGACATCATCTGAAAACAATCCCATTGTTTTGGGACATTCATAAATTTAATTGCCATTTGTTTACAAGATGCGGCCGCTTGCCTCCCGTGTGCTAAAGTCCCTAGACTGCTTTGTACCTATGGAACTACTCCAAAGGCCTGGAGGAAGGTGACTTCATGTACAAGATACCCTTTTGCTACTGTAAGATTGCTTAGAATAAAAGCTTTTCTTTAAAAATTGCCTCTTTTCCATGCTGTTTTCACATGCCTTTGCTTGGTGTGCATGCATGTATGTGTACAGGATTCTCATTGCCCACAGGAGGGGGAGGCAAAATCTCTGCAGAGTCAGAGGTGGAAAAAGTGCAAGTTAAACTACCCAGTAGCTTCCCACTAAGTTATTGATTCACATGGGGGTACATTAGTGCATGGTGGCAACTGGATAGTCTTGGGGAGTCCTCTCTTCTACTCAAGAGCAGGAGATGGAGCTATAAATCCCATTACAGATGCATCTCATGAATAAGCAGGTACAATAAACACAAACAAACAGACAAAAAACAATTAGAAACTCTCAGTATTTCCAGCCATCTTCCACATCTATTGCTGTTCTAAGTAAAATCCTGGTACTGCATTATATGACACTATAGGAATAGTGTAAGGGGAGAAAGTTGAACCCAGGAGCTTACTTTCTGAAATGAGATGAGGATGACAAAACAAAGAAAGAGGTGAGGAAAGGGAGGTGCAGGAATAACAAAACTAATCTTTCTGTCATTCTCTCTGCACACATTAATGAAACCTGTTTGCAGAGATGTCACAAGTAAAAGTCAAAAAGTAATCTTTATGATTTGCTAAAATGCAGACTGTTATATAATTATCTCTTAGCAACATGATATTTTTTCCAATGAGCTTTTATGAAGACTCTCTTTTGGCCTCGTTCATGTGAGCAATTTTCTTCATCTCACATCAGACACAGATAATCCCAGAGCGGCAAAGTTACTTGATTTTCATTCAGCTTAAAGAAAGTGATTTCCTCTGCCTCCTATGAGTTGCAGAAAGTTATAACGAACTGTTCTATGGTTCCAAGAGAAAAGGGGCTGTTCATGTATTAAAAGGGATTTTAAAAACATTCACAAGTGGGAGTTAGAATCCAGGCAAAAATGTTTCAGCCATACTGGAGGAAGAGATGTTGATGCATAAAAGTTGGAAACAATTATGAGACATACCACATTGCTCTTACCCAGTAAAAGAAAATTCAAGCTTGGATTTCTCCAAGAAATTGACACGCCTTAGAGAACAAAACACCTTGCTTTCTTTTTAATGCTATCCTATGCACATTGTTCCATATCCATCTAGAGACAGGTTTATGGCTTATAAGAACACTATTGTGCCTTTGTAGACTCTCACAGGAGCTTTGCTGATATATTGAAATTCTTGTTATATAAATATATTAAAAGCAAAGTTTCAGTGTATCACAAAGTTGTAATAAACTTTTGGAATTTTTGGTGGAGGGTATAATGTTATGGGTAAAAAGGTAAAGGTATTCCCCATTGACAAGGCTGTCAAGTCGTGGGGTGGTGCTCATCTCCATTACTAAGCTGTAGAGCCAGCATTGTCAGAGACTACTCTGTGATCATGGGGCCAACATGATTGCACAGAATGCTGTTTACCTTCTCATCAAAGTGGTACCTATTTATCTATTTGCATTTGCATGCTTTTGAACTGCTAGGCTGGCAGAAGCTGGAACTAGTGATAGGCTCACAGTTTAATAAACATCTGGAGTCATTCTCTGTGATACAAAATACATGAAATGTATAATTGTACTTGTACATAGAAGCGTTTACATTTCTTCAGCATTGGCTGATCTGATTCTGATTTTAAAGATTCTTCATTATTTGAGGGATTAAGGGGAAAATCTTAAATTCCACCTGAGGGGAGCTGAGAAGCAAAAAAAAAAAAAAAATAAATAAAATAAAAAAAAAGCCATGCAAGAACTACTCTCCTGGCAGACAGGGAGATTCACTGGCAGGCTGGCGCTTGGCTTCCTGGATGTCCTCTGGGACATTGTACTAGTAGCAGTCTTCCCACTGATAATAAGACACCAAATGCCATTCTTTGAGTTTCCTTGACACCTTCTTTGCACTTCTGTCTGATGCTCTTGGTCTCCCAACACCAAAAGTTGTGGCCCAGCATGACCAATGGCCATGAATTGTGGAAATTGTCATTCAGCAAGAGCTGAAGGGTTACAGATGGCTCAGCCCTGTGCAACTTTCTTTCTCATTGTAGAAAATCTTGATGAACATGAAGGAAGAAATGGGAGCTATCCTACCTCTTATCCTGGCTTCATTGTGTCAACAAGACTATGGGTGTGGTGTGTGCTCTGCTGTGGATTTTCCTCTAATCAGATAAATAAGATTGCACTCCACAAGCTAACATTGTTTGGTAGCTCTGAGACTGTATCAGTGCAATCCTTGAAGAGCTTGGGAAAATGCCTTCTTTGGGCTATGACTGCAAGAATCCACCAACATTGTGCAACTTTTCATAGTTCTAAATCTCATACATGCTAACTCAGAAATACTTCCTGCCCAATGCCATGAGGTGTACTTGCCAGGTAAGTGTGTTTAGTGCTGCAACCTAAAATACTTCTAAAATCTTGCCCAATGAAACCAGTGGGGTAACATATTACCGTAATCAGGCATTATATACAATAGTGCCTTCTGAAATCTCTATTGCAATAAAGTATGTGAAAGGACCCCTCTCTGGTGAGTAAAATCAAATCTTAGAAGAAATAATAATAACTTTATTTGAGAACTGTGACAGCATCCTTTTTAACATTATTTATATTTTTTCTCACATAGACAAACATTGGCTTAGTGTTCTGGAGTTCTTGGACACCATGGAGAGGACTATTTGGAGCTCCCAAAGCCTGAAAAGGCCAAAGGATATTCAGACAAAATAAATATTTGAGCCCTAATCAACAATGTATGCTCGGAAGAAAGCTCAGCCTGTTTTGCTTCTGTTTACAGGGATAGGTCATTAAGAAGGTTTGGTCCTCAGCTATTATAAGGCAGATGCTGGGGGGAAAGAAGTGACAGCTGGCAGTTGCAGAGGCAGTCCTGCACCCTCTAAATCAGGGTTTCTCAACCAGGGCTCCCTAGTACCTTAAGGTTCCAGGAGAGCTTGCTAGTGGTTCCTCAAGAGGTTGTAATTGGAAAAACAAGCATTTTTGAAATGTAGATATAGCTATTTATATTCAAGGGTTCCTTGAGACCTAGAAATTATTTCAAGGGTCTCCAAGGTAAAAAGGTTGAAGAAGACCACTCTGAAAATTTCAGGTATAATGTAGGACCTCAAAATTCAACTGCCAGATTTCTGTGCATCATGTAATGGAGGAAAATGCTATCTTGTCTTTTGCCTCAGGCAGTACAATGTCTTGGGTCACCCTGCTGATCTTCCAGTAGCCATTGTCTTTGCCCTCATTTGGGTTAATATTAAAAATACTTGTGAGTTCTTATTTTAACCTCTATGCAATACCTATCCAAGTAAATAAAGGCTTATAAATAGCAACACAGAAGCTTATTCAAATTGTCACTTGATGAGACACTGATACATACTCCTTGTTCTATTGAATTTCTTCCAGTCAGTTACCTGAGCAATAGTTTGTAATTTAATTAATTACTGTCCAGTCTCTATCACTATCTTTTACTTTATTAAGTTAGGTAACTGCTCTTCCTTAAAAGCACAGCTACCTTCCTAGAGTAATAGGGAACTGTGTAACTCAATCTGGACTCTTTTACAATGAATATCATGCTCCTTTTTCATGGACAAAGAACTACAAAGGAAGCCTTTTTTTCAGTGGTGTTTATGTGTTTCATTTAATTGGAGACTGAAATTCTACAAAATTTAGACCTTTTTGAAGAAAGACCTTAAACTCCTCAAGTCCTATGCCAGAAAGGTACAGGACAAAAATAGTATTTGTTCATTTTTATTTCCCTGGGAAAAATAAACTGCTATCTTTTGTAGGAGTTACACAATGTACTGCTTGCAATGTGATGCTATCTTGTGTATTTGCTAATGCTTAGTGGGATTTCACTGGGACTTCTGAAAATCCTTTCAGTCAAGTTAAGGAACAGGAGTTGAATGGCAGACTGTATGCTTTGCATGTCAAAGGTCTCAGGTTTTATATTTGCCATCTTTGAGTAAGGCTGCCAAAGACTGTTGCCTGGCTTCCTGGACAACCACTTGAGAGGAGTTGTAGTCCAATAATATCTATGAACCACATATTCATAGGTATTGTTGGACTCCTCCCCTGAGCTAGATGGACCAATGGGTGTGGTTCAATGATATGACTGAATATAAAGCAGCTTCCTGGGTTTCAAAGGTCGTTTGTCACCAAGCAAAGACATAACTGCAGGGATTATAGGAAATTCTGACAGATTATCAGTTTTAGATGCATTCCAGAGAGTCCAGGAGCCCATTCTCACTATGGAATTATAGTTCTGTGATTCCACTTTAAGTGCCATGATTCCATCCTATGGAATCATGGAGTTTGCAATTTTTGGAGGGGCATGTAGAATTCATAGCCAGAGAGTCCTCTTCTGCCTCATTGTTGAATCATAAAATCATAGAGCTGGAAGGACTCTATGGCCCATCATGTCCAGCCCTTGCTCAATGCAGGCTCTCCAGCTAGAGCATCCCCAGCAGGTAGCTGTCCAGATGCTTCTTGAAGACATCCAGAGAAGGTGACCTCACCACTTCTCTAGGCAATTGGTTCCATTGCTGAACTGCTCTTACTGTCAAGAAGTTCCTTCTAATGTTCAATTGGAATCTACCCTTCTGTAACTCAAAACGATTAGACCTGGCCTTATTCTCTGCAGCAGCAGAGAACAAACCTGCCCTTTTGCCTCTGTGGCAGCCCTTGAGTTATTTAAACAGTGTGATTATGTCACCCCTCAGTCTTCTCTTCACCAAGCTGAACATGCCCAGCTCTGTCAACATTTCCTCATGTGTTTTGTTTTCCTTCTCTAAAATGTTCCAACTTGTTTTATCCTTTAAAAAAAAGAGATGGCTAAATGTCTAATGGCATTAATGCCTACATTTAGATGGCTAAATGTAGAATTTTGCATTTGTATCTGTTAAATTTGCATTTATATCTATTGAATTGACAGCCAGCATGGTGTAGTAGCTTGAATCCTGGGCTACAACTGTGGAGACCAGGTTTCCATTCTCTGCTTGGTCACAGAAACACACTGGGTGACCTTGGGTGAGCCACACACTCTCGGCTCCTCTAAAATCCATGAGAAGTTCATTTTAGAGTCACCATAATGCAGAAATGACTTGAAGCCATACAACAACAATCTAGTCCTGCAATGGTGGTTGAGTGCCCAACTAAAAGGCCTTCTGGCACTTACCCAGTGCTGGGGGCAGGACTTCTGCCTTCTGGGGGTGGGACTTCTGGGACAGGACTTCTTCCCCCAACCCTCCCAGGCCCTCAACTGCTTCTCCAGAGACAGCTGAAGGCCCAGGAAGGTGAGGGGGGAAGAAAAGGAACAGGCATGCACTTCTTCCTTCTCCTTCTCCTATGCTGTCCACAGCCTTCAGCTGCCTCCAGAGAAGCAGTTGAGAGCTGGAGAAGGTCTGAAAGGAGGAGGTATGGGTGCATGCCTCTTCCTCCACCTTCTCCCATGCTGTCTCTGGCCCTCAGAGAGGCAGCTGAAGGACAGAGAAAGGGTCAGGAAGGAGGAGAAACAGGTGCACGCTTGTTCCTCCTCCTCCCTCTGTGCCATTCCCAGCCTTTAGCTGCCTCTGAAAGGCAGCTGAAGGTGAGGGAGGGTCTGGATGGAGAAGGAACAAGCATGTGCCTCTTCTTCTTTCTCCCCCCCTCCACGTACCAGGGAAAATGGCTTCACGTGTCATCTCTGGCATGTGTGCCATAGGTGCCATCTCTGGCATGTGTGCCATAGGTGCCATCTCTGGCATGCATGCCATCATGGGTCTAGTCAATTTCCTTTTATTAATTTCTGTCCAATTTTCTGGTTTGTCAAGGTCCTTTTAAATTCTGTTCCTATCTTCCAATGTGTCAGCCACCACTCCCAGTTTTGTATCATCTGCAAACTTGATAAGGATTCCCTCTCAGTCACTGATAAAAATGTTGAAAAATAATGGCCCTAGGACTGACTGAGGCGCTTCTCTCAAGACTTCCTACCTGTTTGAAGCATCATTGATGACGACATTCTAAACACACTTTTCCAACCAATTATGGAGCCATCTGATGGTGTTTCCATCTAGTCCATATTTAATCAATTTGTTAATCAAAATATTACCAGACTACAAACCCCAGGATTCCATGATATGTAACCACAGCAGTTAAAGTGCTATTCTTAAGTATTGGATGGAACACTTATATAGAAGGCAGGAAGGGAAATCTAAAACATAGGCTCTTTCTTCTCTGTACAAAGCCTCCCAAGAAGTCATACTTAATGCTCTGCGGAACATCCTCCTATCCTCCTGATATGTGCAAGCTCTTTTTCATTTTTCTTTCCTTCCTTCCTTCCTTCCTTCCAAAATGTATATCAGGGTACTAGGGAGCAGGAGGTTTAGTCCCCCATCAGACCTAGCTAGCATATTCTGTGATGGGAATGACCTGGTGGTTGATAGATACCTGTTTTTGTTAATAAAATTATTGATAGATACCTTGCTTTTCTTAATAAAAATATATTCAAAGTAGTTTTCAAAGAATTTCATAGAATATATAACACACATTAAAAAGAGTACAAATTGCTAGAATCAAATTCAAAAAATAAAAGTGAGAGCAGGATAAAATATTTTAGCGTACAAATAAGGATACCAAATTTTAACCCAAAGATATAGCTTTCCTGAAATAATAATAAACATGTCTTAGCAATAAGCCTGAAGCTTGAAAGAGAGGAAAACTTTTCAAGGATGAGTGCCATGATAGAAAACTAGGTGCTACGAGAGAAAAGGCTCTGCTCCACATCTTCACCAACTGCTCAAAGCTTGAACTGTCTATGCTAACTGGGAGATCCTGCAAATTGTGGCCCCAAAAAGGAATTTTTCCAGACACTGACTGTGCTTCTGAAAGTGATGGGAAGGAGAAATAAAGCTGAGCCTCCAGTGCTGAATGCAGTGTGTGGTTCTCTGTTCTTGTTCTTGTTGTTGTGTGCTTTCAAGTCATTTGTGACTTATGGCACCCTAAAGCAAAACTATCATAGGATTTTCTTGGCAAGTTTCTTCAGAGGAGGGTTGCATTTGCCATCCACTGAGGTTGAGAGAGTGTCTTGCCCAAGTTACATAGGCTGCGTCCGTACTGCAGGAATAATGCAGTTAGACACCACTTTAACTGCCATGCTCAATGCTATGGAATTCTGGGAATTGTAGTTTTCTGAGACATTTAGCATTCTCTGTCAGAGAGCTCTGGTGCCACAACAAACAACAAATCCCATGATTCCATAGGTTGGAGCCATGACAAAGTGGTGTCAAACTGGATTATTCCTGCAATGCAGATGGGCTCAAGAAAGGAATTGAACCCTGATTGCCAGAGTTGTAGTCCAGCGCTCAAACCACTGCACCACACTGGTGTGTGGTTGTACTGTTTCTGAAGAGAAATTTAATGAGGATCCTCAGAGTAATACAGATAATGTATGAATGGTGTTCCTTTGGGGGAGGAAGAAGGTGAAATTAGAGTTTCTGATTTTTTTTTAAAAAATGTATTTTCCAAAAATATGACTCAGTTTCTTGCCAGGATCTGTTTTTGCGGAAAGAAATGTTTAATTCTCACTTGGAATTTGAGCCCATGAAGGAACTCCTGAAAAGTGCTTTGCTCTGCTGGAAACAGCACCAAAGTCATTTCTTCCAACAAGCATTCAAAAATGGTAGCTGACTGAGCTTTCAAATGCAAAAATCCTCCCACTTGCAAAACTTGCATATTTGTTTTTCTAGATAAATGTCCCAACCCCTTATTCCAAAATCCACAGCAGGCCGATACATTCATGTGTTTAGAAAGGCAGAAATATCCACACACAAAACAAAGTTTCACTCATAACTTGACTCATATTCATGTTTGAGCTTAGCCACCAACTCAGCAGGTAGCCAGTCTCTCTCTGCCTGGCCTACTAGGAAAATTTGTTCAAAGGTAGACCAGTACTACAAAGCACCCCAAAGAGCAGCAATGATTTTTGGTCTTTGCTCTCATGGATAGTGCCTCTGGACACTGCAGCTTTTACCAATGATTTATTTTATTAATAATAAGAGAAATCATAGAGACTGTCAACTGCAGTATCTGTGTTGTTTCATGTTTAATAAAACACTTTTGCAATGAGTGGAGGGTTGTGTGTGTGGTATTTTTTTAAAAAAAATATTGTCTAATAATTAAACTGATGTGTCAAAAACATAATTTAATCAATTTCCAGACAGGAGTCCTGGGCTGCTGCCACACTGCAGAATTAATGCACTCTGACACAGCTTTAACTGTCATGGCTCCATCCTATGGAATCCTGGAATCTGTAGTTTGTTGTAGCACCAGAGGTCTCTGTCAGATAAGGCTAAATGTCTCATAAAACTACAACTCCCAGAATTCCATAGGATTGAGCATGGCAATTAAAGTGGTGTCTAACTGCATTATTTTTGCAATGTGGATGCTGCCTATGTAATTTGAACGAGACACACCCTCAGTGTCAAACTGCATTAATTCTGCAACGTAGACACACTATCTTATACATACAGATGATGGGGTTGGTGATGGGAAAATTACCAGGATCCAGTGGTCTGGAAGGGACCTGGGAACTGATGTTGCATATGTTTTTGTCTTTCTCAATAGTATTGTTTGTCCATCGTTTGACACCCGTTGTACAATTCAAACAAAACAGTAATGATAAACAAAATTCTGTATTACAAAATACTAAAGATTTTTAGCTGATCTGCCCTTGTTGCAACAGAGAGCAGGACTGAGACCCAAATGTGCAAAAGGAAGCCACAGGTGAGCAGAGGGACATAGCAATGCCAACAAGTGGGAGAAGGGGAGCAAGCGGAAAGGTGGGCAGCATCAGAAAATGACATAGGTTAAACACAAGACCTTCAACAATGGTGGAAATGGTTAGGAATAGATACCCAGAGGATATCACATCACTGTGGCCTCAGCTGCCCAGAGGAAGAGGAAGGGGATGGGATGAAGATGAGCAGTGCTTCCAACTCCAGAGCCCTAGTGAGGACCTCTCCCAAGTCTTCACCCACTCCTTTGCCTTGTAGAGCAGTTCTGGAACATCTCCTGGATGACCTTGACTGGCCACCAAGGGGCAAGTGATATAGGAGGGGGGCAGCTTGTGGATGTGAATCAATAGATGAAGTCAATGTTGGCTGGGGAAAGAGTGCAGTTATGCATGGCAGAGATTATGTGCCCTCCTCACAAAATAAATAAATAAATAAATAAAGGGACCTTGAAGGAAACTTTCACAAGGCCTTGGACCTGTTTTCCACAACTCTGTTCACATGCCTAGATCCCTCCCCCTGCCCCAGCTAGCACAATTTAGGCCATACTCTGTCGCTCCTGGAACACCAGCATGCCTTGGAAGAATACCTGCTGAGCAAGTAGCTTCAGGTGAGTGATGAGAGAGAAGCACACTGTGTTCTTCAAAAGGAAAGGGATAAGCAACAGATAGGAAATTGGTTCAGTGGGGGGAGGAATTTGACCTCCAGGATATTGTTAAATTGCTGTTCGTTCAAATTACAAGAATAAAATGTCCTACCATGTTCTTGTTGGAGTTTCAGAGCTGTAAATAAGTCAGACTCTTAAGTGACTTGGTGCTTGTTGAGCTCCATTTCAGGAATGCACCACAGGAAAGAGGAGTGATAATAAATAGTGCAGCAGAGCAGGGAGACATCACTTTTTAAACTGCACATTAGAGTATATTTACTTGCACTGCGGAGGACTTATACTAAACTATGTAGATGGTCTAAAGATAATTCACTTCTTTATTAATGACCAGCTGGAGTGATAATTTTCCTTTCTGTCTGACTTGCAGAATGTACTGCACTGATCTATTTTGGTTCTGCAGGAGGATTTGTTTGCATTTAACATGCACAGCCTTGAAATGAGATGGATGTTCTGCTGTTGAAATTGATGTAGAGTAAGGCTACAAGCCCTTTCTTCATAAAGCAGCTGCTGTGTATTGCATTCAGTAATTTGTGATGGAGCCTGGGAAAGCTGCTTTTTGTACTACAGTTCCCAGAATCCACTGCTTGGGGGAATATAAAGAGCTGTTGTTGTAAATGTCATATTTCCAGATGTTGGTTTGAGCGAGCCTGTCTAAATGTAGCAACATATGACATATCTCTCTGGTCTTGCAGTCATTATTATCACGTTGCTTCTTGCTGCAATCACAAGCCATTTCTGGACATTTCTGTGCTTTAAAAGCATACTTCATTTACATCTATTTTATGTAAACATTGCGCTTTCCACCCCATGAATATCAATGACAACATTGCACAGAACTCACTCACAAAGCATTCTGCTGGTTAAAAGCAATATGCAGACTTCAGACTGTCTCCTCCTCAATGGACATAACATCTGGCATACTATTACCTCTCTAGAGTTCCCAAGTTGTCATGCTATACTCTGTGCTTCTGATGAAGTAGGCTATAGCTCATGACAATCTATGCTAAATAATATGTGTTAGCCCTTAAGGTACCACAACATCCTTTGCTATAGCTGGTAGGGTATGTGTTAAGTACAGTCTGCCCTCGGTATCTACGGACTTGCCATCCATGGATTTGAGTATCTGCGAACAGCAAGCCCACATTGTCCCCAGTGGCGGCGCATGCATGAGGCTGTGCCACCATTAGGAACAAAAGGATGAGTGGATGGGCTGTCAATGCAGGACTCCCGGTGGGCTTACAGAAGGGCAGTGGTGAGTACAGGGAGGGGGAGCCCTGACCTCTCTGCTCCCATCTGGGCAACAGTGTGCCCAGAAGCCACTTGCATGCTTCTCCTCACTCTTTGGCAGCAGTGGCAGCAGCAGCAGCAATGGTGGCAAACTTCTGGGTCCCCCTCCCAGCAGTGGGCTACTTGGAAGTTAGGAAAGAAAGAAAAAGGAAGGATGACAGCCCTGCCCACTGCCTTCGTTGCCTCCGTTGCCTCCCTTGGTGACCCCTTCCTCTGCTTCCTACCTCTTCCTCCTTCCTCTGCCTCTTCTGCTGAGGCTGGCCTCCTTGCTTTCTGGCAGGTTGTGGAGGAGGGGGTCACCAAGGGAGGCATCAGTGATGATGAGGGCACCAGGCAGGGCTGTTATGTTTCCTTCCTTCCTTCCACCAGACAAGTGGCTGGTCACCACCACCAGACAAGTGACTTCCAGGGCACAAAGATGCCTGGAGGGGGCAGAGAGGCTGGGCTTCCCCCTCTCTGCACTTGCCACTGCCCTCCTGTCAACCTGGTGGGGGTCCTGCATTGAAACCTTCCCCACAGCCCATCCACCCACCCACCCACCCATCCCTATGTCCCCAATACTGGCACATCCTCATGCATATGCCACCATTGGGAACAAGATATTTGAGCATCTGTGGATTTTGGTATCCATGGGAGGGGGTCTGGAATGGATCCCCCATGGATACTGAGGGCCGACTGTACCTATCCAGTGCTTCACCTTTGTAAGTAACCCCCCCCTCCACAATTCCTGCAGCCAAAGTCACGCATGGACTTGGGAAGCCATGTGTGTGCAATGTGACAATTTGAGGTTCAGAACATGAGTCAGATTGCCGAAATGGAGTTTTCGAGAATTTGTCAGTGTCTACATGATGCAGAATGCATGTAACACAGAACTTCTATATACCTCCTAAACTTTGAGCTTTGTGAAGGAAGTCAGCAAGGTGATGAAGGTGATATTCATCTAGTGATTGCAGGATTGTAGTGGTACTTTTCTTGTCTTGTCTTTTCTTTTCTAATTAGCTACATGACATCTTGGGCAATTCCTTGATTTTTCTAGAGCAAAACAACAGAAGCTTGCAGACAGAAAAAATATTTTGAGATAAATAACAATGACTTTCACATTGTACATATTTTGTGTACATATTTTCTGGTCAATCAGAATAGTTTTAGGTTCTCAGGTGGCTAATTTTTGTGAGTGAAAACCCATTATTTATGCACCGCTGTGGCTTATATGGAATATTAGCTGTTTCATGGATTTATAACCTTTGCATATTGATAGTTAAAAAACTCGGGTTTTAAAGATGTTAATCAAAAGCTGTTGTCAAATCCCATTGCTCTGGCTAGTATTATACAATTCTCTTATTATATACTAATTTTGGTGAATAAATTATACATATCTATTTGCCATTAAACTCAAACAAATCAAGGGAAATGAGAGACTTTGGTTCCTATAACAATTAAGTCTACACTGCTATTTAAAGTGTATGCCTGTTTGTATTTTATATTATATAAATTTACATACTTGATTGTGGTTTCATTTTCAATTGGTGTGTTATTTGATGAAACTAAAATATAAGACTGCAGCAAGAATTTGGACCTGGCCCATCAACTACTTTTTCCCATGTCTTAAACAAACACTTCAGATTCCCGGATTTCCCTTTGCATTAAAATGCATATTTATGAACTGATTCAGACCATTTTTGATCATGGATTGACATCCAAAACATTTTCATGCAAGGTTGGGATTGAATTGTGGGCCTTTTTTTCCAGGGGGCAGGATTACTATTTGTACTTTATTTTGCACTGACCTTGATGTGAAACAAATTTTAAGGCTTGCAATTCAGATAATAAGCAAAATCATTAGCATCAACCCAGGTACTGGCCAGTAAATTTCCTAGCTATTTGAAAGATGGAAATATGGATGCTGTAACTTTTATTATAAATAATGTTTTAACCTGCTTTTCCTCCCAGGGGATCTGGGCAGCAAGCAGAGTTCTTCTCCATCTCAATGTTATCATTACAATAATCCTGTGGAGTGGGAACATCTGTGAGACTGAAAGTGTGGACCAAGGTTTCATAGCTATGGAGGTTTGAATGGAGCTATGGAGATCTTTCCACTCAAACCCATGTTTGAGTGATGGATAATGATTTTGGAGACCAGGGTTCAAATCTTTGCTTGGCTATGGAAAACCACTGAATGACCTTGAGCAAGTCACATTCTCTCAGCCTCAGAGGAAAGCAAAGGAAAGGCAAACCCTTGATAGGTTTGCCTTAGGGTCACTATAAGTCAGAAATAACTTGAAGACATACAACAAAAACAACTTCCCCGTCCTAGTTTGACATTCTGGCCAATATTGTCTCTAAAAGAAAAACTACATTTTCTTTTAAATTGCAAAATATTTGATTGTGGTGGACCCAAAGAAGAAGAAACAAGATAAGACATGGCAGGAACAGGGTTGAGTCTGGCAAAACTCAAGTTCAGTGGTTTTTAAGACCCCAGGAGTATTTACCTGACAAAACACCATGTCAAGCTAGTAAAATAATTGGTTGTTGGCAACCAGAACTGAAAGGAACTCATTTTACCTAGTAAACAACCTTCCTACATGGGAACATATGCTGAAAGAAGTGACAAGTGCTCATCTGCTCTCATTTATTTGGCTCTGCAGAAGAACACAAGAGTCTTCTGGCATGCAACCATAAGTACTGCATGAACTGTTCTAATCTGATGTTCTAATGTGAATCTGTTTGAAAAGAGCAAATGGAGGTAGAAGGTCCTTTTCTGGGTAGATTTAAATTGCACTTTTTCACAGGCCTTGTTTTCATTATATCCCCCCCCCCCAAAAAAAATCTTCTTAAGCGTCCTGCAAAGGTCTATTATGCATGACTGAATGTGTCCTTATTGCACACCAAACAAGCTGAAGTTATTTCAATAGTTGGAACATTAGATGAGACAATAACATTTCCAAAGGTCATTCTCAGTACTGCAATAGAATGTGTCCCTACTGTGCCAATCTAGAGGCATGCTAATCAGAGAATCTACCTTTCTGTTCAAAAATAAAGTTCTGAAAGCTGTAAATCTTGCTATAAACATGTTCACCTAGTTTTTATTGGATGCAAATTGAGCTCTGCTAAGATAATAAGAATGCAGATGGCCCTGTAATGCTCTGTTTTTGTAGATTGGGTCTGACAGATTTTTGCAGGAGGGAGCAGGACAAAGCCCATGGAATGTTAACAGATTTGAAAAGTACTTAGACATGCTTTAGGTTATGGAAATCAAATCAATGGTATATCAATGAAACTGAATGCCTTCATCCCATGCACTGGCCACAGGTCAGCCTGAATTCTTAGTCTGTGAGTGCCATTAAATACTGTATTTATTTGACTATACATTGACCTCACGTCTAAGTCGAGGGCAGGTTTGGGGGCTAAATGTATGAGGGTGTATCGTAAAGTTTTAATTATCACCTTAAAAAAAAGTTTGACAGAAAGTTTGTTTTGATTTGTAGTTATGAACTTATTTCTACATAGTCACCATCCAGATTTACACATTTTCCTCAGCATTTCTTGATCCTCCCAATACCGTTATTGTAGAAGTCTGAATATTGTGCCTTAAACCACTCTTCCACTTTGTGAATGATGTCATCTGTGTTGTCAAATTGGCAACTCCACAATGGATTTTTCATTTTCAGGAAAAGAAAAAGTCACTTGGTGATGATGACACTGACAAAAATTTCATCAATATACCATAATAACTTCTGGGTGATAATTATTATTTTACAATACCCCCTCATACTTCTCCATCTTACATATTAGTTGCTTTTGGCACAATCTATAACAAAAATAAAGGACACAATGAGCTGATTTCCTCAACATCATGCATTTAGGGAGCAGTGATATCACTGACAAAATTTCATTAATATACCATGATAACTTCCAGGTGATAATTATTACTTTATGATAACCTCTCGTATGGCTTTTGATATGACCTGTGGAAAAGTCGAGGGTAAAACCTATGGACATGTAACAAAGAATCTAAAGCAGGGGTTGGCATCCTACGACCCGTGAGCTGGGTGCGGCCTGCGAAGGCCTTGGGACTGGCCCATGGCCGGTTCCACTGCCGCTGCTGCCGCCCCGTGTACTGCAATCTGATGTCATCTGGGAGAGATACACTAGGCCCAGCACCATTGGGCCTAGACTATCTTTTAAAACTTACCTTTTAAGGGGCGGGTGGGTTGTACAGTTAATACAATCTGTTTACATTGTATTAACATATCTTTATGTAAATTTAATGTTGTAAGCCGCCCCGATTGCTCTGCAGAGGGGCGGGATATAAATAAATATTATTATTATTATTATTATTATTATTATTATTATTATTATTATTATTATTTTGGCATCTAAAATGGCACCCATGCTTGTGTACGCATAAGCGTGAGTGCCGGCACCATTTTGGAAGACCGCAGCACACGTACACCAGGAAAATTCGCCCGGAGCAAGCACTCTGTGACCTTCCCTTGGTCCTGGCAAGGCTCCAGCGTGCCTGCACCAGGCAAATTCACCCGGTGCACGTGCGATGCAGCCTTCCAAAATGGCGTACATGCTCACGCACATGCGTGCGCAAGCGCGGGCACCATTTTGGAAGATCCAACAGCACTGTGCGCATGCGCATAGCACCATTGGGCCTTCCAAAATGGTGCCCCATGCATGCACGCATGCGCACTATGGTGGGCATCGTGGGCATGCATGTGCGGGGGAAGTGCGTGTGTGCATAAGCGCACACATGCCTGCCCGGCCCCCGCGCCATTTCCCCCCCTCCTGGCCCCCCAGCAACAAATGTTGCCAACCCCTGATCTAAAGGATGAAGCAAAGGAAAACAATGCCAAAGAATGTGCAAAATTCCAGCAAGTATTAACTGTTTGTGCTCATGCTAAAGGCTGGACGGATGAATGAATGGGGTGAGGGTGGGGTTTCAATGCTTCCAGAACAGATTACACTTTTGCCTTTCATCAGAAGGTGGTTCATATATATATATATATATATATATATATATATATATATATATATATGTACAATACTTACATTGACCCATGTAACCTATTGACATGGATAAGCTAAGTCAGGTTTTTAGGATTTCTAGACTTATACATGAGTATATACAGTAGATTGGTTTCAGAAATGGAACAGGCAGAGGAAGATAGGAAGGAAGGAGTTTGGGTCAAAAGAACAAAGAAAGCAAATCACCAGGAGTCATCAGTTAGCAGTGAGAGACGGTGCAAGAGGAGGGTCAGCAAGAGCTGGAGAACTACATGCTACCAGCCCTGATCTACCCGGCATCTCCTCTCTGGTAGTTTTAATGGGCCCAGACACTCAGCCGATGCTTTTAAACTAGATGCAGTTGCTGAATGAAAAACCCGAGAGGATGAGATGCTTTTTCTTTAATGGACAGTGACAGCTGGTGGTTTGGGGACACCACCTAAGTTCACATGCGTATCCAGAGATATTAGAGTCAGCAAGAGGAAAATAACAATGTAGGAGAAAAGGTATGAGTTTGTTCAACTGGATTAAAATAAATGGCCTTGAGGAATTCCAAGCAGATTTGCTGTTTTGAGAGAACTGATGCTGCCTTACAAACCAGCACTGTCTGTCTGAGTGCTTGCTTGCTGCCCAAGGCACAACATGTATCTGTGAAGAGGGAGATATCACAAGAGTGTTGCAAAACTCCAGAGCTTTTTCATCCCAAGAAAACTGATCCTGTAATAGAATATGCCAGAGTCTTTCCATCCCTGGTGGAAGAGGAGATCTGTTGTGAATCCACACTGCAGAAATAAAGCAGTTGGCATTGCTTTAACTGTCTTGGTGCCATCCTGTGGAATCTTGGGATTTATAGTTTGGTAAGCAGCTTGTTCTATCAAGGAGCTCTGGTGCCTCACCAAACTACAAATCCCAGGATTCTTTAGGATACAGTCATAGCAGTTAAGGTGGTATTCTTTATTTCTGCAATGTGGATAAACCTGTGAACTAAAAACACAGGGGATAGCAATAGATATCCATTTCTACCTCTTGTAGAGAAGCAACTCCAAACCTACAAGCCCCGCCAACAGACAGAAAAAAAAAATCTTTCTGCTCTTGTAAAACCTACCAATTTTCATTGTAATCCAGCCACAGTGAGCTGGCAGGAGAAGCAGGGTTCAGCTCATATTCTTGGCAAGGGTGAGCTCATGGGAGACCTTTGGATCAGAGGGTGGCATATGTAGAACCCCTTGCATATCCCAGTGCTCTAGGAACAGAAAATGTTGTACACCAGGAGTGGAAATTGGGCAGCCCTTTGGATGTTGTCAAACCCCAACTCCCAGCATTCCTCACCACTGTTACCCAGTGTCCTCAAATATCCAAATATGACCCATAGTTCCCTCAATATCAAAAAT
>CM034701.1:264858435-264873583 GCA_020142125.1 Phrynosoma platyrhinos | reverse complement strand
CACCTCAACATTAGGAGGCATTTCCTGACAGTAAGGGCTGTTTGACAGAAGAACACACTCCCTCTTTTAGGCACATACACACACAAGGCTCTCAGAATCTAGGGCCTTACAGATCTGACAGATCCTTTCATTTCCCATGGCAGTCTCCAACATTAATCAAGAGTAATTGTCTTATTCATGCCAAGGTTGTAGAAAGAGAATAAATACAGAGAGATCTTCTTGGTGGCTGCCCAAAAGTAACATGATTCTTTCCCTTAAGGGCTCATCAGAGCTCAGTTCCTGCTGGCTGTGTAGTTATGTCACTTTTCATTGTCTGAAATGATCTGATATTTCATCCTTCTTAGATTTTTTTAAAAGGTAAAATGAGCTTGTTCTTGAAAAACTGGAAATATTTCAAAAGCAACACTTTGGTATCAAATCCAAAATATTCCATAGTATTTGCTCAAGTGAAGAACAAGAAGGTGTCCCATCTCATTGTGTGTAGAAAAGCCCAATGGGCTGGTAATAAAATCTTTCTTCATCACTACTGATGGGACAGCATTTTGTCTGAGGGAAAAGCTGTAGCCGGGGATGGGATGTGGCAGCAAAGTATTCTCCTAGCCTATCACAGAGTGCAGCAATCACTTCAGGTAACAGATGCTGAGAAGTGGAAGGAAGGAGAGAGCCATGTACTACATGGCCATCCCATGCTTTCTAATCTCCCTTGCTACCTTCAGGGATTTTCCTATAACTGGATGGATACTATCAGGCATTATGTACCTGGACCTGCATGGCAAATGATGCTGCAAGGCAGAATACCCTTTGATGACCTCCATGAATAGAGGCTGGAATTAAACTGGCTTGGAGCAAGTTTCCAAGCTGAGACATGTGATGCGGGAGTTATTTAAGGCTGAGACCTCCTACCCCCCCTTCACAAATCTTCTTGTTTATTCATTCTCTGACCTACCTTAAGTGTAGTGTGAAATTTTCTGGTCACCTTGGGGCCAGCTAGGAATTTTCTTCCCTTTATCTGTTTTTTTTTTTTTTTTTGTCTACCCCATAATGTATCTCAGGGAATGGATTAATTGGCATAGGGTAGTGTTGGTAAATAGATTTCACTGGCAGGTAGTGTGGGGAGAGAATTTGGTGTACACCTTGGTACCTTTTGGTGAAGGGTTGGGCTCTGGAACAGCCTCAACAGGTCAAGGGACCCGGGCATGAGGAAAGAGTCTGCCCTTGGGGCTGACCTGAGGGTGTGCTTTCTCTCATAATGTCATTGGACTTTAAGGGGAGTGCCTTGGGTTTGCTTTCCAGACCAGCCAGGGAGCAACTCATGGTATTGGATTGTCCTCAGGGTCAGGTGTACCACCAAAGGGAAGGTTGAGGAGGTGGTCATGGGGTGACATCTAGCCTCAGCTGGTCTTGCATCAGGTTGCTCCCCCTCTTGCTCTTTCCCAAGTTCAAGCTATTTAAATAGGTTTAAAGTCAAATGAAGTGGCCCTTATTTAAACCCAAAGTTTTGTGTCTGGTGTCTTTATTTCATGGCTGGTCATCAATCTCCTGGACATCTGAGGAGCCCTCTCATGGTCTCTGAGGGTAATGTAATTGCTGTACATACAGCTATAGGAAAAGAGCTAGACATTTATCTGCCAGTCCTCTGCCTCACTAGAAGCCAGGAAATGGCTATGATGAGGGGAACTGCAACAGAGAAAAAGTAAGAGATTTTTTTGGTCGACCTGTGGTCAATACAAAATTCCAACCCCTGTAACAACCAAAAAAAAAAGAAAGTGAGGCACAATGGTGTAAGTTAGATGTATACCATCATAATCATGCCAGTTTATAAATTACAAAAATAAAGGATGCTCACCAGTAATAATGCCATTGCTTCTCCTGGCAGCATAAACAGAGCTTGCTGATAAAGACATAAAATTGAACTGATCTTTCTTTAAAGATTGTATGATCAAATGGGCATTGGACTTGAAGCAGACCATACCTCTTGAACAATTGGAAAGATCATGGACCCACAGAATTAAATACACATTGAGTTATGATCTAAGGGAGAACTTCCACAAAATGCAACATCGATGGTACCTGACCCCAACAATGTTGGCTAGAATGCATAAAGGTGTCAGTAAAGTATGCTGGAAGTGTCGTAAAGAGGTTGGCACTTTCATACACATCTGGTGGAATTGTAAGGTTGCTAAGAGATATTGGAAGAGTATTCACAGGATAGTTATGCAGATCATACCAATTAAAGGGGGGATGGACTCTAAATTTTACTTGATTGGGATGATAGATGATAATGCCTTTGAAATCAAATATGGGAAGCTTGTTTTTTACTTAACCACAACCACCAGAATGGTCTATGCGGCAAAGTGGAGGTGCCACAATATAACAACTGTAAAAGACTGGTTATACAAACTTATGGACTGTGCTACCGTAGATAAATTAACTTTATGTTTGAGAGGGGAATACTGGGATAAACAAAGAAAGGCCTGGGAGCCAGTAAAAAACTTCTTGGAAAATGGCAAATATCATGGTTTGCTGCCTAAGGCACTATAATAAGTTTTTTAAATTTCTTTGTTGCTTATTTCTGTAACAATATTAACCTTGCCTCCTCCTCCCCAATGAGCTGAAGGGATGAGAATGAGTAAAATGGCTTTAACATTCTTTTTTTCCCTTTTCCCCCTTGTTTTCTTCTTTGGATATCAGAGATGAATATCAGAGATATTAGAAAGAGCAACTGAGTTGAAGCTCAGGAAGTTTATTTGTGTTAGTTGTATGTGGTTCTTCTATGTCTATGTGATTGATTGTTGTGGTAAGTTTTGATGTTTTTGCTTTCATTGTTTTGTAAACCATTTTTAATACATTAATAAAGTATATTAAAATAAAAAAAATTGAACTGATGAACCAATAGTGTGGGGATTTTTTATGGAGAAGCACTGCCATAAAGAAAGTAACAGAAACAAGGGGGCTTGCTAATCTTGAAGATTTATGGTTTTTTTTTTCTAGTTCCCACAGAAACAGGGAAACATGTTACATAATCCAGTTTGTTTTGAAAATGATAATGAAATACCACCAAATCTGATTCCACATTGTTAACCAAGAGATATGATTCTGAAAAATGAGGCCTATTTCAGACACTTAAAATGTGATAATTTGCTCATTGTGCTACTGCCATAAACTATGAATCACAATATGCGCTCTCCCTCCCTCCCTCCCTCCGTCTCTCTGTTCCTGAAAATTGTCTTCAGCAAATTGTGATGTTAACTGTTAATATTTATACTTAGAGAGACCAGTTTACAACTAAGATTATCTGACTTGATAGTGAGAACCAATATTTACAGACATTTCTGGATTTGATTTGTGCACTTATTTAAGCTGCATGTAAGGACAAATTCTTGGAAAGCCATGGAGAAGAGTACTGGGAGAGGGAGGCACATATATATTACATGTTGTGTGCAGAGAACTACATACCCCTAGTTCTCCACTATTGTCCTTTGCATGAGATATGATAACACTCAAGCACGACAGAAATACTAAAAATTTTTGCATATTAGATTTTTTTTCCAGGAAGCTCAGTGTCTTGTACACAAAAGCAATTTCTATTGCTCATATTCAAGTATTTTATATGCCGCCCTTCGGCAGAACTTTTCAGCATGGTTCACAACACTAATATGAGATGCACAAAGAAACCATAACAAATTAGAAGTAAAAATGCATTAAAATACATTTTAAAGCCCAGAAGAAAAGGGCTTTTGCCTGTTTGTAAAGGCTGGTGACAGGTGAGCTACTCATTATATAAATAGGGTGAAGACTGAGAAGACTTGCTTTCTGATCACCACACACCTTAATGCAGATTGCAGTACACTTGCAATCTCCAAAAAATTTTTTTTAATGCATGGGAAGGTTTTTTTTTCTAAAGAGGGACAGATGTTCTTTTCTAAACCATAAAAGTTTGAAGATATCAGTACTTTGAGCCATGCTCTGAAACTGATTGGAACCCAATGAGATTATTTCAGTGCTGATAAGATCTGGTCCATTCAACTGGACCCAGTCAATAGTTTGGTAAACCCAATTTATTTAGAACTTAAAAGTCTCTGAGAAGTCTTTGGAAGCAGCCCTATATACAGTACAGCAGTCAAGTTTAGATGCCACCAGAGTATGGATAACATGATAGTCTGGGAAGTTGTGTTAAACTGTGACATAATGCATAGTACAATATTATCATGTTTTCTACATCCAGTATCATTGCTGTATCAACTGGCCTCTATGAATAGGGATGTAATTCTTCCATAATTTCATTCTTGAAGGCAGCAATGAGTAATTTTAGAACTTTTCTTTTCACTGTGACAAAGTCTCTCAAAACAGTGCAATATTCAATCACTCCACAATTTGGGACTTTGTGTATGCAAAATTTGCATGTTGTTTTTAATGTAGAACAGCACTTTCTCATATTTTGGCAATTGGTACTTGAACAAATTTCATTGATTACCAACCAAGAAATAAAGTTATGTCCAGAAATGCTTTTGTTATCAATATATGTGGACACAAACTCAAATTTGAAACATAAAAACCTCATAGATTTCTTCATTACAGCAGCCCATCTAGAAATTGCCAGATGCTGGAAAACATCTGGTATCTTTAGATATGTGGTGGAAAAAGGTATGGGACCTGTGGTTACTTGAAAAACTGTCTTGACAGAATGACAAATTACACAGGCTGACCAAAATCAAGACCTTTTATAGACAAATGGTTCCCACTCAATGACTTTATAAACAAAGACAGAAACAAGAGAAGACAACCTCCATCTCATCTGAACCTTTGGTTGGACATTCTGGACTAGATCTAAACAAAGACAACATGGACTTTAATCTGACCAATTACATTAAACAGAACCCAAGAAGGAGACCCACAACATAACTCAAAGTTGTGAGGTGAATTGTTTTATTTTGCTTTATTGTTATGACATGTTTTGTACATAGTTGTTTACTTATAATAATATTTTAATAAATATTTTTTAAAAAGAAAACAGCACTTTCTGCATGGGAAATAGGATTTCCCATGCAGAAAAATATATTTCTGTGCAGAAAAGTATCTTGTTTATGTGAAAAGACGTGTGAATTATAAAGATTCTTGTCAGTCCAGGTTGCTAATTGCCAGGGCTTACTAACACTTAAGAAATACATTTTGATTTTTTTTAAAAATCCTCTTTCCACCCCTATTTATCAAACGTTTTCTACTAATTTAGTATTCACCTGCCAAAAAACAAACAGACACACATGCACACAAATTATATTAGCTTATTTCATGACGGTATTCTTTTAAAGTGATTATTTTTTTAGTAACTCTCAAAATACAAGATATGAAAAGTACATTAGAGGATGGCAAAGTAATTTAAAAAATTGAAAATAGTATCATCATATACTTACCACACTGCCTGATTTTGGTACATCTCGAAATCTGTCTAGTGTTTGAAATTTTTGATTTAATTCCTGAAACAATTCCATGTGCCTCTTCCTCGTATGCATGACCTTCTACAAAATGAAATATAATTGCTTAATAATGTATAATGAATCATGGCATAGTTTTAAAAGAACCATTATTTCCTCCAACTTAATAAAGCAAATTTAATTTGGCTGGGCTGTCTCTTTCCTATAGACAGAAGGAATAGAAATTAATTGTGCCATATTTGGTCTTTGTAATACACTTCTTAGATATGAAGTAGTACTTTTTCTCCTGCCCTTTCCTGAATTACTCAAACCACTATTTCTTTTATGCCACTGCAGATGTGTTAGGAATACAGCAGCCAATACTGTGAATGATCATTATTGTTTGTCAGTTAAAACCAATTTTGAAAGAAATGAAGTAAATGGTCCCCCCCCCGCTCCCCGGGGAAACTCAGAGTTTAATAGTTTGAATATGAAGTGTCCAATTATCTGATATGCTTCTCATCTGAATATTCTCCACCTGGTATAGAGCACTCAGAATTGTTACTGAGTGATCAAAAGCTAAGTTACCATTGGTTTCATTTCACATTTATAGCCTACCTTTCCTCAGAGGAGGTTAAAGAATTTAAATCTCCACTCAAAGATATCCTAACTACCTTGATTCAGTGGACAAAAATGCCAATGCAATTGTGGGCTGCATCAACAGGAGCAAAATGTCCCAATCGAGGGAAGTAGTAGCACCACTTTATTCTGCTTTGGCCAGATCTCACCTGGAATACTGTGTCCATTTCTGGGCACCACAGTTCTAGAAGGATATTGACAAGCTGGAACATTCTGAATCCAGATCCAGAATGCAGTATTTTGTCCAGATTTCACCCCGTTTATGCCAGACTGACTTGCAAAAATCTGGACTCAAACTGTATTGATAGCCACACATTCTCCAGGCCAAATTCAAATTGGAACAAAAGGGTGTTTTATCCCATGTGCTTTTTTCTTAGTTCCCAGAATGTATAAACCTATCAACCAATAGCCTTTCTTGTTTTTCTGTCAATCTTACCATCTACCTTGCAAGTTCATCTAAAACCCTTCCCCTTTTCACATCCCACTGAGTAAGTCAGGGAACTTTCAATGTTGTGCAAAGAAAACCCTGTGATAGTTTCACCTTAGGGTCATAATAAGTCAGAAATGACTTAAAGGAACAGAACTATAACAACACAAGCATATTTCAGGACTACCTTATTTATGTATTCATGCATGCAGGAAGTTGGACTTGATGGCCCTTGTGGTTTGTTCCAACTCTTAGGTTTCTATGATTTGGGGTTTAATGGGTTTTTGAACCTGTATCTCCACAAGCTCCCATGTTCTAGTCAGTAGTCTGATCCATATACCACAGTGGCTATAAATTTATAGCTGTGAGGTGGTAGAAGTTATGCATCTCAGTCAAATATTTCTTAATCATGCATCCTTCTTGTATGCTCAATAGGGTCCTCAGAGTGCAACAGGATTTACTGATACAAGGATATATTGTCACTATGTCAAATGGGACTTGTTCCCTAAGAACTGAGTTTAGGACTAGAACTTTTAAATTATCAAGTTAATTACTGCTTCTAGATGTGGGAAACATATGTAATTCATTACATTTCATGTATTTTTATTAGTGATTTTGTTCTAACACAAAAATACCCTATAGATGAAATTTGATATACATATGAAATGTAATCAGCAATTTACTGGCCAAGGTGATAACTGGTCAGAAAATCATGAACAGAAGAATATGTGTGTGTGTGGGGGGGATCTGTATGGTCAGTCTGTAAGTGCACAGAACAAATAATGTGATGATTTTCCAAGAATCTGTACAAGCAATCCATGCATTAGGACATGACTGCACCAGACAAAACCACCAGAGGGATTGTTATCACCTTGGACAGATAATTTCTTCTAAAACAGGGATTTCCATCTATTGTTACTTTTCTTTTTTTATTATAATTTTTATTAAACATTTAAAGAATACATCATACATTCACCATCTAGCTATATTTTAAAATTGCCCCACTACCAATTAACTCTATTAATCTATCTTCCTACCACATTCCATTAATTACTTTGTTAATATCAATTTAGTATATCTAGTTACCCTCCCCATCTAAAATCTAAACTACTAACCATATTCCCCTAATCTACATCACCTTCCTCACCCTAACATCCCAACTTCTTCCACTCTTCCTTCCCTCAGTACTTCTCCGCCTTAATATTCGTTCTTCCTATCTCTCCCTCTCCTTCCTACTCTGTCCACTCAAGTTCTTCCTACTTTATCCTTCACTCTATCACTCCACTCACTCTCACTACCTCATGTTCTTCCAACTCTCACTTCAATCCTCATTGTTACTTTTCAATGTAAATTTGTCACACTTTAGTGATCAAAGACTTCTCACTTTTAAAAAAAAATGAGTCAGCAACCATTTACCAATTGGGAAGACCAAAAACGGAACAGACGTTTCTTCTCTAGAGAGAGGGTTATCAGTGATTGCTGATTCATTCACTGGCTAAAAATTCTGAAATACTGAAGTAGTGGGCTATCTGCTTAGAGAACAAATGGGCAGAAGTAAAGCTGCACATGTTGCCTTGTATTTCAGTTTCAGTAAAGTGTTTTGAGCATTGGACTATGACACTGAAGACCAGGGTTTGAATTCTGGCTCCACCATATAAACCCACTGGATGACCTTGGGCAAGTCAAATTCTCTGAGCCTCAGAGAATGGCAATGGCAAACCCCCTCTGAAGAAACTTGCCAAGAAAACCCCATGATAAGGTTTCCATAAGTCAAAATGACTTGAAATCACCAAAAAAAAAAAAAAAATAAATAAAAAAATAAAAAAAAATGGGAATATACTGCAGTAAGGGAAGGTGGAGACTACTGCATGCAAGCCCAACTAAGATCATATTTATACAAACATAGACCCTACTTCACTCCACGGACATTTCAAAGAGGTGAAATTTTGTAAAAAATTGAGGGCCTAAATACCCTAAAAGCATGAGATCCCATCTGAACTTGGAAGCTAAACAGGGCCAGTCCTTATTAATACTTGAATAGGAGAACACCAATGAATGCCAGGTGCTGCAGGCTATATTTCAGAGGAAGGAATTGGCAAAACTACTTCTGAGTATTCCTTGCCTAAGAAAATCCTATAAAATTCATCAGGTCACCATTAGTTGACAGACGACTTAAAGGTGTGTGTGCGCGTGCACACACACACACACCATTGTTAGATCAAATCTAGGAGCATGGATTTGAGCTGTCCACTGGACCAAGGAAGATCTCTTCCAGACCAGCACAGAGATAATGAATCTAGTATCCAGCCTTTCAGTAGGAGTGGTTTCATAGATTTCTCTAAATGTCTTTCTGACTAGTTTGAAGTGTGTGTGTTCATGTACATTAAAATAAATTTGACATTGGGGGAGTGTGCCTCTCTGCCTTGATAGGTACTTTGAGGAGGTTCAGGGTTATCAGAAGAGTTCTGTATTTGAGGAAGTTTCTTGTTGACAGATTATATTTCTTAAACCAAAAGACGTAGCAACATGAGTCACAATATGGGCACTAGAATGGAGAAAACAATTATAAACCAATTAACCTTACAATCATTGTGAGGAGTGAACAAGAAATAGTTCTTCAGAATTCAGTGAGTTCCTTCTTGCAACACATAATTCGCCTGAGAGATATTTGACCTAGATTTATGAAGGAAGTCTTGCCTAAGTGACTTTCTGCAGATTTGCAAGATATTAATCTTACTGTTACTAATGCAAGGTAGTAAACCTAGTGCCCTCCTTACTCACCCTCACACACACATTTCAAAAAAATAAAAAATGGTTCTGCTTCCAAAATGATTATTTGGCTCCTTATGTAGGAAATAGTTTTTTTAAAAAACAACTTTCAAGTATGCCAACAATTGGATTGTGGAAGAATGGCTGCATTCTTAAGTATTGCCATTAGGAAGTAATCTCCACTGAATTTTGAGTAAATACAATAAACTTGGCTGTAAGGACACTTACAGTGTATATTCAAAATAAATCTCATTGATTTTGGTGGGAGCTAAGTATGCTTAGCTTGCTAGAGGACCTAATGGGCAGAAGTTAAACTGAAGGCTTTAATTTATTTGACATATTTATTTATCTCTTTCAAGCCTGCTGGTGCTCCCAAAGCTATGCACAACAGATAAAATCAGGTTTTAAAGCCTCATTTTTTGAAAAAGCACACAATTAAAATAGTTCCCTTCTGATTTTAAGGACCAAAGGCCATTTTGACATAGTAAGACAGTGGACTTTATCACATGGCTAATAAAGCATTTTACCTGGATTGAATTTAACTTTAAATCGGACTGCATCTGGACCCTATCACAAAGATTTTGCCGTTGATATCACTGCCCAAATATAGCCCGGGTCCATCCCTGCTTCCAGGAGTTTTCTGGCAGCCATTTTTCAAGCTGGAAAACTCCCAGTTTCAAAAAGAGGCACCTGGGAGCAGGGATGGACCCGGACAACATATGGGTGGTGATTTTGGTGGCAAAATCTTTGTGATAGGGTCCAGATGCAGTCCAATTTAAAATTAAATTTAATCCAGATAAAATGCTTTATTTTAGCTATGCTCCAGTCCCTCTGAGAGATCTAGAGAAAGGATGAGACAAATTGGTTTGTGTGATTGTATGTATGCTTGTATGTGTATGTTCCATCCTGTTTACCACACTTTGAACAACACAGACATTGTATAAAGCTCCTCTTTCTGCACAAAAATATGTCTTTTCCTCCATTTGTGAAGCTAACCACAAATACAACTCACGTGGGTTCTGATAGACTGATTGAATAACCAGGCAAGGATGAAACAGAATGTCATAGAGGAGAAGTCATTGGATCACAGAAATTATAAGTTGGGGGCACTTAGTCCAGCTTTCTTACAATGGTTTACAGTTAAAAAAATAAATCGAATCTTACGTGGCAGAATAGTTCCCCAAGACAACTATATAGGAGCAACCTTAAGAAAGGTCATGGAAGAAGCATTCCTTCTGCTTTCCCTCTTTTTAGTTACTTATGAACCCTGAAAACCTCTCTAATGGATCAGCTAGGGAAGAGGGGAGGCTTTCTGAACATAACAGGTGGAATGAGGATAAGGGATATGGGAAGTGTCCTTACTTATGTTAACTTATCTTAAGATCAACATCTGATATGGGATTATTCCCTCTCCCCAGGAGCTCCTCACATTCTGTTGTTCAGGAGGGGGTCCTTATTTTCCAGACAGACTCTCTAGTGTCTGTACAGAAGATTAACAGACAACTGATAATAAATAATAGGATGACAAATATAGAGGAACAGAAGGCTTTGGATGTGCACAGTATCATCTACATTTTATCATATGCCACGATAGGATGGCTTTGAATCAGTTGCCATAGAGAGAAATTCTAAGAAAGGGAAGCACATTGCATAGCTGACCTTCTAAATGGCACCATGTGACTCACAAGATTTGCTCAGTGCTGTGATTATATAATTTCTCCAACTATACTTAAACATTTTAATTGCCTTTTGGTAGCTTCATTTGGTTGTTATTGCATCATGATCTTCTTACTTAGCATATACTTTTATTAAGTTTGTTAAGTAGATGCCTTTTAAAGAAGTTTGATGTGAATAAGTGGGTTTAGGGAGGAGGGGGAAAAATGAAAACATGCACAACAATGAGGACCATGGACTCCAGAATCTGAAGTGCTCTGGGTCATACTTCCATCTTTTCTTTACTAAATATGGAGATAGGAGCCTTGTGCATATGAAGGTTCAAACAAAATCAAACCGTAAGCAGATGGGAACAGGGTTGTGCCCCCAACTTCTATACCATGTGCAGGGAAGGTGTGGACAGTAGTGGCTAGTGGCTTCCATGTCAGTGGGTCAGTGAATCCAGTGAAGCTTTCACTGTGAACATTAAAAGAGTTATACAAGGTGCCAAACCTGTCCCTAAAATAGATTCAGCATCTTGGATAGCTCCTTAAACATTCAGAAGCTCTCCAGATGTTGTTGGACTGCAACCCCCATTGTCTCTAGCCAGTACAGCCAATGATGGGGGAATCATGGCAGTTGCAGTCCAACAAGTGGGGAGCAACACTGTCTTTTATCCAAATGTGATACATTGCTTCTTAGCCTTACCTTGGAATTGGGAAAAAAATTGGTTCACACTTATGTGCCCAGTCCACAGTACATGAGACAGAACTCAGTTATGATAGCCACACATTTCTGAATTTTGGGGTCCAAGTTTCTGATCAGAAATGCACATATCAATTAATAAAATGTAAAATAAAATATATTGAGGAGAATTGTAAAAATGCCTATATTGGGGAAACAGGCATACAGGGCCCAACATCCTACATCTGCACATAGCTCTGTATGAACAATTCTGCACTCTCCTGTTTCTTAATGGCTATCAAACCCTGCATGGGATCCCTGCTACTATTACTTACCAGTGAGGAAGGGACGAAGAGGGGAAGTGATTCAGACCATGGAGAAAGCAGCTGGTCTCAGTTTAGTTGAGGAGGAAGAAATTAAGGTGTGCTTTCAAATAGGAATGCATCTGCCATTTCTTTCTCCCAGGAGCTTAGAGCAGCCAGATATTCATAGTCTGAGTTGCCTCCCCCTCCCTTTCCTTCCCTTCCCTCTCCATCAGTAAGTGACAATACATACAACTAGTGCTTAGGACAAAAATGTCATTGAGATCCTTTTTTATAAGTCCCATCCAATTTAATGTATAGTTGGCCCTCCATAGCTATAGATTCTTTATCCATGGATTCAAGCATCCATGGCTTGAAAATATTCAGAATAAGTATAAATTCCAAATAGCAAACCTTGATTTTGCCATTTTATATAAGGGACACCATTTTACTATGCCATTGTATTTAATGGGACTTGAGCATCCACAGATTTTGGTATCCATGGGGCGTGTGTGTGTGTGTGTCCTGGAACCAAACTCCAGCAGATAATAATGGCCCAATGTATTAGGAAAAAAAAAGAAAGAATAGAAAGAGGCCATGGCATTTTACAACAAACCACAATATAGCAAAGCAAAAGCGAGATGCTTTCATTGCCAGTAGGTTAGCCCCATTTGGAGGAAGGTAAAATCTCTTCCATAAGAGCCAGATTAGCAAATACTCCTGGGGTAAGTAAATACCCCACACTACACAATGTGTTAGTTTTAATTTAACTGATGTTATTTTACTTTGATTCCATCCAATGTTTTCTGGCTCTGAGGATTTGGGTAGAATACATGTGATTCTGCATACAGAGACCCTTCTTTGGACACAGAACATTTTTATCGCCCAGAATGTACTGGGATTCTCATTGGAGTCAGAAAATGCCCCAAAACTCACAAAGTGGAAGTCTCTGGGATGTGTGTGTGTGTGTGTGTGTGGAATGCCCAGTTCTGGCCAATGAATGGTTAACTACATCTATAACAAGCATGGGCATAGATCTGTTTTGGGTTTATTGGTCACCACATAGTCTTTTAAAGAAAGGCTTGTTTAAATTATAAAATTGTTGGAGATGTAATGTTGCTAATGCCGCCTTAACGCATATGTTTCGAAGCTTTCTCATAGTTGTTTCACTTTGGGTGGAAATAATTAGGTGGATAAACTTGGTACTGGAATGCTCTTTAATATTTAGAGATGTGCATGTACTTTTGAATTATTTACCTGTATCTTAGAAACTAACAAAAGGGACAGTGGAAGTGGATTTTTCATGCCCTTGTGACTGCTAAAAGATTGATACTTCAATTTTGGGAAAATAACATTTCTTCACCTATGATTCAATGGATAGAAAATGCTTGCAACATTTGAAAGAATGATGTTCAGACAAATCCTACAAATGAACTTATATTTGGTAATTTGATCAGCTTTTATAGAAATCTATTATTGACACGGTTGCGTTTCCTTTTCTTCTGTTTTCATTTTTCTACTTTATTGGAATATTATAGTATGTAACTGATAACCTTGTGTACTTCTATCATGCATTTTAATTTTTTTTTTTAAAAAATCATATTGTATGAGAATTAAAAGAAGGGCTGGTATAATGGCAGATTTACATGGTTGATATACATATTTATAGGTGTGTGTGTGCCTTCAAGTTGCCTGTTGACTTTTGGTGACCTCATGAATTTCATAGAGTTTGCTTAGACAAAGAGTACTCAGAGGTGCATTTGCCTACAGCACATGGTATTCATTGACAATCTCCCATCCAAGTAATAACCAGGGCTGACCCTGTTTAGCTTCCAAGAAGAGATAGGATCTGGTGGCTTTAGGCTATTTAGGCCACAAGTGTATATAGACAGAATGTTAAATTTAAACAGCAACTGATTTTTTTTTAAATGGCCAAGAGCTTGTCTCATCAGACATAATTATGATGATGGAGCACCATTGCTGTAAAACTGATGATCTTTTCAGTATGCCAAACAAAGAGCTTCTGAGCTGCTGCAGAGTGGGGCTCTGAGAAATGACATCTGCAGCATTCTCTTGGTTATGGGGCACACTGAGAACAGGCAGCTGGAAAAACCCTTTGGGTCCTTCCACAATTGCTTCTCCCATCGTGTCCCTCAACAGGAAGAGCACTGCAGACAGATGTCACTTCCCAGTGCCCTGACCTGCAGCACTTTGGAAGTTCTTCAGTTGGGGTCCTGCCAGGCTGAAAAAGTAGGTTTTGGGAGGAGGGGATGTTCAGTCATTAATTACCATAAATGTATATCCCAGAAGTTACAAGGTCACACATCCAGCTTACGAACGGGATGCTAGCTCTTCTATAATCGCAATTTTGTATGCATACAGCACTCCTCCCTAGAATGAATGACAACCTCCTACCCTACCACTGCTAGTTAGATGTGACTGTATTTATTTCTCAGCTTTGATGGATTTTAAAAGGAACAGTTCAGGAGATTTTACAATGCTTTAAAAAAAACAACCAGATTGTTCTCTCAAAGGCAAAAAAGCTGGTTCTTATGCTACATTCTGCTCTGTGCCCATGCACATTAATATGGATGGTTTTTCAAATTACCGCTAGTACATGCTTCTCAAATGATGATAAAGTGGTCCTAAGTGTATATTGTCTATGCAAACATGGTGAGGCTTCAGTTTCACAAGAGGAACACATAATTAATTATATCAGATAGTTAACTTGCATGAACAGCAAGCTTATGCATAAACCAAGATTCCACAAATCATTAATATTCCACTGAAAAGACAAAATATTCTGCTCTGTGTATATTCTAAACCTATTTGCTGAAAATAAGGGCATAGCAGCAGTTAGTTAGATGCTAATATTATACATTTCATCAGTCTTATTTTTTTCACAATTAAAAAATGGTGTTTAGAGTTGAAGTAAAAGGCAAAGGTATTCTCTGTTGACAAGGTTGTCAAGTCATGTCCAACTATAGGGGACAGTGCTCATCTCTGTTACTAAGCCGAAGAGCCAACATGTTCAAGTTGAAACCTACTATAAAATAAAGTCTGATTCACCTGCATCAGCCACAAAGAACCTTTGGCTTTCCAGAGGCCCTTTCATGCTACAGGATTATAGCACTAAGATTTCATTTTGACTGCCATTGCAACATGGTATGGAATCCTGGGAATTTTCATTTAGGGAGGAACAAATCTGAGCCAGAGAGCTCTAGTGCCCCACTTAAATACAAACCCCAGGATTCCAAAGGATG
>CM034701.1:264840495-264858335 GCA_020142125.1 Phrynosoma platyrhinos | reverse complement strand
CCTGTAGTTCCAGAACTCTGATAGCCCTAGGAATACCTTCATCACCCAGCCACTGATCTCTCCAAAAGTGTATCTGGTATAATAGTGCCTGTTCCAACCAGGGGTTCTACAAATGTGCTGGATTGCAACCCTTGTCAGGCTCAGAAATCATAGTAGGTGTCCATTGTGTTTTGGAGTGACCAAAGGGATAATCTGACATATATGGCTGGGAAAGGATGACCAACAGTTTCAGACTAGAACCTTACTACTAAGGCAGTAGATGATAATGCCTGATGATTGTCCTAAGCTGTAGAAGTACATCATGGTAGGTTTTAGATCAGTGATTCCCAAACTCTGGCCTTCCAGGTTTTTTGGACTTCAGCTCCCAGAATCCCAGACTATTGGCTAAAATGATTGAGGCCTCTGATAGCTGAAGTCCAAAATACTTGGAGAACTAGAGTTTGGGAATCACTGTTTTACATTGTCCTGGTTGGTTGATTTGACTGCTGATTGCCAGGTTTCCTTTATCTCACTGTCCAAGTTTAAAAGAATTGTTGTTGTTATGGACCTTCATTTATTTTCCAATCTTAAGGCAACCTATCATAGGGGTTTCTTGGCAAGAGGATGCTTGCCACTGCTTGCCTCTTAGATTGAGAGAGAGTTTGACTTGGCCATAGACAAACAGTGGGTTTCCAAGGCCAAACAACAATTTGAATCCTGGTCTCCCACAGTCCTAGTCCAACACTCAAACCATTACACCAGGGGTAAGCAACTTTTCCCCTTTAAGGGCTGAGGGACTTCAGCTCCCAGAATCCCAGAAGCTATTGGTCAACATGGGACTATTGGCCAACATGGCTGAGGGTTCTGGGAGCTGAAGTCCCTCGGCCCTTAAAGGGGAAAGGTTTCCTACCCCTGCACTACACCATGCTAGCTTTAATTTAAATGGATTACCACATGTAAATGAGCATTAGTATTCTCCCTTCTCCACAGGAGAAGCTGTAAGATAACCGGGAGTCCCAGAATAACATATGAAGATCCTGTCTGGAGGAATGGGAAATTTGCAACTGCAGACAGAGAACAAATGGACTTTAGGAGGAAGTAGAACCCTGGATATGTATGTGTGTGTATACATGTTGTGTGTACATGCTTGTGTGCATGCTCAGAGTCTGCCTGTCTCTCTGAAGGCCTTTGCAGACTGCTAGAAATAGTGCAAATTGAGTCCACTTTAACTGCTCTGGCTCAGTGCTAGGGAATCATGGGAATTGTAATTTTTTCTGAGACATTGAGCCTTCTCTGTCAGAGAGCTCTGGTGCCGCAATAAACTATAGTCCCAATGATTCCCTAGCACTGAGTCAGGTCAGTTAAAGTGGACTCAATTTGCACTATTTCTGGCACTCTGCAAAGGCCCAATGTCTCTCTCTCTCTCTGTCTTACTGAAAGTTTTCAAAAGTATTGACATCTGAAAAAGGCATAATTAAATCAATTTTAAATGGTACATATTTGGCAATGCATACAGTGTAAACTTTAGCATATAGCTGCAGTGTCCCTTACATTACATAAAAGCTGTCTTTATAAGTATTTTACAGATTTCTTTACATTCACCTTGCTTTAAATTAAGTACAAGTTAAAGTAAGTAGAAATATTATAGGAAAACTTACTTCAAAGTCGAGGTCAGAGTAACGTGATTTTCTTCTCTATTAAGCATTAGGAAAAAACAAAAACACAAAACAATAGTGTATTAGCTTGATGTTTCCACATGAAGGAACAGTACATACTTCTCATCTGTGTACCAATGCAATAAATGAGTTACACCTTCTAAAATATGTTTAGTTTAATCTTTGGTGAAACTACAAGGTGGATGGGAATCCAGACTTGGTGAAACAGACAGGCAGGAAAAAGTGGCTTGAAGCTGCCTTTTCCAAAGCCAAATTGAAACCCCACCAACCGCACTGCCGGCTCCCAAGGCACCTGGAATGGGTATGTCATGACCGCACAGCACAACCTTAAGCCACACTGCTGGTATATATATATATATTTTTACTGTCCCCCCCCACCATCCTTGCACACCTTTGCAGGAGTGAACTGCCGGTGACTGCCATCCCATTGCATGGCCATCTCTGTGAAACTACATACATTTGCATGGGCAGCACTTCACCAGGACAAGGCACCAGAGTAGAGGTGTGCCCGTGCAGATGCCAGCAAGGTACAATCATGTCTCCCTTCACCCCCCTTCACCCTATGCCCCTTCTTTGTCTGTCTGTTTTATGTACGTTGCACTCATCTCCATGACAGGTTAACTGGTTTCTCTTTTGGGCATTGTGATCCCCACCACTTGTATATGGCAGCTCTGTTCCTTTTAAATGCACTCCTGCTATGGGGTGTTTACATGCACAATTAGGGTTAGTGTTTGGAAAGAGTGCCCTTTTAGAGCCTCACTGGTGGTGGTGCATTTATACGTACATATGAAGGTGCACACTTTCTGGGAAGAAGTGGAAAAAAGCTGTTTCTTTTTGAAGCGGCTTTTCTCCCCATAAGAGAGGATGCTGTCCAGCAGGCTTCAAAGCATGCATCATCTAAATGCCCCACCTTGAAGCTGGCCCGAAAACTGTTTATTTTGCCCATCTGTTTTGCCCCTTAGTCAAGTTACTTAGGTAATGATTTAAATTGATCTATTCTAAGTGTAAATAGGTCTAAATCCTATGCAGTGTTTAGTGCAACCATCTACTTGCTCACTGTACAGTGAGAAAAATAACAACAGAATAACAAAAACAAAAGAACCCCCCACACTCTTACATCTAAAAAATGAGTGCTCACAATTTGGCAAAATGGAAAATTCAGCATGGTTTACAAGGCTTTTGCCTTTTGTGTTGATCCTTCTGAATCTCAGTTTTGGAACGTTTCAGATATGCTTTTGGACCATAGGCGATTTTCAAAGGAAGTAAAAATACAGTGTCAAACTGTTATTTCTGAACTGCAGAATATACCTTAGTCAGGCCTACAGTTCTTTTAATTGTGTCCATTGCTTTTTTTTTAAATAGAAAATGGATTATTTCTGCAGTGCAGATGCATCCTAAGATTTATGTGCAGGGCTACAAGACTGCCTGGAATCCAAATGGTCTAGGAGACAACTGTGTGGTCTGAACAAATTCCTCATAATTATATTGCAGGGCCTAAATTTTCATGTGAGCAAATGGTAACCAAAGCAGCAAGAAAAGTTTTCATGTAACAGCAAGCCAAATATTCTGTGCTCATTATTTCACATTTATAACATATAGAGAACACCGGTCCATTTTAAAACTGATAAACCCCAAGGCATAGCAACAAATGACTATTTATTTGATGAAAACAACACACCACAATGGAGATATTAAAAAGAAATCCATGTCAGGAGAGAACCTTGAAGATGAAGTAAGTAGACCCATTGCTCAAATTGCACCCATGAAGGGAGTCTTTTTAAAATATGTTGGACAACATTTTTAACAAACATGGCCACTCTTTCCCTGACAAGGTTTCATTTATTTATTTAGACATTTTAATCCCATGTAGACGCCCCGATGCAATTTGAGTAGCAAGTAGATCTGTAGCACAGCATTTGTAAACAGAAACAGTAGTTAAATAAGCAGACAGTGAACCATAAACTCTTTTTGTGCGTATGTGGAGGGCATTTTCTTCCCTGCTGAATAATTGCAGTCTCCTTCCAAAACATACTTTGGATCAAAGAAGCACATTTCACCGAGTAATAGCTTTAGTACCTCTCTGTTGAAATCACAGTGCCTTGCAGAAGTGTCCACCCCTCCTCTTGACTTTCCCCCATTTTGTTATGTTACTACCTGGAACTGAGCCAGGTTTAAATTGCATTGTTAGCACTTGGCATACAAAGGTACACTACGCTTAATTTTGTTTACTTCAGTTTTGTGCCACCGTGTAAATATTTTGCCCCGTCACAGTGTCCAGCATCTTGTGCACCCCGGGTGGTAGCAATAGCAGCTAAATTCATTTCATCTCCGAGCTGTAAAACAACAAAATGTGGCAAAGGCAAGAGGGTATGTGTGTGTGTGTAAGTGAACACTTCTGCAAAGCACCATAAGCACTAATTCCATTTCTTCTGGCAGCAAGCCACAACAAAAGAAAACAACATTCTTGGACTACCTCCACATGGTGATAGCGCTCTCTGCATTTTTCTTGTTCAAGTAACCAGGTTGCCACCGTACACAAATGTTTTAAGGATTCACAAATTTAACTGTATCAAAGAGTGGCTCTAGCATTCCCCTGACATAGGACAATTATTTCAGTGCTCCCAATACTGCCTCCCCTTAATTTTTTTTTCCTTTTGAAAATATACCTAAACTATCACATCACTTTATGCCAGCTTCTGTTTCCAAAGGAAATGGAACTTGCTTAAAACAACATAACTCAGGAATCTATTGTTTGTGACTGTCATTTTCACAGTATGCCATGTGCTTTGATGGTGGCACAATGAAGCTGACACATACTACTAACCTGTTGTTCTAGGAAGCAACTGACAGTGTTAAAAAACAGTAATACATGTTGCTTGTTCAAATAATATATGTCAATTAGCAAAGAGAGAAACCACATACTCAGTTCTGTGTGGTTTGATATTGGGAGTCAGAGCTGCATCATAGGTTACAGTGCAGGGATGTAATTCTTCACTACCGTTTCTTCTTGTAGGAAGCAACAGGTAATATTAACCATTTTATTCACACTACAAGAAGGTCTTCGAATGCACAGTTTTTACCATGTGCTTCATTTGTACAGAAAACAGCATATTCTGCACAGAAAATAATTTCTATAGACAAACATTATTTCCAGCATAGAAAATGCTATTTTCTGTACAAAATAAATGTTGTTTTTTTCTATGCAAAATAACCATCTGTGAATTTTGGATGGAATAAATTTCCACCCACAGCATCAGGGTTCGATTACTGGCTTAGCCATAGAAACCTTGGGTGAGTCATATGCTCTCAGCCCCATAAAATCCTGTGATAGGTTTGTCTTAGAGTTGTCGTAAGTCAGAAGCGACTTGAAGATACAGAACAGCAGCAGCAGCATTTTCTACACAAGAAATGCTGTTTTCCATGCAAAACAACCATGTGTGAACTTTGCCCAGAATAAGTCCTGAACTGCAAATATTATTATCAGCCTAGGAATCTTCTTATCAGTGTTTCTAAGCACTCAAAAAATCTGTTTGTTTTCATCATTTTCCAAATATTTTCAAATATTGTTTTCATCTTTATTACAGTGTTCTACATAGAAGGCAAAAGAGTATAAAGCCTGAAGTGGAAGCCCTGGAATACACCAGAGATTTCATGTTTTGAATGAAGTGAATAAATGAATGACTGAATGAAATGTTGGCCCCTGAAGCATGATGACTTAATAAATTAGTTTACATATTCAGGAGTAGCCACACTGGTCATACAGCAAAATACAACTAAATCTAAAATCCACAAAAGAGTGATACCTTTATTGGGCCAGCCAAAATGCACAAAACACATAAAGCATTCTTTTGAAGTCACAGATGAAGAAGCCAGTTAAGCTTTGAAAGTTTGCATTATGTGTTTTGTGTATTTTGGCTGGGCCATCTTTCGTGGATTTAGGATTTTGTTTTATTTTAATAAATCAGTGGCAATCATTTGGCCTGAGTCATCTCTAATAGTAAAGGGAAGAGCTGGAGTCTTTGGAGAAAGCTGACTATCAAGACACACATACACACAAATACCTAAGTGAATGGCTGAATGAATAAAATGGAACTGAAAAAGAAAAAGAGAGAGAAAGATAAAAGAGCTATCCACATCTGAGTCTGGAGGAAGCATGAGACATGAGTAAACACCAATTAATGACAGTCATTAGCATCTATTAGGGTGGTTATTGCCCGAGCTGTTCATTAAGAATAATGGCACGAAATTAAGAAAAGAGTAGCTATGTTGCAAGTCAGATGAAAATATTACCATTAGTTGATCTGTTACAGACAAAAGTGGCCGCAGACTTATTATTGGGTTGGAGACAGGTTGTGTGGGATTGAGGAAGAGAGAGGGCACATGCAATCTATTCACATTCCCGCATTGACAGAAGATGACCTGATATCACTTTCATCTCTTCTATTTCCTTGGTTAAATGACAGTGATAAAACCCACATTAAAGCTGAAAATCACATATACTGAAAGGGGGAGGGGGAAGGGAGATGTAAAAAGAAGAAAACACTACAGGAGAAGGAAGACTGCAGCAATAATTCATTTTGAGTCAATTTGGCATTGAACTAATCATGTAGAGCTTTCTCTGTATAATTCCAGAACAACTTTGAACTCTGCTCACTGGAGGATGAAAATAGAACAGCACCGAAGGATAATTTACGTACACCAACCTGCACTAAGCTGCTGGCAGCACAAAGATGCAGCTCCTACCCAATGACTAATGCAATCTCTCTCCTTCAGTAAAACAGGATGGATGCCAACTATATTCCTTAGTCTAATAGGTTACCTGATTAAACCTGTAAGATAGTGCTCACAACACATGAGGCATTGCAGACCATAATTGAAACAAGAGATGCGATATTATGGTAAAACCCTGTACCTGTGTTTCCATTTATACAAATCCTTTTCATCAGTGGCTTATATGTTGCTCTGAGATTAAACTTGACATCCAAGGTCCCAGGCCCTAGAGCAGATTTCCCTTCCTCTCTACAAAATTAAAGGGGGATCTATACTCTTTTGGCATTTTAGAGATTTAAAAGTGTGCTTGAACAGTTGATTTGCTTCCCTCGCAATTTAAATATCCTTTAATGTGCATCACTCTTTTTCAGGAACCCAGCTTATGTGGACTGAATATAAGATTTGCAGTCTATTAGTCACTAATATAGCCTAGTCATAGTGGAGTGATGTTGGTGTTACAAATAGAAACATTGAACATTTCTTGATAGCTGAAAGGTATCTAGCTGTTTTATTATATTACCTCTCTATACATCTGAAATATGTATGGGGGCGCACAAATTCATAACTGTTTTGGGTATTACATGGGATACTCACATTTATCTGTTTGCTTAAAGTATAAGCTAATATTTTAGAAACTAATTAAAATGAAAATCTAAAGCTGGTGAATGATGGCAGTCAGAAAATCTATTTTCTGTCAGTCTTCTAAGTGTTACAATAAGTATCAACATTTATCAAATTGTGGATTTTTGTTATAATATATTTACACAATTGCTTTGAAACTAGCCTTTTCATCTGAATTCTACATCTTTTGTTCATTCACTTTTTATGGGGAATTTAAATAATATCATTGACAAATCATTGAACTCCATGGCCTTCTGTGTTGTCCTATCATATATTCTCTGGCTTGATTTTTAAAAAATCTTTACAAAGTCAAGAAACCATGCAGCTTACTGTAATCAGGAAAATTGCAACTGAGGCTTTTGAAAGTTATTGTGCCTTTAATCATATGCTTCTTGTTTGCAGTTTCAGGGTTTCTTTTTTTTAATTACAGTTGGCCCTTCGTATACATGGATTCCTTATCCTTATCCATGGATTCAACCATCCACAGCTTGAAATTATATATATACACACACATTCCAAAATCTTAATTTTGCCATTTTATACAAGGGACACCATTTCACTATATCACTGTATTTAATGGGATTTGAGCATCCATGGATTTTGGTATCCATGGGGGTCCTGGAGCCAAATCCCAGCAGATACCAAAGGCCCACTGTACTTCCTGCTATTTTAATTCAATATATATATATGAAGTCTTATAGGAAGACATCAGTACTTACATTATACTTACACTATAAGAAAACATCAGTACTTAATTGTGAAGAAGCATTTCTTCGTTACTGGTAAAGGGGTCTAATGTGGAAAGCGATGATCGAGGACAAGTAAATGGCTCAAAAGTCATTCAAATTACAATGCGATTATTCTAAATGACAAATTCTGATTGCTACTGAATAAATTAAGAATAGATTTCTGAAGTTCTTCTCATACCCAAATAGCCACCTTGACCTCATTTTGCAAGAAAGGTGGGATATAGATGCAACACAATGCAATCAATCCCTTTATGCATTTGGTACCAAATATTTATATCTCTAAAACCTTCCAGTTCCTCACTTCTAAAGACATGCATTTACCTGTCCTTTCAGTATGTTTAAAACCTTATTTCTTTACAACCCCCTTAAAGAACAGATCCAATTTGACATATAATAGTTCTATATTCAGACACTGATCTGGTGACATCTGAAAGACTAAAAGCAAAGTGAGGAGTGGCGGCTGGCTGATTGCATTGTCCCTTACACACTGCACTGACAGTAGACAGAACTGTATGAACACTGTGTTGCAAGCTGAGTTTTTATTTTACATGCATTTTTACTCCAGGGATTATCTGATTTCACTTTTTAGTGGTTCACCATATCAGAATGTGTGAGTTTAGGTTTACTTTTCAAGAAAAAAATCTATTATGATTTAGTAGCATCACTTGGGTGTGTGTGTGTGGTGAGTGCAGACCGCACTGGGTGACACCCCAGAGGAGAGTGATAGCCGGTTGACCCCTGTCTCTGGGTGACATCAAACCCGGGGATGCCACTGTTACGATTTTCTTATCATTTGTTCACATTTGATAGGGCTTGTTCATTTTAAAAGAACACACCTCCAGGTAAGTAATCTTTATTACAGCCTTAGTTATTGTAGTATATTTTTGTTTTTGGGGTTTCTTTACTTCACATTTTTGAGAGTGAGCTAGTGTTTTTTTTTCCTGAGGATGTCTGGGTACCTTTCTGAAAAGGCAATAAGGGGGAGATTGCCTTTCAATTTCCTAAACCATATAAAGAAAGATATATGCTTAATTTGGAAGTTCACAGCAAAGATCTGTATTTCTCTCAGACTTTTTGCCCTCCCTTCATGTATGAATCAAAAAGACCTGGGAAGTCACTGCTTAAAGTAATGTGCTTTAAATGTCTGTTTGTGCTCTTTCAAAGCATAATCCAGTTCAAAAGAATGCAAAATGATTTTGTCAGGAAAACTGAACACTTTGAACTGAAGAAGTACACTCCAAGAGATTTTCTTTGAAGCCAAGGAAGTTGAACTGACTTCAGTGTGTTGAGATGGGAAATGGCCAAATGAGAGTGAGCTTGTAAAAAACACACACCAAACATCAGGATTATGATGACATGCCAGAAGGACTTCCTAAGATCTTAAGTATATTACGGCTGGTGGACAATAAAATGTGTTTGGCTGACACCCTAGCCTTGAGACAAGGATGCATTCATGTCTGGCCAGGTGGAATGCAAAATAATCAAATCCTATGAATGCTTTTTTGCTGGAGCATTGCTGGTTCTTCATGGGTTAAGTCCTGGATAAGTGTGACGTCATCTGAAAATCTACAGTGCGGATTGAGCTACTTTGCCAGGAGTATGTCTCCCCCCCCCCCCAGTTTTCCCCCATCTGATAATCTCCATACATTCATACACCCCCTTCCCACAGAAAGATGTAAAAGTATGCCATTGGATGCAAGAGCCTTGGCATCAGTAGCCTTTTCACACCTCTTGAGGCTGGCTGAAAGAAGAAATGGACATCACCTTAAGAATATACACATTGGCAAGACTTCTAGGATATTTGGGATGAAAGAAGTGGGCACATAACAATGTACACATTTTGCATTTGATCTTAGCCAAAAGGCCAAGAAGCGCTTGAAATGTGAATGACTACCAGGGGTAGGCAACCTTTCCCCTTTAAGGGCCGAGGGACTTCAGCTCCCAAAATCCCAGGAGCTATTGGCCAACATGGCTGAGGCTTCTGGGAGCTGAAGTCCCTCGGCCCTTAAAGGGGAAAGGTTGCCTACCCCTGGACTAAACGTTAGTTAACATGAAAATGGGTGAATTAGGATAAATGCATAAATAAATGCGCCTTTCAGGAAACATGCATGGAAAAAAATGCACACAAATTTCCATTTGACTCCCCCTCCCAAGTGTGACAGTTTGGTATGGAACATGGACAGGAGGTTGGTATTCCTATTATCAGCCCTCCTCTGCTCAGGTGAAACAAGCAGATCAAGGGGAATTTCCCTGTCTAGATCTCAGACAAGTTTTTAGCAGCAAGCAGGGACCATGGGTTTATCTCCGAGCTGCAGAAGATCTGAATAAACCTGTCCACTGTACCAATGTTGAGAAAAGGGGCTGTGTTGTTTATGCTTCTTGTTTAGCATCTGGACTAGTTTTTGTTCTAATTCTTTCATAACACTTGAATATAACAAAACACAACTGAGTATATTGTTAACAGCTGTCAACTGACTTATGACAACCCTATGAATGAGAGACTCCCAAGTCACCCTACTATCAACAGGTCTTGGAGACTCAGGGCTGTGGCTATCTTGATTGAATCTATTCATCTATAGAGGAGTCCTCCTTTTTTCCTACTCCCTTCTACTTTGCCAAGCGTTATTGTCTTTTCTATTAAGGGGGGTTGCAGACTGCCAGAAATAATACAAATTGAGTCAACTTTTAGGGTTAGGGTTAGGGAATCATGGGAACTGTATTTTATTGTGGCACCAGAGCTCTCTGCCAGAGAAGGCTCAATGTCTCAGAAAAAACAACAATTCCCATGAATCCCTGGCACTAACCCTAACCCTAAAAGTGGACTCAATTTGCACTATTTATGGCAGTCTGCAACCCCCCTAAGTCATGTCTTCTCATGAAATGGCCAAAGTACCAAGAAAAAGAACAGGGCTAATAATCTATGAAGTTATATTGTATTAAAGTATCACACTAGACAATACATCCAATATTAATTGTAAATTGTGAACAATAATTACATTCCTAAATATTCACAAGAAAACTGATACACTACAAAACACAATCAATTAGCAAAAGACTTAAACAGACTAAGAAAAATATCTGAGTAAAAATTCTGTTCTGAAAAAAATATGTAAAAATGCTGCTTAAATCCATAAATAATTAAGGTACATACAATAGGTGTAATTTTTTTCATAATGAAAATCTTTATAAACCTGTTAGATATTTCAGTTAGACTTTCAGTTAGATATTTTCATGGGAAGGTCCCATAAGCAGTCAGCACAAATGATTATTCTCCCTCAACAAGCTTTATGGTCTTTTCTAGTAAGTCATGTCTTCACATGATGTAGCCAAAGTACAACAGTCTAAGTTTAGGCATTTTGGCTTCTAGGGAGAGTTCAAGCTTGATTTGCTCTAGGACCCATTTGTTTTTTTAGCACTCAACAGTATCCACAGAACTCTTATCCAGCACCAAATCTCAAATGAGTTGATTTTCTTCCTATAATCTTTCTTCACTGTCCAGATTTCCATATACAGTAATGGAAAATATGATAGAATGGACAATTCTAACTTCAATATGCAAAGATGTCTCTTTACATTTCAGGATCTTGTATAGTTTCTTCATAGCTGCCTTTCCAAGTTTTAGTCTTCTTCTGCTTTCTTGACTGTAGTCTCCGTTATGTTTAATGACTGAGCCAGGGTATAGAAAATCTTAAACTATTTCAATGCCTCCATCATCTACTTTAAAGTTATGTAAATCATTGATGATCATCATCATTATTTTTTTAAATATTCAGCTGTAACCCTGTCTTTGCACTTTCTTCCTTGACTTTCATCAGTAATTGTTCCAAGTCTTTTCTATTTTTTGCTAGTAGTATGGTATCTGTATGTCTTAAATTATTGATGTTCCTCCCTTCATTTTTCACTCCTTCCTCCAGGTCTAATCCTGATTTACATATGCATTCAACACACAAGTTAAACAGATAGGGTGACAGAATGCAGTGTTGCCTGACCCTGTTGCCAACTTGAAACCATTATGTTTGTCCATATTTTATCCTGCTGGTAGTCTTGTCTTGAGTATAGACTATGCATTATGCCAATCGAATATTGCAGTACATACATTTCTTTAAGAGTAAACCATAGTTTTTCATGATCTACACAATCAAAGATTTTCATATACTCTATAAAGCAGAGACTGATTTTCTTCTGAAATTCTTTAGTGTGCTCCATTATCTAACATATTTGCAATGTGATCCCTAATGCCTCTTTCTTTCCTGAACCCACCTTGGACATCTGGCATTTGTTGCCCCACATATGGTAAAAGTCTTTGTTGTAGAATTTTGAGTATCACTTTGCTTGAATGGGAAATTAATGCACTGGTCCTGTGGTTACTGCAATCTCTGATGTCCCCTTTCTTGGGGCCTGGGTTATACATTGGGTGTTTCCAATCTGTGGGCCATTCTTTAGTTTTTCATATTTGTTGGCAGATTTTAGTTACAATTTGAGTGAATTCTGTCTCTAGTGCTTGAAACAGTTCTGTTACTATGCCATCTGTTCTTGGTGATTTATTTTCCCCAAGAGCCTTGAATGCAGCTGAGTGCCCATTTATCCTCATCCTATATTAACCAATCATTTTAAATGTGGGAGGTGCTCATGTTGCCCCCAGAGTTTGGACATAAAGCAATTTGCAGTCCCTATAACAAATAAAACATTCAGATTAAATTCGTTTTCTACTTGTCAAGATTCCCAAGTGATTCATATTTTAATCTCTCACTGCAAATTGCTTTATGTTGGGCAAATTGGGAGATGTCTTAAATCTCATTTAATTGAACACAAAAGCAAAATTAGGAATAAATCTAGAGACACGCCCTTGTATGTGTGTCTCAGGCCTGCATCCTTCCGAGGTCGCTAAAATGAGTACCCAGATTGTTGGGTACTCACAGTTGTAAACCGCTTAGACATCCCATGCGCGATATGAAGTGGCATATAATTGAAGCTGCTTTGCTTTGCTTGTATGAACATTTCTTGAATAAAAATCATAATCCCAACTCATTTAGTTTTTGTGTAATTGATGTTCTAAACATTCATTCTAATAATAATAATAATAAAATTTATTTGTACCCCGCCCTTCTGTGCACAATTGGGGCGGCTAACAACAATTAAAAATATATACAATATAAATCCAATGTCAGCACTTCTCTTTTAAGAAGGGAAGCTTACTGGTGCTTTGGCTTAATAAGGCTGCTCCTATGGGTCTTAATAACAAGGGAGACTCTACCAACAGCACTGCTGCTGTCAGCATAGCCTCTTGCCTCACAAGAGCACAATCCCACCACCATTAAAAAAGAAGTGCCATGGTGAGAACTGAATGTATGTGTATTACAGTGCCTGAAAGTCCTCTTTCCAACCCAACTGCCACCTCCCTGGGCTCAGAGGGAGAGAAAAAGAGGCAGGCACAGCTCCCTCATGCCTGGGCCAAGAAATAGAGGAATGGTTCTTTCTCCATCCCAACTGCCTCTGCCCTGGCCTTGGAGGGAGAGAACCTTTTTCCACATTGTCATTCCATTTTCCTTCTGTGACATCTCTCAATTAGATTCTTAGCATGAGGGCAGGGAATGGTTTTGCTATTCTTTTACTTGTAAAAACACCATGTACAGTAATGGTGCTATATAAATAGATGGTGGTGATAATTGTCATAATAGATCAGAAACATTTTAAAAGAACTCTCGGTTGGCTTCAAAAACATCTTCAACTCACAGAAGTACTATTTTGTGCCTTGCACTGGAGCAACACATGAGCTAACCAAAGTTAATCCAAATATGTTCATCCATGGGCACAAGGTCTTCCAGCAGCAGCATAAGAATTGCTGTAGCATCTACTTCAAATAGCACATGCACACATCTTTAAAGAAAAGTACTAATATCTATTTCCTTTCTGTTCATAGGTCTTGGGGTCCAATTCAACCATTTCTCAGAACAGGATGGAAATGAATTTCCAATGACTCATATTAGCATCCTTCCTCATATGTGAGTATAGTTATAAAAATTGGTCTACATTTTCTGCAGCTGGGGTAATTTTGCAAGGTCCATTTGATGCTTGCAGCAAAAATACAGGATCAAAGAAGAGCCACTAAGAATTCATCAGATTCCTTTCTGAAGTAATATTTGATTGCTCCAACATTATCCCTGTTCTGCATATTGAAGCAGAAAATATTCTGAGTATAAACTGTGCCCAGAAAAGTAAAAAACTGATCAGAGTCTCCACTGAAAATGGTAACTAGAAGGTTTATTTGTATTATGGTAGTATGGTAAGTAATTTCCAAGTTAAACAATTCCCTTAATTGCCTTGGCAATCTTCTCTCTCTTTTATTATGCATTCAACAATCATTGGTATTGCATTTTCTGATTTTAAAATTGATGAGTGGAGGCCACAAATCACAAAAGTGCCCTTTACTGACATGAGTAATTAATTACATGGAAGTGATGATAAAATGGCAATGTAAATTATGCAGAAAGCGATCATGATAGCAGAGGTTATGATTAGAATGAACATTGGGGAACACATCTTTTTCTCATCTGTTCAATGTCAGGTTCAATGGCAGATTCTGCCTAATGGAAACAACTCTCTTTTCTGACTTGTGAGAAGAATACCAGAGAAGTGGACATTTCTGCAGATGTGGTGGATTGACCCAGAAGTCATAGAATGGATCATCAGTAAACCTGTTTTATTTCAATGAAATAAAATTGGCCCAATATCTAATGCCAGAGTCCAATAGCATTGTATTGCTTGCAAGATGGTCTGGTATGTGGTCTAGCATGTAAGCAGGGTTACTTTTTTGCCCTTTGCACAAAGAGGTGCTAGTAAGGAGAGAAGAAGGCTGCCCACTTAGAGCTATCTTTGAAAGTCAGAAATAGGATGCTCCACCCTCTCCTCCCTATTACCATCTTTTTATTTTTCCTCACTGTCACAATTGGCACCACCACCACCTTTGCCGCCATTATTACTGTAACTGCATCAGTATAGGTCCTGGCCAAATATCTATATCTGTATCTTGTGCTTGTAGTGGCACTTCCACCCTTTGCAGGTAGAGCAAAATTCAGAGCTGTTTGCTACAGATGTATTTTAAAGCCCACTAAAGTTAGTTACTCTTATGGTTACATATATTAAAAAGTAACCCTTCATTTTTCCATTAGTTATTATGCCTTATTCCTAGTTAGGTGTGTACAGGATTGCAATCCCAGTAAGATTTAGTGACATTTTAAAAACCTTTGACATTGCTATTAATCTTTTAAAAAATTCTGATTAACCAGCAAACCAAAATCTCAGTTCATGTTACTAAACATCGTATAAACCAAAGAGGGGGTCAGGAAAGGCTGCATTTTGTCACCTTGCTTGTTCAACTTGTATATAGAAAACATCATATGAAGAGCAGGCTTAGACTAGGTAAGAGGTGGAGTGAAGATAGGAGGACGGGACATCAACAATCTAAAATATTCAGATGACACCATATTACTAGTGGAAAATATCATAGATTTGGAACAACTACTACGAAAGGTCAAGGAAGAAAGTGCAAAGGCAGACTTAATGCTGAACATAAAGAAAACAAAAATAATGAGTCTGTCCTTGGTATCCATGGACTTGCCATCCACAGATTCAAGCATCTGTGGATGGCAAGCCTGCGGTGAGGTGGAGGTGGAGGAGGAAGAAGCAGGAGGAGAAAGAGGAGGAAGAAAAGGGAGGAGGAAAAGGCGAGAGGAGAAGGAGGAAGAAGGAAGAGGAGGAAGAGTGGGAGGAGGAGGAAGAAGTGGAGGAAGAAACAGGAGAGGGAGGAGGAGGAGGAGGAAGAAATGGGAGGAAGAGGAGGTGATAGGAAGAGGAGTGGGAGGAGGAAAAGGAGGAGGAGGAAGAGGAAGTGGTGGCAGCAGGGGAGGTGTCCGCTTGCCACCCTGCTTCCAGTGAGAACCAGGAGGGAGGATGTACCACTACTGGGACAATGCAGACTTGAGCATCTGCAGATGTTAGTATCCATGGTGGGGGGTCCAGAACAGATCCCCCACAGATCCCAAAGATCAACTGTACTTAAGTTCAATCTAGACAATGAGGAAATTGAAATAATCAAAGATTTCCTGTACCTGATCAGACATTGATCAGAATGTCAAGAGATAAGAAGAAGACTATGAATGGAAAGGCAGGTATGAAAGAACTAGACAAGATCTTAAGGAGCAAACATATGCAATTGAGTGCTAAAGTTAGAATAATCCAAGACATGATATTCCCTATCACCATGTATAAATGTGAGAGCTGGATAGTGAAGAAAGAGGATAAAAGGAAAAATGTACTCATTTGAGATGTAGTGCTGGAGAAGAGTGCTGAGGATACTGCGGACAGCCCAAAAGAAAATGGATCCTTGAACAGATCAAGCCTAAAATTTTAAATTGAGGCTGTCATGTTTGGTCACATCATCAGAAGGCATGACCCATTAGAAAAGACAAAAATGCTAGGAAAGGTAGAGGGTAGTAGAAAGAGAGGAAGACAGCACACCAGATGGCTAGACTCAGTTAGATAGGATATGGGCATAAAGCTACTAGACTTATCCAGAGCAGTGGAAGACAGGGAGTCTTGGAGATGTTTCAACCACAGGGTCGCCATGAGTTGAGGTTCACTTGAGGGCAGTTAACAACAACATGTAAATCATTAGCTACCTTTCCAACACAAGAGGATCCTACAATTATCATCCAGTTAGTCTGACATCAATACCAGGAAAGATTCTAGAGCTAATCATTAAACAGAGAGTCTGTAGACATTTAGAAGAGAATGCCATAATCACAAAACATCAACAAGGGTTTCTGGAAAACAAGTCATGCCAAACTAATCTGATCTCCTTTTCTGATCAAATTACCAGCTTGGTAGATGGAGGGAACACTTTGGATATTGCATATCTTGATTTCAGTAAGGCCTTTGCCAAGGTTCCCCATGACATTCTTGCAAACAAGCTAGTGAAATGTGGGTTCGACAAGGCAACTGTTAAATAGATTTGTAAGTGCTCAGATATGGCTCCTCTTCATCTTGGAAAGAAGTGACCAGTGGGATACCACAGGGTTTTTTTTCCTGAATCTAGTTCTATTCAACATCTTTATCAATGACTTAGATGAAAGAATAGAGGGCATGCTTATCAAATCTGCAGATGACATCAAATTAGGTGGAATAGCTAATAACCCCAGTGGAGAGGATCAAAATTCAAAATGACCTTAATAGATTAGAAAGCTGGCCCAAAGGTAACAAAATGAATTTCAACAGAGAAATGTAAGGTACTGCACTAAGGGCAGAAAAATGAAATGCATAGATATAGGATGGGGGATACGTGGCTTAAGTAGACTATGTGTGAAAGGAATCTAGGAGTCCTAGTACACCACAAGTTGAACATGAGTCGATAGTGTGATACGGGAGCTAAAAAGGCCAATGCAATTAATAGAAGCATAGTATCTAGATCAAGGGAAGTAATAGTGCCACTGTATTCTGCATTGGTCAGGCCCCACCTGTAATACTGTGTCCAGTTCTGGGCACCACAATTCAAAAAGGATGTGGAGAAACTGGAGCGTGTCCAAAGGAGGGCAACTAAAATGGTGAAGGGTCTGGAAACCATGCCTATGAGGAGAGACTTAGGGAGTTAGGTATGTTTAGCCTGAAGAAGAGAGGGTTAAGAGGTGACATGATAACCTTGTTTAAATATTTGAAGGGATGTCATATTGCTCCAGAGAATAAGATCTGGAATAATGGATGCAAGCTACAGGAAAAGAGATTCCACCTCAACATTGGGAGGGACTTCCTGACACTAAGAGCTATTCCAAGGTCAAACACATTCCCTCAGAGAGTGGTGGAGTCTCTTTCTTTGGAGGTCTTTAAACAGAGGCTGGCTGGCCATCTGGTGGGGGTGCTTTGATTGTGAGTTCCTGCATGGCAGAGGGAGTTGGACTGAATGGCCCTTATGGTCTCTTCCAGCTCTATGATTTTTTGATTCTATAAGGGATCTAGGAATCCAGATGGACCACAAGTTGAACATGAGTCAACA
>CM034701.1:264825002-264840395 GCA_020142125.1 Phrynosoma platyrhinos | reverse complement strand
AGAGGTGGATTGGATGGCCCTTGTGGTCTCTTCCAACTCTATTATTCTGATTCTATGATTCTATAATTTGGGGACTGAGGATCAGAATCACTGGGAGGCAAGAGGGATATGTAACACAGGAAACCACCTTCAACTGAGAGAGACTATTGGTCCATCAGTTCACTGCTCTATGGCATAGGCTGTCCGCTGACTGGTAGTGCCTCTCACATAACATGGCTTTTAAAGCAGCCAGAAAACCTAGGCAGAGCACTAGCATATGCCTCCTTATTGTTTTCCCCCCTCAATTAAGACTTTTAGGCTTACCCCTAGATAAGCCTAGATAATGCTGATCAAACCCACAAACTGGCTGCCATTGTATCTTGGCAAAAGGAATGGAGTATGTTAATCCAAGATGCTCTAAATTATAAATTACTGGGTATATATAAAAAACTGAAATTCCTGCCTCTGAAGGCAGCCAGAGAACTCCCAGTCGTTCATTAGTTGACATAACAGTAGCGAGAAACCTGAATATTTCTGCTTTCCATCAAGCACTGACACATCCTCTCCAGAAAATAGCTTTGATATTCCCCCCCTTTGTTCCCAGAATACCATTTCAAGAGAAACCTTTTTTTTTCTTCACATTAAAAAACTATCTGTTTCTGGACTGAGGAAAAACTACATCCTTAAGTCACTCCCCTTTTGTGCCCCAAAGCCCTACAGGATGCTTCTAACGTGTGAAAATAATTAGGAAGGTTGTCTGAAAATCATTGCCAGACAGTTAACAACTGCCCTAACTGCTGCAAAAAATATGGCTGTTGTAGCTGATTTGCCCCCAGTACTCTGTAAACCCTGTTTGTTTGTTTAAAGGTTGTTTTTGGTGAAAAAGCAAAACCAAAAGTGACAATATGACATTTTCAGGCACCCCGAGATCTGAATTATAATGGTCATCTTGACTACAGTAGACCCATTAATCCAATTATTGAATAGTGAGTCGACACTTATGCAAATCCTAGGGATTCAAAATGTCTACTGTAGAACAGATTGAATTCAGAATGTGCCCTGTACAGTTGCCAATCCTTGCTTTAGAGTAAGCACAGACACTTCTCTGAATTGGGACCACCAAATATAGCTAAGGGAAATCTATACCTTTCTCCTGCAGTGGTTTGTGCTCCTCAGCTCTGTCCTCTGCACTATTTATTTAATTTATTTCCTTTTTCCCAACATGGAACTAAAGTAGGCTCATATCATGAATTTAAAAAAGTACATCTAAAAAAAAATCTAATTAAAAGCAATTAAACTACCATATTAAAGTACATCAGTACTTTAAAATGATGTAAAATCATTTAAACCATGTGGGATAGTAAAGGAAAAAAAAACAAAATAAAATATAGTTGGTGCTAATGGAGTTTTCCTCCCCCCCCCCCTAAATGGTGTGTGTGCTTGTGTGTTTGTGTCTGTGTACAAGTATGAGTACGACTCTTGGGCCCCAACAACGTTAAGGCTCTAACAATGTAAAAATGAAACTTGAAATATTACAGATTGTTTACTAGTTTACAAGTCACGTTCAGCATTATGACAGGGGCACTGACTTGGAAAAGATGAAATTGTAAAGATGAAATGTGTATTAAGAGTATTCCAGTCAATTAGTATAGAAAGGACCTGCTTCCACACATACCTAGTAGTGTGGAAGCTGTTTCCTCACAGTACAAACCTGTCTTATTGGTGTGAGAATCTTAATAAATAATAAATAAAACCATCAGAAGAGCCCTGCTGGAGAAGATCTAAGGCCCATTTGTCTCAGCCTCTCACTCCCCACAGTGGCCAAGCAAATGCCTACAGGAAGTCCACAAGGAAAGCATGAGGACTATGAGACTCTGCCACAGTTGGCTACACAAAACTAGTAGTTCATCAGCCTACTGCCTCTGGACCTCAGATAAGATACCCATGATGATTTTAGCCACTGATAGATATGCCCTCCATGAATGTATAACATATCAGTGAACCACAGAGATATGGCTGATTCTGCAAGGCCTTTCTCATCAGATCAGTGTTCTGCTAGAAGTATGTTGATTACCATTCATGTGGCTGGGAGAGATTCCACTCTTTGCTATTGTGAGTGGCAGGCAGGTGGGTCAGGTCCAAGAATCATAACTGCATCTATTTAACACTCCTAGAGCAGCATGCACTTAGTTTCTATGTTACTGACCTCCAAAGAACTCATCGATATGGTTGATCCAGTTTCACTCCTTGCTAATCCTGTGCTATCATCCATCTCTGAAGCCATGAAATTCTTTACTGCTGTGCGAGGTTCAAAAGGCAAGTTCTGCATGTGTTCCTGGGTAGGGAGATGTTGATCTAAACTCATACTGAACTGGTCCATTACACTAGAGTTCATACTAAACTCAGGATTAACTTTGTAGTGCAAAAGCCTTTCATGAGGCAAGGTCTCCATGCCTATATTCAACTTGCTGTCATCCTTCAGAGATGCCTGTGTGTTCACGGAGCCTCTGGGCATGACAATATAGTCACTCTCCATCATTCGGTCCTGAGGGTGGACTATGTCCATATCTGCACCTCTCAGGTTGTCATCAGTACATAAATATACAGTCCGCCGCAACTCTGTGTTGTCCTTTTTCAGACACTGATTGGCCAGCTCGCTCATGCTCATAGGCATATGCATGCCTCCTGACTGCTGAATGATAACTTTAGAAATTATATTCCCAGGCAATGTTGAATAGCTCATTCCTTCGGGGTTTGCTGGTTTCTCCTCCTCATCATCATTCAGGGAGATTCTAGAAAGGGTCCCTGTTATCGTTGCTGCTCGGCATGGTCCAATGTCCTTATGGAGAACTGGAAATTAGAAAGCAGGAACATACATTTTTAATAGGCCAGCAGTGAGAGTTTTTACTCTGGATGCAAGGATTTCATAATCTCTGCTGAGGTTGGTAGGACAAGCTTTAAGACACTGATGGGACAAAAAGAAGCTCCTAGATGTTTTTGGACTGTAATTCTCATCAACTCTAGCCAGCAGAGCAAATGGAGATAAATGCTGGGAACTGCAGCCCAACAACATCTGATGAGCTGTAGTTCCTCATGTGTACTTTAATTCATTTAAAAATGTCAGTTTATATCAAAGAAAAGTATTAGCATTTGGGGTTATGCTATGGGAGGAAGAAAAATCTCTAAGGAGTTGGTCATTTTTTGATGGTTGAAGCTAATAGAAGCCCAGATATCAGAACTCATATCACTACACAGAAGTATGCATGGAGATAACTATTCTATTAAGATGAATGTAGTTGCCACTCCATTTTCAATTAAACAAGAATATTTTGCCTTGAAGAAAGGATATGTATGTAGCAGGCTTGATCATTTCAACTTTCCTTACAGCATAGTACTTAACAAAATGGGGAAAAATCCATTTTTAAAAGCTAATTGCATTGCTTCTAAGCCCACATGTCAAAATCACTTCACCCAGTCACATTCTATTAAATCTCTCATTTAAAAAGTCAAATTTAAATTCCTTAAATTCAACACAGAGAAAAGTCTGCCCTAAAATGATCCTTTTTCTTCAGATTTTTCTTTCTTTCTTTCTAATCATAAATTCTTTAAAAAAAAAAAAGGAATAATACAGTTACATGACCATTAGGGAGCTGGTCTCAGTATGTATGTTCTTATCCACATTGCACCATTATAATAGTGTGACCCTACTTTAACTCCATAGTTCCATGCTGCAGAATCCTGTAGTCAGTCAGCTGTTAAGGATTCTCTAGAGTACCACCCCTGAATTATGCCATTAGAGTTCTTTGGTAAGGAATTCAAAATATCTCATGAAACTACAGATCTCATGATTCCATAGAAAGAAGTCATGTCAGCTGAAGTGGTAGCAAAGTGCTATAGTAATGTGTAGTGTGGATCCAACCAAAATCCATCTAAAAACTACAATGCCAATACATGAATAAAGGACCAGAGTGAAGTCATTCTTCTAAAACAAAGATAAAGTTAACAAATGTTTATAGTCAAATGACCCTGGAAATGCATTTCTAAATATGCAAGAGGATGAACTACTGGCATCAAAGGATTATATGCAGTGATCTAGTGCACTGTATGGAACTACTCATGGCTGGCACAAGATTAAGCATTAGAATCTATACAATATCCACATACCTCTATATTTTCTCACCCAATTTCTCTGCAAAGCAAAGGGCTGTCCATAAAGCCTTATGCAGGCAGAAACAAAAAGAAACTTGGAACCACTTAAAATTTGGCAAACATGGAATTCAGTGACAACAATTTCCTTTTAATTCGGAAGAATTATAAACATATTTTAATTGGGCATCACATCACCTGAATTTTGATAAAAGATGGGTTGGAGTGAGAAATCTTCTGTTTGTATCTACCACAAGCAACCTTTCAAAGGCTCTTGAGGAAACCACGGTGCTAATCTCAATGCGCACTATGATCCCAATCCAGTACATGCTTGCAGATTCAGGAGCTGTGAAGTATGATGGTTGGAATTTTTTCTCAAGTGCATTATCTATAATGATCTAGAGGAAGCTGGAAGTCTATCACACTGTTTCCCCTTTTATGCTTGGAGGTTGATTTCATCCCAATCCTCACACTGATTGGTTTGGCCAATCATGAAGATTTCAAGAAACCGAGAACCCACTCTTAGTACCAATGCATACCGTTTCTCATATCTTCTATAGCAAAATATACTTCTGGATGTCAAATATTTATCAGAACTTAAAAAGTTACTTTTTTGGATTAAAGCTCCCAAGGTCCATGTTCAATGGATGATGAATCCAATGGTCAATGGGATTATGGAATTACCAATCCAAAAACATGCTTTTCCAAGCTCTGATGTTTACATCTGTTTTAAAAATATGTTTGTATTGGTAAAATAGCGTTCTTTATTAAAGGTGCACCTGAATGTATATTTTTCACTTTTAGGTTATACAGTCAGTCCTCCATATCTCTGGATTGTTTATCCATGGATTTAACCACCCATGATTTGAAAATATTTTAGAAATATATAAATTCCAAAAAGCAAACCTTATTTGCCATTCAATATAAGAGATACTATTTTACTATATCATTGCTTTTAATGGGACTTGAGCATGTTGATTTTGGTATCCATGGGGGTCCTGGAACCAAACCACAGTGAATGCCAAGGTCCAACTGCAATAGCAATGGTACTTTTATTTTATTTTTCTGCATTTGCATTTAGATCAGATCATCTTACCTGACCGACAGGCAATGTCCACATCTTTTTCAAAATCTGTCTGTAACAATAACAAATAAAAATTAGATGAAACAACCATTATCATCCATTGGCTAAAAGTCAAACTAGATGTTGAATGGCACATGTAGCCACTGTCTCACTCCTTCTGATTACAGCTGGGAAACTTTACTGTTTTTGACTGCAACTGAGAGAAATAAGATATCACAGCTGGCCATGCTGGTGAAAGATGCTAGGTGCTGCAGTCCAAAAAGGGTAACTTTTTGAAAGTAACACCTAAAAGACCCCTATTGCAAATGCCTAGTTGGCCCTTTCTCGTGTATATCTGACCAACTGCTTACTTTTTTATTTCTGTATTATAGAGCTGGGGAAACGGTGGCCCTTCAAATGCTGTTGAATTCTCATCTCATCTTGACCAAGGTAGTTCAAAACATCAGCTAAGTCAGAAGCCTCTCAGCCTTAGTAAATCTCACTACCAACCTAATTACAACAAAGTAGGTGGCTCAGAGCCTTATTCATAGCTACTTAAAACAGAATTCTAGGATTTAAACTGGTATCCTTAAAAAAGGATTTATTTATTTTTTAGAAAAGGATTTGTGCCCTAGTTTAATTCTAAGGCCTGAACTCTGTATTACATCTGAGATAGTTAGCCTAATTTGCTTTGCATTTGACTACTTTCTATTGAAATCAAATTACAAATCAGACTTAATCCCAGTGTTGTTGCTGTTCCTGTTTTGTTTTAAATGTGGGCTTGCTAGTGGGACTTTTTGGAGGTTGACGTCAAAGGGATTTTTTTTTTACAACCAAGTTATAAATAGGAATTTAAAGTAGCTTTGGAAGACGGGCAGCAGTAATTTTAGATGCCAAAAGAAGAAAATAACTGTGAGCAAATACAATTGTTAATAAATTTTATAACATTTGCTGAACACCAATCATGCATGCAAGTGCTGTATAGAAGAGAAAAGGAAAGGTTTCCTTGTATCTAGCTAGCTGATTTTTCTGTTGTGCTTAAAAGTAGTGGCTGCTCCCTCGGGAAATGCTAAGTAAGCTTAGCAAGATGCAAGAAAATATAAATGAATGAGGTTTTTACACATTTCTAAGAATGGCATGGGAATAATCACAGAGGTGGTAGTAGCCACATTTGTTTGTGGTTTCTGAATGTTTGTCTGTACATGTGCTGAGAGAATTATTCCCTGTGTTGGTGCGTAGTTAAACTGAAGATTGAGCTGTTCATTAAAAGCTTAATTAACCAATGTCTTTACTCCATTTAGTTCTCATTTCCCCCAACATAAACCATTCAAAATGGATGACTGTGGTCCATATCTTATTATAATGCAAACTGCTTTGCAGTTGCACATTTTTACAGGGTTCATCTACACTGTAGAAATAATGAATCATAGATAGAAGTATATAGCAGAAGCAAATGGAAAATGTGGAGAAGGTAGTCTGGTAGTCATTTCATAATAAAAAGTTATGAAATTGAATGAAACAATAGGAATATGAAATAATACATAAGAACAATGCAGATAGTGATATTTGGAGTAACCTCCCTGGATTTTCTCTTTATTGCTTATTTTGTGGGACCAGTTCTTAGCATGCATCTACACTGTAGAAATAATGCAGTTCGACATCAACTGTAACTGCCATGGCTCCATCCTACAGAATCCCGGGATTTGTAGTTTTGTGAGTCACCAGCATTCTTTGGCAAAGAAGGCTAAAGACCTTGTAAAATAACAAAATCCAGGATTTCATAGGGTGCAGCTACAGCACTTAAAGTGGTGTTAATTTGCATTATTTCTACAGTGTAGATGCACCCACGTTTAGCCCAAGGGCAATATCCAATACAGAATTTTAGTGCAACTAGTTGTACAGTCTCTTGTATAATCTTTCACATAACCAGGTGCACAAACTCTTGGGAAAGTGCTTTGCACAATCGCTTGGGCAAAGGTATCACCAAGAGCAGTCTCCTAGTGGGACTTTCACTCTGCTCTTATTACATTGGATTTAAGCTTCTGCTTACTCAAAGCGCAGGGCACATCGATCAGACTTTCTACAAAAGAACTCAGCAGAATGAAGGCATGCTGTTGTTGTTGTGATTATAGGATGCTTTCCAGTAATTTTGAATTGGCACAGCCATGAGAGACCGCTATAGGAATATTCCAAGCTCATTGCCAGTGTTGTTGGGTTCAGAATGCTATCTTATAACAAAACTCCTTCCACATGTGACATTCAGCACACATGTAACAATACAGATATAAATATACAGACAAGCATTTCTAAACTACTGTTTTGATCTTATTTTCCATGGCATGCTGTCTTTTTTCAGAAGATCTCATTCCATAGTATTTCAACTGCTCCATTGTGCATTCACAATGCATGCAAGTAATTGGTTGTTATGCAAAGCCTTGTTAGAGCAATTTGTCCACTATTACTGTAGAATTCTAAGGGAGCTGCTGGGATTCACTAAGTTTCCTCACTACTGTATGCCTTCTAAATATCTATACAAAATACCATCTGCATACTCATTTCTGGTAGTCTCTGGTGATACGGACTACAACATTCTGAGCTATAGGGACAAGTAAGTGTGGAGATGGTTAACTGGCACTTTAAAAAGCCCCCTTCTTTAGACTAAACAACTTAGCTGTTCCTTTGCAAAGAGTGGATCTGTCTTGTCTATAATACTACTGGTATACATAAGTTGTAATTCCGTTTGATGGATCTTATCATTGAGATACAAAGAGGAAATTGCTCCCATTTCATACCTTTTACTCCCATTCTCTGCCTTAACAGCTCACCTCTCCAGATGCTTTATGCTTAGCCCACAAGTAATCTCAAGTGCCCTTGCATTGTCTGGTGGAAAGGTTCTCTTCCCTCTTGCAACATTCACCCTCAAGGCCATGGGGACAAAAATGGGTTTAGGCTTTGTGCAATTTCTCAACCATTTTGCCATCTGTGTCCACAGTGGAACAACCAGGAGCCCTTGCATGCAACACAATTATAGCACTAAGGTTTCACTTTAATTGTCATGAAGACATTCTATGGAATTCTAGGATTTGTAGTTTGGTTGGCCACTAGATCCTTCTGACTGAAATGTCTAAATGTCCCTCCTGGAACTGCATGGAACCAAGGCAGTTAAAGTAGGATCGTTGTGCTATACTTATCTTGTGTGAAAGGGGTCCTGGGTCATCCTGCATCTGAAAACTAGAAATTCTCTTCAAGCCTATCTGGTCTACCGCCAACAAAGCTAAAACTTTTTTTTTTTAAATAGGGATTGCTTTTGGTGAGTTTTAACTAAACAGACCTAAAGGTTTTCCACATGCAACAAGATGCAACTATACTATAGAAATAATGCAGTTTGACACCACTTTGTGTGCTGTAGCTCCATCCTATGGAATCCTGGGATTGGTAGCTTTACAAAGTCTTTGGCCTTCTCTGCCAAAGAGTGCTGGTGCCTCACAAAACTACAAATCTCAGGATTTGGTAGGATGGAGCCATGGCAGTTAAAGTAGTGTTAAACTCCATTATTTCAATAGTGCACCCATAGAAACATCCGGGAAATTCAGTGTTATTTGCCTAAGAAGTGGGTGGGTAGCCTTGCACGGGACAGAGGCTACAGAAATTCTCAAAAGAGGTTTCTTTTTTGTGTTGCTAATGGAGTTCAGATTTTATTTCCTGGACTTTATGACTCTCTCCCAGTGCCCACATGGTCGAGAGGGAGGAATGGCCTCTAACTACATGGATATCACTCTGTACTATCTCAATTGAGAACAACAGTAGCAACATATTGACAAAATGTAGGACTGTGATGCAAACATAATCATCTTCTCTCTTTCTCTTCTGTATGATTTTTAACATCTTTCCCTGATTAAGAAGCCAGTGCAGCTTCAAAAGCTTGCATTGTAATTTTTGGGCACTTTGGTTGGCCCAATAAAGGCATCATGGTTTTGTGGATTTTGCATTTTGTTGTACTTTCCTATCTAGCAGAGGTTATGAAAGAAGTAAAGTTTGTGTGTGTGCTTCACCTATTTGTCTCATTTGTCCACCCTTATATCTAATTTTAATATCCAAAAAGCCCATGGATTTTGGATTTGACTGTATCCTCTGAATATCCAAGAATCATTCTCTTGTGTTCCAGATATCTCATTTATTCTGTGTGCTTAACTAAAGAAAGGCGATGATGATGATGATGTTGCTAAATTAAGCCAACAATGATTGGAGAGTTAGCAGTTTCTTCTTTCTAGTAAGAACCTACAGAACTTGGTGTTTCCCTTGAAGTTCTTGGACTGAATGGAGGACTGCTGGTAACAAAGAGATGTGCTAGGCTGGTCCTCAGGGTAGTGAGGTGGTTACCTCAGGTGACAGATTCTGGGCATGAGGACTGGCAGCAAGCTAGTCAGTTCCCAGTGGATTGGCTTCTCTAAAACAAATGGAGAGACGACCTCTAGTCTGAGAATGACTCTGGGAAGTTGGATTCTTCGTCACAATATGTATAAACTAATTTTGACAAATGCTGTTTTTTTAAGTTATAAAAGTAAATAGTGATGTAGCATAACAGTTAATAGTCTGAGTGAGGAAATGCTCAGGAGGCAACTCTTCTCTAAATCTCATCCCTCACTTTGCAATGTGAGGATTAGAGCATTAGCCTGTTTTACAGCTCTATGGTATGGATTACTGGGATCATCTTCATGAAAAACCCCTTTGAACAGCTGAGATGCACTATGTAAATCAGAAGCTGGGAATCCAAAACATCTGGGAACCTGTGGCTCTCCAGATGTTTTGGATTGCAGCCCCCTAATCCTTTACCATGGGCAAGCCTGGAAGGGGCTTCTGGGAGTTGTACCCTATTAACAGATTAATCTGTTCCCTATCCCTGATGCAGTAATAGTTTTTTGTTGTTGTTGTTGTTGTTGATGATGATGATGATCCAATGACACTCCTCTCAGCATTCTGAGTCCCACGCAGGGAACCAAAAGTGATAAGCAGTCTATGTGAGATAAAAGCATGTCTACAGAAAAATGGGAAGGCATTCATAACATGTGCACACAATGTTATGAACGCCTTCCTACAAAGACTCCCATGTCAGTGTAGTGGTGAATCCACTTTGGATCCTTTCTGCATGGGCCAGGCTAATCCAGGGGCAGCCTGGAGTATGCTGTTCTTGACTTTTCCCTGTAACCTGGCCCTCCATTTCTGTGCTGGGACAGCTGCATAGACAGACAGAGCTGAGCCTCCACTCAGCCCTCTGTCCCCGAGGCCCACTGAGCCTCCCAGTGTCACCACTGCTGCCATGGGCTGCTCACTTCTGAGATCAGAAGGCGGTATCCAGCAACAATCACATTGCTAGGCATCTCATTCTGACTGGTAACAGTGGCAGATCCACAGGGTGGCTCAGTATTGCCTGTGCAGGCAGTTGCTCTGGCATGGGAACAGAGGGCTCCGGATCTTCCCAGAAAATCTGGAGTAAGTGGTAGGTTATTTTAATTTGTTTTCATGGTTGGCCTTTTGGCCCATGCAGACAAGGCGTTAGTTAAACTTTAAAGGAGCTGTTCATGGTGCTGAAGCTATTTTAGGAATAGGATTGAGCACTTTGGATCCTTTAAAGTTCAGGCAAAAAGCTAGAGCAGATTTATCACTTCAATGATGTCTGAACCATGAGCCACCACTGCATCACCCCCTCCCCCCACAAAAATGATGATGGACTTGTGCTTTGCATTTTTTCTTTGTATTTAAAACTGTACATGCTTACTATGTTTGTTATGTGTACATACAGGTGTGCATCTGGACCCCCTAGAAAAATTGGAGAAAGATAAAATAAAGACTAACCATGATCTGAGCATGCCCATTTGGAAATGAACTTGAAGAATCTGCATTAATTGGGTCTTGACAATTTCTTAAACGACATCTAAATGCATCTTGAACCTGAAAAAAGACAGCAAACTTTTAGCATATCTGTATCTATATCTCTATCTCTGAATACACTTGTCAAGATTAAAATAATTAAAAATATAATACTACAACACTTGAGTCATCTTTATTTTCTCCACTGGTATTAGGTGTCATATACAGTCAGCAAATATAGAGGTATTTGTGCTGCTACAATGCACTGGAATGAATTAATGTGAATACAATGATATCACAATTATACATACAATTCTATGTATGATTAGTCAGATTTAAGTCTAATTTAATTCAACAGGGTTTATTGCCAGGTAAATGGTTATAGAATTACAGTCACAATCTGATTTGTATAAGAGCCATCCAAATGGCTTTTTAAAACATCTCCTAGAGAAGAACAAATATACTCAGCTTTCATAAATGTTATATTTAAGACAACTTGGAAGATTATCAACAAGAAATCCAGAAGGTTTATTTCCATATAAATTGATTGGGGTCTATAGCTTAACAAAAATCCGAGTACCACTGCAAGGGCCCAACTGTAGTAAATAATGGACGAATACAACAGCCCAGTGGTAGTCCTTTAAGAAATACTGCTGCCAAGAACAATCTGAACACTGTGTTCTCAAAAGGCCTTTGAGTAAATTCTGAACAATGGTTTCTTATACCAAGTGCTGTATTTTGTTATTTGCTCAACACTACCAACATGACGGCTGCCAGTTTTAATCCTATACTTATGTACCTCAGCAGGGTTTATTTCTGACTAGACATTCATGAGATTTCACTGTACGTTGACTACATGGGATAATTTATCCATAGATCATTTTTCTGTGAGTAAATGTTGTACCCTCAGTTAACTGGAGGGGTTCAGACTAAAGAGCACACCATTGTCCTTTATTGTCTTCTAAAAGGGTACCTATCTTGAGGCATTTGTAACTGGCAAACATATTTAAACTTAATTGATTTAAATGATTACAAGGCAGATGGTTGATCAACTAAAAACAATCGTAATTAGCTGACAATTCTAATAAATCCATGATGAAGAGATATATTTCACATGGATGCCAGGGATAAAGTAAAAGGTTTTTTATGATCTTAAGTTAGTTATTTCTACAGAGAACTAATGCACAATTGGTGTAGCTACACTGGTGCCAGGATTAGCTCTTATTCCCCGCTAGTGCACAAAAGAAGCACTGCCTATTTAAAGTAGGGCTGGTGTCAGGTACAGGAAGAGGAGAGGAGGGCTTTGCCCCTCCCCAATAAAAGATCGCTCTCCCAAATGACATTTTCTTTCAATCTCCAAATTTCTAGTATTGGAGAGACAGAGACACTGAAAATTGTTCACAGCTAAAATTCATATTTGCTGTGTTTGCATTCCCTTGGTGACTTTTGACTGCTTCATCTCTCTGGATTCCTAAATGGTATTGCTGAATGCTCACCTGAAGTTTTAAGATACAGCAATGCTAGAGATTTGGGGACAGAAGGAAAATTTCGTTGGAGTCAGCATTCTTATTTGGGGGACACACAATACCTCTGCAAAGTCTCCTCTGGCACCTTTTATGTAGCATGCTATTGCACAAAGACTGCCATCCCATCTCATTTTAATGAAGGAGAAGGTTTCTGACAGTCTGGACCAGCCCATCTATTAAACAGAGTGAAGTGGCTATTTTTGAGGAGTCATGAAAAGGTGCCAGTTGCTAGTTATTTTGCTTACTGTTCTTTTCCCCCCAGCTATCAGCAGTGAACATGCTATGTCTTAAAAGCCAGATATCCAGAATGATTAAGTAACCCTCTGTGGTGAAGGCAGAGATTGGAAATAACTTGTTATATATTCAAATAACTACCGGTATGTGTTGATTAGCTACCCCTTTCAGCAGATCAGGCTTAACATGTTAATTTGTAGCTTAACAGCACCCATCTCCAGAGCTTGGAAATAACTAGTTTAACTGAATTTAAGAGGCTTTGCTTTGCTTTCCAGGAGGAATAAGATAGTTGTGGGGTATGGAGGTTGCTTGAAACAGGAGGTAGGAGGTACTGAATGTGGGACTCCAGCTACTGCATGGAACAGATGTGAAATGGAGGTAAAAGATGCACGTGTTCATCACTGCAGAAAAAAGATCCTATATATGTACAAAGATCCTCCAAATATTTCAGATTCAAAATTCTCCATTGCTCATTAACCAACTGATAGCTACTTTGTAGGCCATTCCCCTTTTCACCTTTTTCAATCCAGATAAATAATCCACAGGATTTGAAGGGTAAGTAAACAGCATACAGTGGTGGTGTTTGAAAGAAGTGGGATATACAGTAGATCAGGGGTAGGCAACCTTTGCCCTTTAAGGGCCAAGGGACTTCAGCTCCCAGAAGCCTCAGCCATGTTGGCCAATAGTCCCATGTTGGCCAATAGCTCCTGGGATTCTGGGAGCTGAAGTCCCTCAGCCCTTAAAGGGGAAAGGTTGCCTACCCCTGACTTAACTGAACAGGTTATTAAATCACATGCTTTAGGACAGCCTTCCTAGAGCTGGTTATTTCCAAATTTACTGTACTACAAATCACACCATCTCCAGCCATCAATCAGATTGTAATATTTACAGTTCTACACACCTGGAAAATTCCAGGTTGGGGAAAGCCACTTAAAACAACAACAACAAAAGTGTGATTCCTAAATATTTAACCTTTTTGCATATTTGAAAACCTGATGTTTCGGTTATATACTGCTTTTCTTCCTTTGTGAAGTTCATTGTCATTACCGTTGTTTTATCTCTAGTAACCTGTAGCCCTGAAACCTTATTAAAATCTATCAGCACTTTTAATAATTGCTTCAAACTTTCTTCTGAATCAGCTATTGTGACCAACAGGTCATCAGCATAGGCTTTTACTTTGTATTCAAAGCCTTTAAATTTTACACCTATAATCTCTTCCTTTTCTCTTATCATGTGCTTCAAAACTTCCATTACCTTCAAGAACAAAAGGGGTGACAAGGGACACCCCTGTCTTGTCCCATTTCGTATTTCTATCTTCTTGTTTTTTTCACCATTTATTAATATCCAGACCTCTTGTTTACTATATATTGCTTTTATCCAGCTCATGAAGTTATTACCTACATCTAGTTTTTCTAACATTTGCATTAAGAATCGCCGATTCACTTTATCAAAGGCCTTTTCAAAATTTATGAAGAACATTGCCAGTTTTTTGTCTATTTTCCTTTCATGTAGCTCTACCAGGCCTAACACATGTCTTAGATTATTCTTTATTCTCCTCGAAGGTAAGAAGCCATTTTGGTTTTTGTTCACCCAGGTTTTAAGGATCATCTTTAATCTTTCAGCTAATATTACAACAATCCCAACATTAGCAACAAAGTAATTTCCCCAAGTCAAAGTATCAATATTAATTAATTCATTTTCAAGCTAACATTTTAAGTTCTGGGTGGCAGGTATGCCTCAAGCAAACAAAAAATTCTCTTTTAATTTTTAGGAGGTGCCACTTCCAGTGCACACACACACTCTTTTAAGTATATTGTGGAGAAACTTTGGTGATGAGACAAGTTGAGGTTAATTTAATATATTAAACTATGTATTCCCTGTCTTTCTATCATGAACGGACTAGAAGAGTGATGCAGCTCAGTGGCAAAACACACCATTTTCTGGCAAAAAGTCCCATGTTTGGTCCTTGTAACTTCCATCTAAAAGCATCAGAAAAGAGTGTGATGGGAAAATGCCTTCTGACAGAGGCTCTAGGGATTTCCAGCCAGAATACTGAGCAAGAAGAGCAATAGTCTGGCCTGATATATGGCAGCTTCCTATGTTTCCAAGACTTAGCAGGTGGCTCCCAATTCTCTCTAAAACAACAGCATTCTTTAAAGCAAATTCTACAGAAACAGAATTGGGAACAAAATGAAGCATAGCATTTTGCTAAAGATAAAGTGATAAAAATAAAAGTCACCGGAGATAAAAAGAACAAATCCTGCCTTCATTATCAAGTGCTGCATGGCAGAAGGGAAATAATGTCACCATTTGGTGCCTGATTATTAGATCTGAAGAACTGCAGAGTCATGGTGTGTGAGTGCATTGTGTGACATCAGGAAATAAATGGAAGGTGCCAGACCACTGGTGGTGTATTGGACTGCACCTGTGAATGCATCTTACAGTTGTAAACCGCTAAAGCAGAGGCCGGCAAGCTACGGCCCCTGGGCTGGTTCAGGCCCAGGGCCCCGCGCTTACCGGCCCAGGCGGACCCCTGCCGCCGCCGCCTGCCACTGCCGCCGTGCGTTTTGGTCACCG
>CM034701.1:264792003-264816501 GCA_020142125.1 Phrynosoma platyrhinos | reverse complement strand
TTCCTTTTGGGGTGGCTCAGGGTCTGTGCTCAGGGCCCAAAGGGGACAGGGGAGTGGGTTGGTCCATGGCAGATTTCCCCAAAATCTTGGCAGGATGGGTTACACCCCTCTGTCAACCCTCTGCCATAGTCCCTGTCCTCCAGTATGATGTGATTCAGATCCGCACATCATTCAGACTTGTTGAACATGCTTCAAAACTGAATCTTTTCAAGAGAATCACCAAAAGATCCATCTTTGTAAAGAGCAATTTTTTTCGCATTTGCCTCGCTTCAGTGTGGTGTGGTGCAGACCAAATGCAGCATGATGCAGACCAGTGGGAATGAGGTACAAATAAACTGCTCAGCAAATTGGTTTAAATCATAGTGGGAACAAACACACAACATCAACAAAGCTACCATTAACTTCTAATAACATTTATGAACCACATCTGAGTATTCCTTGCCTAAGAAAACAGTATTGGGTCACTATAAGTCAACAAACAACTTGAAGACATATACACATAGTAAGACACCTCTTTGAGTGTTTTCCAGCCTCTAAAAATGTCATTTCCCCCCATTCTGTACAAAAAACATTTTGCTTAAAACAGTGGTTTCTGTGCCAACCTATTGTCTTTTCCCTTTATAAAGCTAAGCACAACCAACATAACAAACACAACAAAGAAGACGAAGGGAGGATGCAGACGGGCGGCCATGGACCGCCCTGGGAAGCAGAGGATTGGGGCCGAGGCTGCCCCACGCTTCGGCCCCAATCCTCCCTTCTGCCGGCCCAGAAAGGAGCGCTAAAATGCTGGTCCTTTTTGAGCCAGCAGAAGGGGCGTATCAAGAGTGGCCATGTGGCTCTTCTGCATCTCTTCTGGCGCAGCACATCAAGATGCTGTGCCGGAAGGATGTCTTAACAGTGCACACCATGCGTAATGGCGTGTGCCGTCATGACGTCCTCGGGGAGGGGTTGGGGCTCCCGGCGTGTGACTGCCCCTTCCCTTCCTTGCCTCTACAGCGCTGTCTGTAGAGGCCCTAAGTAATCATCAAGACACAAGGATCCTAGCCAGTGCTACTACTGTTACACGTTCATGCAACAAGACAATATTTATATCATATTTTGCAGTGTTACATGTTTTATAGAAATAAACAGAAGCCACATGTGAAAATGCATAAATTTTCTCTGAGAAGGACCAAAAAAAAAAAAAAAAAAAAGGAGGGGGGAGCTTGTTATCTCATTGCAGCTTAAGGTAAGAAGAAAAAAAATCTGAAAGCTTTCTGTTTGCTGCACAAAGATTTATCAACACAGAATTTGTATCCCTAAAAAGATGCCTAAATTCTAATTAATCCTGATGTAAAATTTCGTAACAATGATGATGTAAGAATTCAAAGACATAGCTGTGTTAGTCTGGAAATTCAGCAAAGGGATCTTGAAACATCTTTGAGACTAACTGAAAGAAAGAAGCTGGTAGCATGAGCTTTTACAGACTTGACCCTACTTGCATCTGAGGAAGTAGGCTTAAGTCCACAAAAGCTCATGCTGCCATCTTCTTTCTTTCTGTAAGTCTCAAAGGTGATACAAGATCCTTGGCGTACTGATGATGTAAATTATAAAAGACACAACTTAGATCCAGTTGTCAGTCCCAACTAGAACAGATCTATGGAATTTATATAATTGTTGACTTACCAAGCTCCCATTGATTCTAAGAGTCCCTTAGCTGGGAACTAAAAACTGGATGTAGACCAATGCCCAAAAGTAGTTTCTTACCTCCCTTCGGAGAATACAGTGGACCATGACAATGACGAAGCCCTGTAATGAATCAAACACAGCAAAGAGTATCTGAAATAATATTGATCTCTTGTCGGTCATCGCCAGAACTGCAGACATCCAAGTCAGAGCCAGGAGAGGCAACACAACACAGGAACTCCAAAGAGATGCCCTAGACAGTGATAGAGAAGAAAGAAAACAGCAGCAACCATGTTGCAGAACCATCAATTGACAAATAAAGCCTTATATTTATAGAGATATATCTACAGAAATCGTATTTAAAGATGGCAACTTGTTAGTTAATGTGAAAACCAATGACAAATATAAAGATATATAGATATATAGATACATATAAACTGATTATTTATTTTTTAAACATTAACATCAAATTGAATTAAAATGTGTGGTTGCCATTTCTTTTCTTTTTTTCTTTTCTCTTTAAAAAATATCTCTTTTCAGTATTAGTCATTATTTTTCATCACTGTAGAGGATTTTTTTTCACATGCACTGTATAAGATTTGTAACAAGAAGATGTAAATGATTAGGACTAACATGGCATTACTGGCGGTGGTGGCTGACAAAGCTGTTGTTGAAATTACTCCACACTTGGCACATTTGAGCGTCAAACCGCTATGAGGCTCACTCATCTGACTGCAAACAAACAGAACACCCACAAAAAAGAACAAAATATTGAATTTTTGTCACCAAAAAAAGGTCACTACTGAAATTTAGCTTTTTAAATATGACGTCATGCAAGAAAATAAAATAGCAAGTAGACTTATTCAGGATGAAATGCTCTAATTTATCATCAAGCTCCATTTTTATCATACATTGTTTGTTTAACATTTTTTTTAAAAAAAGAAAAGAATTAATGCTATTTGGAGGACCGAGGCTTAATTTCATGCAATTCTTCAATTTAACTTTTTTTAAAGTCCCCCGGTGTCCAGAGTTTAATGTCAATTGATAACACAGAAATAAACAAGCACGTGCTAGTGTAAGACACATGAAGTGAATTCCCTCTATTCAGACCACTTAGAAAACCTGTGTGCCCATGGTAATTTTTTTGCTCAGGACAAAATAATGAGGCAAATGAGTATAATAGGTCACACACCTTTAATTAAATCAACAAATGAAGATGGAAAATCCTACTTGCCAAGAATGGTTTAATCAGTCTGCCAGGGATAATATGGATGTGACTAGGTTTGATGCAATACTAAGCTGCTTCCTAGTTTACTCTGAATTTATGTTGGGTCTGGATAGAGAGTTAGAAATGTATGGAATTCAATGAGAGTATTAATTCAGGCTAGGAAAATGACAATTTAATCTCATTTTAATAAAACACAGTACACAAGCATTAAAATCAACACACACACACACACACACATTTTGGTGTAGAGCACTATACCACGTCACCTGATATAGAACACTATATCACAGCAATATATGACAGCACCTGGATTCAGAATTCCTCCTTCTGTATATTATTATAGCAAATTCACTGCCTGGCTATTTCTAGTCTTCCACCCACCATGACAATTCCACTGTTGTCCAAATATAAATCTGAATGGAAGGGGTTCTTCTAATGGGCATAAATAACTATTTTTACATAATAATGTGTGCGTGGGGAGTACCTGAGCAACAAAACTAATTTCCCCCAGGTCTAATCTGCACTGGAGATATAATGCAGTGTGACACCTCTTTAACTGCCATGGCTCAATGCTATGGAATTTCAAGATCTGTAGTTTTTTGAGATATTTAGCCTTCTCTGTCAGAGAGCTCTGATGTCACTACAGTTCCCAAGATTCCACAGTTTTGAGCCATGGCAGTTAAAGTGGTGTTAAATTGCATTATTTCTGCAGTATGGATGCAGCTTCAGTCTGCCCATGACACCCAACACTTCCCAAACTACCTAAACCTCAGGTGAAGACTCTAAAAAAGTTCATATTAAAAGTAAGGGCTGGCCATGCTGTCTTGATGGTGGCAGTGTCTCTGTGTGTGAATTCTGGGAAATGTAACTGACTTTTATAGGCTCCACTTACAGGATTGGTAGTATTGGAAGTGTTAATTTTATGCCTTAGGACAAAAGCACAAGATCAAGAATTCAGAAACCAAAAGTTAGAGCAGAAGTTCACAGATCTTTCTGCCTACTGCAATGGTTCAACTATTTCTAGGGCCATGGGAGGGATGATCAACTTGCCAGAGAGATAGAGCTCCCTCCTTGCCTTTAGAAGCAATAATTTTCTACATATAATATCTGATTTACATAGTAAAATGAATTTCATAGAAATAATTAAACCAATAGTATTAAAAAGTAATGAATTAAATTTATTGCTGTGAAAACATCCTCATGCTAGTCGGTAACTCTCAGGTGGAATAAAAATTGCTGGAGGAAAGCAAGATTTCTCTCTTTCTCTCTCTCTCTCTCTCTCTCTCTCATATCAAGATGGCCATTCTTGCCATAGCCCTAGAGATAACTACACCAACTCTTCATTAAAAAACAGAGCAGATAACAAATACCAAAATCAACATAACCATGTTCATCCTTTCTTTTTTCTGTTTTACAAAGAAGGGTCGTTTGAAATGAAAGGTCTTGTGTTACATTCATTTGTACATTCATGCCACTTTTTAGACAAAGTCCCACTGAGCAAATATGTACAAGAAATGTTAAATAAAAAAATAAATTAAAAATAAAAACAATACATATGCAGCTCCTGAGAAAATAGGTTAGCTATCCCTACCGCATGAAACATTCAGGATCACGATACACTGAATTGATCAAAACTATATCCACTTTTCTTCTTTTCATCCTACATACTCTATGCACACATAACCTGGGGGTAAGCCCATAGATCAAGGCAGGGGTCAGTTCTGAGCAGATGTGCATGGAATTGTATTGCCTATACATTATACCAGGGGTAGGCAACCTTTCCCCTTTAAGGGCCGAGGGACTTCAGCTCCCAGAATCCCAGGAGCTATTGGCCAACAGTCCCATATTGGCCAATAGCTCCTGGGATTCTGGGAGCTGAAGTCCCTTGGCCCTTAAAGGGGAAAGGTTGCCTACCCCTGCATTATGCTCTATTAACAGCAAGTGGATCAAAAGACTGGTATCTTCCTTATTAAGAAATGTGTCATATTAAAAGGTTTCTCTTACTACAGAGAACAGGGCGCCAAGTGTTTGCTTTGTTTCTCATATTCTGATTAGGCAATGGTAGAGAGAAAGTAAAGAGGGATTTATCCATGGAAGGCTAATTCTGGGAGCATATAGACCCAATCTGACTGGACTGAATGTAAACAGTATCTAACTTGAGCTGGATTTTTCAATGTGGCATTAACTGCTGTGCTGTTACCACAAAGCATTTCAAACCAGAGAAAAGCTAGAGCAAGTTACAGATACCAGAGATTTAACAGGGAGCCCAATTTTACATATATTCCATGTGGCTTTCAATGAGCCTTTGTTTAAATCCACCATGATAGAGATTAACCCACTGAAGTCAACCCATTCCTTTTAAGAGCAAATTAGGGCTGCAGTCCTATACCCAGTCTTCTGGTAGTAAATCCCATTTGGTTCAGTGGGATTTACTTTTCCATAGTCAAAGATATAATTGTATTTCAAGTGTCTATCTTCTTCCTTTGAGCATTAGAAAAACAGACATTGGGAAGAAACAGATGGGCAGGAAGGGGCAGCTTGAAGATGGATTGGGGCCATGGCAACCACACACTCTGGCCCAATCTGCCTTGAAGCAGCAAAGATCTCCTTCTTTCGGGGCTAGAAAATGCCAGCTTTTGTGGTTTGGTTGCAGCCCAAAGTCAGCTCCGGTGGTGTGCGACATATAAATGCTGTGCTGCCAGAGCACCTTGAAGTCGCTCACATCTGGTCTGCTGAGTGGCTTCACATTGGCTTCAGGGTGTCATTGGAGCATGCGGTGTATAAATGCCATGCTTCAATGATACCTGGAAGTGAGCTATTTTCACCCATCTGTCCAGGCCCTTTGCTGTATTAGTAAACTATCTGCAGAGTTATGTGTGCTGAGACACAGGGTTTATTCATGGATAGGGATGAGTTGGGCAGGTGATTCCCCCCCCCCAATCTCCTTCCCTATGCAGATCCTTGTGGTATCTTACAAACATCCAAAACTCCATAGGTGGTGGTGCTGGAGGCAAGAGAGAAAATTTGCATTTCCCTTCTCTTTCTCCTCTATGAATGGGAGAACCTAAAGAATCCACACCCATTTAATCACTGGCTTAATGAAGAATTCCAGGTAGGTGAAGGCATGGAATTTCATGTGGACAAATGTTGTTGGCACAATTGGGATGGAGAACTTGAATGCTTCTCCACATGTAGGCAGGAAATCAAACCCAGAACCTGGAAGCCTTAGCTTTAGCACTAATAGGTTAGCATTCAACACAATTAATTTGTTGATATTAACCCATTATACAATTAATTCATAATGCTAATCATTGCTAAGATAGTTAAGCTTTTAATCATTACATTTTAAAAAATCTAAAATGACTGAAAATGTTTTTCAACCTCCTAAGTCAACCTTCCCCTCCCCATAACTAACCAGAATAATGAGAAATTGTGATTATTCCTTTAAAACTCAACATTGGTGAGTTATGATCAAAACAGTGAATTTTAATACTCTGTTTTCTCTTCAAATCATATAAATATTTTGCTTTTTAAAATAGTAAATTTTAAATGTATTGCTGAAAATGTTAATGAATGGGGAGGGGGATAATGAATTAAATGTTAAAAAATTATTTCCAAGTTTTGAGCCAAGAAAGCTATCAGAGGAAGGAAGCTTCTTCTATGTCAAGTATAAACATGCAATATTCTGCTCTGTTTTTGCCACTCCTAAACAGGCTGGTCACTCTTATTTCTGCAGGCAATTTTGTGGACTTATTTGCACAGCTGTTTCAGACCCTCCCTTAACTGGAAAGAGCCATTCCATCCACAATATGGCTATTCTGAACCAGTGGCATTGTGAAGAGGTGTGGAGAGTGCAGACCACACCAGGTGACATTTCAGATGAGGAGTGATACCCAGTTGGCCCCTGCTGCTGGGGTGTAGGTGGTACTGCTGCCAGAGCCTGACACTACTCTACTGCTGTGGCTCTCAAGGAAGCCAAAGTGACAGAGAAAGAGGGACAAGGGCAAGCTTCTCCTTCCTTTCCCACTACTCTGGAGATCTGGGCTGACTGAGCCAAGGGAACAGAGGAGAGAAGGGTGCCTGTGTGCTCACTCCTCTTTTCCTATTGCCTTGGCTCACTTGGCCAAGCTGGACAAGGTGCCAGGGAAGGAAGCGTGAGTGCATACGCATGCACCCCTCCCACCTTCCCCAATGGCTCACTTGCCCAGCCATCCCGCTGGCAGGCCTGGGTGGGCATTTGGGTGGTTGGTGGACCCACAGCAGCTCCAGGCACCCACAACAGGTGACACCAACACTAGGGGTGCCACTGTTCTGGACAGTAACTTTGCTGTACATGCCACATCCCAATGGATATGATACATTTCCTCTCATAGATAAAAACAGAATTCTCCTGCTTGCCTTGTGATTGCACATCTGGACTAAAGAAAACAGTAGTCAGGGCTACATTAATTTCAGTCTTCCAGGGATATTCTGCTGGCTGGGTGCTACAAAGCTGATAAACTTGTTTACAGTCTTATTTGCACACTCAATTGAATTACCATCCAGTTTTTCTTGGTAGGCTTGAGGTAATTCTAAAGGGGGGGGGGATATTTTAAGCAATCAACATTAGGTGTAACTCTTAACATCCATCCATACAAAGTCTCTCTGGATTTCAGAAAAGCAAAGAATTTGATGTGCAGAATCATTATTTAGGCATCTGAATGACTCAACAGCACTTTATTTAATACCACTGTACTTGTGTTTTATTATTTTACTGTTGCTCAGTCACATTTCCTTAGGGTAATGTGATGGCAGTTTTCAAGATGAGTAAAATCAATTAGATTGTTAAACTAAGACAAAAGTTTCACAATGCAATTGAACAAATCCATATTTGGTGAATATAATATACAGAGAGACAGAGAAAATCAAAAATAAGTAATACATCTTCAGTAGGTCGGGGGGGGGACCCAACATCTGCTTACCCCGCTCTGTGTTTGAGTTTTTTATCTAGGATTCCATCTCTGGAAACAAGTTTATTAAATACCAGAATGCCAATCACCATGTTGACCTGTTAAATATAAAATAAATAAACAAAAAACACACAGAGTTGTCCTTTCAGTGAAAACAAATGGCATTAACTAATCCCAGCAGTTTAATATATATATATATATATATATATATACACAACAACAACAAGAACAACAACAGGTTAAGTATTCTGACCCAGCAATTGAATGCTCTCCTCACACACTGGAAAGATGCAAGGATCCATCTTGTGGGTGTAAGTATGTACACTAAATGGTGCTATACATGACTAATGCTACCAAGGAGATTATCACACCAGCTATTTTCTCCTGATGTGGGCACGGGCTGATACTGTGTAAAAATGGATGTTATTGCACAGATTTGTGCCCAGATTGAAGGCATCCCATACCTGATTGAGACTTCTCCTATATTGAGCAAAAAACAGTTCTTTTCCATTCATTTCCAATTGGGTATGGGGTGCCTCCAATCAGGACACAAAGCTGTGCGATAACATCTCATTTTTACATAGGCTAAGTCTGTGCCCAGAATGGGGAAAAAAGTGGTGCGATAATCTCCCAAGTGATGCGATAATCTCCCAAGCTATGAAAACAATCAAGGATTCCCAAACGAGATATATGTATGATATTGGTTTGTAGGTAGATCTTCAAGTGCAGGAGAGCCTTCAAAATCCTACACAGCATAAATGCACCCTAATCCTCATCCACCTTTTTGATGCAGATGTGAACAAACATTCATGTTGTAAAGGCAACAAACTCCAGCAGTTAAAGATGTCTAAGAGAGAGTAGCAGTGATAGAATTAAATATTTTTCAGTTACCCAGAGTCTCCTCATCTCTTATTTATCTGTCCAAACTGTTAAGAGATGTAAACTGACATTCTTAGGAATCTTTCCACTTTTATTCATCTCACACCCTTATTCTCCCTTTTACTTAATTTAGCACACTTAGATAGCTTTCATATCTTTACAGGAGATCTTACTATAAAACTTTAGGGCTGTTTGTTTAGCCACTGGTGTCTTTACTATTGAATCAGAATTGCTAGATACTACACACTATATATCTATGGATATGCCATTGCAAAATCCCCATTTCTGGAACTATAGACAAAACCAGTTGTGGTGCACTACCACCTCTGAGCTGGGGCAATGAAGTGTAATTTTAATTTTGGATTACAAATGAGAAGAAAGGTCTTCTCAGTAGCTGCTCTCCAGAACTCTCTTCCCAAAAGCTAGAAAGGCTTTTATCTCATTGTCCTCCCATTGGCAAGTGAAGACTTTCTTAATCCAACTGGCTTTTATGAACAAAATATTTTTTAAAGAAAGGACTTTAATAGGGTGCTGTTCTACATTTAATTGTATTTTTTGAAAAACTGCTTTGGCATTTTCACTTGTATATTTTTAATTGTTAATTAATGTAATTGTCATCTTTAGTTCATTTTAATATCAACCTTTTGCAAGTTTTGGATGTATTATATTTTTTAAGTTTGAATCCTGCTTTGAATCCTGGTTTTGGAGGGAAAAGGTGAGACAAAATGACATTAACAATAGTAACAACACCAAAAATAGTTTGGGGACAAAGCATATGATTTTCATGAAGGAGATCATAATTCTACTCCTAAGGCCTAAGCAGACTGCCAGAAATAGTGCACATTAAATTGAGGCACTGCCCTGGCTCAGTGCTAGGGAATCATGAGAATTGTATTTTTTTCTGAGACATTGAGCCTTCTCTGTCAGAGAGCTCTGGTGCCACAATAAATTACAGTTCCCATGATTCCTTAGCCCTGAGCCAGGGCAGTGCCTGAATTTAATGTGCACTATTTCTGGCAGTCTGCTTAGGCCCCTAGTTTTTCATTTGAAAGGCTCAAGTTGCAGGTGATGGGAGAGGCGTGTGGCTCAGACTTGAATGAACTGCTGCCTGTCAAATTAGGTAATACTGGGCAGTACAGATCAGCGATCTGACGAGATAGACACGAAGTGTCTCATTTTGATTTTGAAACCAATTCATCTTGTTGGAGTGAAAAAAAGATATTTCCATAACTGAAAAATAATTAACATTAATCCGCTTTTGAGCTTATCTGAATACTTGGCTGTTCTTCTAAATAATTCATCGCTTGATGAAGCTTTCTGAACACATTTTCTAGCTCACTCAAAAACTCACAGAGGTGCCACAAGATTCTCTGTAGTTGTAACAAATTCATGTGGCCATCATACCAGAGATTTATACACGTTCTATTTCCCAAAAAATACTTCTGATTGAGGCTGCCTTTATTGGCTACAGGGACCATACAATTCCCTTGCTGGAACAGCTTCCCTGGCTGCTGGTCTATTTCCAGGCACAATTCAAAGTGCTTGTTATGACCTACAAAGCACTATATGGCACACATTCAGGTTATCTGAAGGAATATATCTTTCTATAAAAGCTTCTCTGGTTGCTGAGATCTTCAGGGAAAGTCTTCTTCCCCTGTGATAGGCTTGTGTTAGGGTTGCCATTAGTCAGAAATGATGTGAAGGCATGCAACAACAAAGATAAGAAAAGTACAGAACACTATTGAACTAAATAAAAATAAATGAACTAACTAAATAAAATGGTCTTGGGGGAGATACAGATGGGCAGCCCTGGGAAGCGGAGAATTGGGGCCGAGGCTACCCCATGCCTCAGCCCCAATCCACCCTTTTCCCCAGGCCTGAAATGATCAGGAAAATGCTGGTCCTTTCAGAGCCGGCGAAAAGGATGCCCGAAGAGCCACTGCGCGGCTCTTCTGCACTCCTTCTGGTGCAGCGTGTCAAGATGCTGTGGCGGAAGGATGTCCTGATGGTGCGTGCCATGCATAACAGCGTGTGCCATTATGACATCTTCGAGGAAGGGTTGAGGCGGCCGCTGTGCGGCTGCCTCTCTCCATCCCTGCCTCCAGGATGGCCCAAAGGGCCGTCTGTAGAGGCCCTTTGTTTGTTAGTTAAAAGAGAACAGAGTGAGGAACAAGCAAGCCTCCCATGGGATTGCATTCTACAGCCTTAGAGCAGCCACAGAGAATACTCTCTCCTGTATCCTCAACAAACGATTGTAAGCCACCTTGAGAGCTTCGGCTAAAGGCGGGATATAAATAAAATGTTATTATTTATTATTATTTTTATTAAACATGCCTGTAATGGTAGAAAGCCCTCACCCAAAGATCTTAAAAATAGAGTAGGCTTTTATAGGGACATAGGGTCTTTTAGACAGCCTGGACTTAAACTGTATAGTGCTTTATAAGTGATAACCAGCACTTTAAAGTCTGCTAAGAAACAGATCAGTAGACAGAGACACTGTAACAAGTGACTTATGCATTCCCTTGTAAGCAGCCCCGGTCACCAGTCTGGTCACAGCATTTTGGATGTGCTGAAATTAATACATTTTTGGTAGGCTTTAATTCAGCATCATCTAATATTTTTCAACAAGCTTGTATTGTACAGTCAACCCTTCTTATTCACAAATTTGTTATCCACCGATTCAACCATCAACGGTTTCAACGTTTTTTTTTAAATAATATAAATTCCAAAAGCAAACCTTGAATTTACCATTTCACTATGTCACTGCATTTAATGGGACTTGAGGATCCACAGATTTTGGTATCCATGTGGGGTCCTGGAACCAAACCCCAGTGGATACCAAGGGTCCACTGTACTTTGCATTCCAGCATCCAAACCTTTTCATTATATTGTTATACATGGATGCAAAGAAGACAACTGTAAATAAATTTGGGGCAACTACAAATTTTGTTTGGCTTTTGGGCATGTAATCTGATGATTTTTAAAGAAGGTATATCTAATTGCAAAGGTTAGAAAACTTTAAAAAATAAATAAAAATAAACTAGTTTTCACTGAGTGTTTTAAAATATGTAGTAGCTGTGTGCCTTGATAATGGCAAGTAGATATTAAGTAACTGATAGAGCAATCTTATTTCTGTCTACTCAGAAGGTACCTTCACTGAATCCAATAGCATTTACCCCCAGGTAGATGTGTATAGGATTGTTGGGTAATTAAATATACAAACAAGGTGCTAGATGTGATGTTACTGAGGACCTTTAAAAGACCACAAATTGTCTCATTGCCACCACACTTGAACTAGCTGTGGCCCAGTCTATGAAGCATGATAATACCATTTTAGGCCTGGAAACAGGAAATTTTGGTGGGCATATGGGGAATTTTTTTCCTCCTAGCACTTCCAAAAATAAAGTCAAAACAACACACCAGGCCTAAAAATATGTAAAAAATATTCAAAATCAGAAATGGATGGATAGCTACTTTCTCTTCGAATTGTCCAGGTTTGGGGGTAAAGATGGTCTTTGGTATCCCCACAAACTGTTATGTGTGCAAAATCCAACAAGCCCAGAGGCTCCTTGGAGTGAAGGGAAAACATATATTTGTACAAATACACACATATATTTTGGCATGGAGGAAATCTGCCACTTCCATGGTCTTGGGAAGGAATGCATTTTGCTTCATAAAGTAATTGTGATGTCTGTGTGGGTTAGCTGAACTTACTCTTTTAGGTCTGAAAAAATAAGTAGCATTGAGTACTCCAGGATGGGAAAGGGTATACAGGTTTTATAGAATGAAAGATAAAAAGTGGAGAGATTGAAGCAGATAACAGCAGGACACATGCTAGGAAGGCCATACCCTAATAGGCATTCTCTGTGGGGGAGTGTAGATATATGGTCTCTACATCCAACATTACAGGATCTAGAATGATCCAACTCCCCTCTCTCTTTCTTCCTTGGAAATCTCTATATCACCTGAACATTTGAGCAATTTGGTGGGCAGAGAGGAACATGACCTCCTCTTTCTGGTCCTGCCACTGAAAAGAGTTCCAGCATCAGAACCACCCGACTGGATTGTGAACAGCCACAATGTGCACACTGCACAGGACATGCCAGTGCTAATAAACTTCCAGCTAAAACAGAGGATGAAGGTGAATCAAGGCAGTGGGCAGATGTAAAAAGGCTTGTAAAAAAAAAGACCTTCACTATCAGAGGCTTTGCTAACTGAGGAATGCCTGTACCTGGTAAGCTTATCGCATGGCATTTACAAGAATGGGAACAGAAAGGAACAGAATGAAACAGAGCAAAAACATATGTTATTAGACAGGAGAACACCACCGATGCCACCAGGAGTCCCCAAGCCGTTCCTGGCAGCTGAATTTGAAGACCGATTTTGAACCGTCCTTCAAAAATTGGCTTCCAGGAATGGCTGGGGAATGGCTTGGGGACTCCTGGTGGCATCGGTGGCATTCTCCTGTCCAGTAACATGTGTTTTTACTCTATTCCACTCCTTTCTGTTCCCGTTTCTTAAGTGCCGTGCGATAAGCTTATGAGAGAATGATCTGGAGAGAGGCTAATATTTTGGCCAAGTCAGGATTAATATAGGCAAGTAGCTTGATCTAGCAGGTTGCTCATGATGACTTTCAAATGACCTAGATTAGTTTTCCTCATCATTTTGAAAGTGTAGAGATATTTGGCACTTGTCCAGAATATGTTGTTTTTAAAGTATTCAGTCACAGATTTTATGAGAGGGAAGAAATGCCTGATTCTGACAAGAAGGCAGTTTATGAAAAGTGGCGCTGTTCTCTTTCATTTGGATTACTGAAGTGTATGAGATAGTTAAGGATTACTCCTTGTGCAGTGTGTTAGTTAAAAAGCAGCCAAGCAAAAATATAGATTCTTTGGGGCCTGAGCATGCCTCAGAGCCAATAAATATGTGTTGGGTTCAGCACCAAGTCAATTCACTTCAAAAGGATTAGTAAAATTGGGAGACAGATCAGCATTCAAAAATTTCAGCGGATCAATAGACATGCAGTTAGCATTCTGTGTGTGTACATGAGTTGAGGGAAGGAGTATTAAACAAGCAAGGGACAGAAACCTTCTTAAAATGTTGGTGCTTTTACTTGGATTTGTTATTCCAAAGGGCATAAGGTGGGGGGAAATGTAAATTAGTATACTTTCTTCCTTTTCCTGATTTTCCAAATTTCATTTCAAGGTGACCTCCTCACCCATCCCTAATAATCAGACAAAGGTCCACAGGAACTTGTTGTAAAGGAACAGAGCACATACCAGGACTGCAAGCTAATGATGTTCAGTATGGCTGCAGGCCTAAACTCATTTACTTGAGAGTAAACCCCAATGAATACAATGCAAATTACCTTTTAATAAACATGCTTTTTGTGGCTCATTAAATTAACAGGTAGGGGACAATTTGGATAGGAAGATGTCCATGGTGGTGGCCGTGGACTGCCACAAAGACCCTTTTCCAGACCTTGAATGATAAATATCTGGAGTGGCAGATATCTCTTTCCTGGAAATGTCTTGGTACAGATGGTTGCTGATAAGCCCCAGACTCTCTCTGGTGGAACTAGTGTTCTGCCTTTAAATCAGAGCCTAGTCCTGGTCTTAGAACAAAATCTGTTCTTGCCATCTTGTATGATGACCTGTATCATCCAGGAAGTGTAAACCTGTTGGTTTACCTGAACCTCTTAAGAGGCTATTGATACCATTGATCCTTTGAGTACCTATCTGATTCGGGAGTTAGCATCCTGCTTTGCCTTTGGTGTCCTACTTGGATGGTCAGAAAACCTTTTCATAGCTTGTGGTCTAGGACCAAACAACAATTCAATTTACCCTTCAGCCATGCACTTGGTTACTCTATCGCCTGAAAAAAAAACTAAAGTGTGAACATCTTCTTTACTTGGGCATAGAAAGAGCTATGCCTGGGACTGCTGCTGTTATTCACATTGCTGTGATCTCAGAAATAGGAATCAATGTAGGTGCTTCATACTAACATCCTATGCATAGTTGTGCAGGCTGTGACACAATCACATGGAGGAAAGGAATGCTGCTGATTTAGGCCAATTGCAAGGGTGTATCTACAGAGAAGGGAAAATGAGAACATTGCCCCCAAGTAAGAATTCTGCTCCACTCAATTTTTCTTCAGTCCCTGCATTTCTAGCACTGCAGACAGTGAGACACTGAAATTTGTTTACACTTTGAACTCTTTTATTTAGTATCTTTGCTCCTTTTCTTTGGATGCCCGAACTGTATTTCTAAATGCTAAACTCAAGTTTTAAGTTGTTGCAATGCTATAAATTTGGGGGCTGAAGAAGAAATTCATTGGAGCAGGTCAAGGTTCTTATTTGAGGTGACAATGGTTATCATCCTGTCCCTCTGCCTCTACACTTGTGGTAAACTGGCTCCTGGTTAACACCAGTCTGGCTTCCTCTCTTCTATCCAGGAAGGGTGGGCAAATACCATGCATCTGATTGAATCTAGAGAAGTATTTTTAATATGCAAGTTGGTTATAGTGTTTAAGTCATAAAACATCATCTCTGTCTGGCAGACCAGAGATCCTTTAGGAGATAAACTGGCAGCAACAATTAGAAAGCTATAGGATGCAAAGTGATGGGGACTGAACTTATTAAAGAAGGAAGAGGAAAGGTTTATTACAATTGGATTACTCTGTACAATGAAGCATTTCTTGTTACTGGAACAATGATTTCATAACAAAAAGAACAGCTGAGTTATTGGCATATTCTGAAAATGTTTTCACTATATTTTTGTTTTTCTAGGACATGTAAATGCACTGGGTGACCTTGGGCAATTCACAGTCTCTCATCCTCAGAGGATGGCAATGGCAAATCCCCTGAAGAAACTTGCCAAGAAAACCGCATGATAGGTTTGCCTTGGGTTCGCCATAAGTCAGAAATGACTTGAAGACACACAGCAACAAGGAGGAAAGAATATTACAACCTCAAGATACAAATATAAATTCACAAACTGTGCATATACTAAGAAATGGCATCACTCTTTAAGGCTGCAATCCCATACACACTAGGGAGTAAGCCTCTTTGAATTCAACACAATGAGATTTACTTCTGAGTAGATGTGAATAGGATTATGTCTGCAAATTCATCCCATTTAGTAGAAGACTAGGCAACTGAAATATGTTTTCAGAACTTCCAGATTAAAACTGAGCACATTAACTCAGAAATTCAGGTATATATATTACCATGACTATGTAAAATACTAAATACTGAAACTTAATGTTTACCAGGACAACAGCAGCTGCAGGTCCAACAAAAGCATAGAGAAGACCTCCTTCAAGAGAAAGCCAGCAACTGGAAAAGACATTAGAAAAGAACTAATACAAATTAATAAGGTGTAGCATCTCTCTTTTTCTCTCCCCTTGCCCATTTCAATGGCTCTCACTCTTTGGTATATCAAAGATTTAAAGTATTTTTATTTTTAAAAAAACAACCCAGAAAATTTATATTCAGAACATCTGCAACTTGCACTTATAAAACTAGCATAAATGATAAACATATTTGATTGTAATGTATTTTGTAAGAAATCTGGAACTTAATTTAATTATCTGTAGAAGAACATTTCTGAGAAAAGAAAGTTCATTTTACCATTTTAGCTTATATTTTCATTCTTCTTAAAACTAACAATTCTTTAAAAAAATATCCTATTTTCATTTTGTGCTTTTCAAGTTATTATAGTGTGACAAATAACAAATATTTTTAAAATAGATTTTATACCCAGGGGGAGGACTTTTTATAGTTCTAAAATAACTTTTAATAGTTTTCATCTTAAAATTATCTTTCTAGTTCCCCACATCTACACTGTACTGAAAGCACCTTTTAAGGACTGTAACTAAAGCCTGCAAGGAGATGCATCTACACCATGGGTGGGTAACCCTTCCCCTTTAAGGGCCGAGGGACTTCAGCTCCCAGAATCCCAGGAGCTATTGGCCAACATGGGACTATTGGACAACATGGCTGAGGCTTCTGGGAGCTGAAGTCCCTCGGCCCTTAAAGGGGAAAGGTTGCCTACCCCTGATCTACACTGTAGAAATGATGCAGTCTGACACCACTTTAAGTGTTATAGGTCCATCCTATGGAATCTTGGGATTTGTAGTTTTACAAGGTCTCGAGCCTTCTATGTCAAAGCGGGCTGGTGCCTCACAAAACTACAAATCCCAGGATTCTGTAGGATGAAGTCATGGCAGTTGAAGTGGTGATAAATTGCATTATTTCTACAATGTATATGTATCTAAGGGAGGTAATTTATAGAACCAATCTTCTTCTCGTTCTTTGACCCTGTCACCCATAAAAATAATTTTAATAGGATTATGAAAATGTGTGGCCTGCATATAATTACAGTTTGATGGCATAATTACTTGAAATTGGACAGAAGGAGCTTGAGGCCATGAAGCATCAGCTGGTGTAAGCCTTCCCTTCTCAATTTTATATAACATTCATGTGGTGTCATGATGGACAGTCCACAATCCTTAGGAGACCACCATTCAATCCTCTGATGGATTTTCAGAGTAGAGGTAGACCTAGAGAAAGACTGGATGCTAAAACTTCCCTCCATTTGTCCAGCCACTGGATATGACCCAAAGGCCTAATTCCAATTGCTAGTCCCACCACAATAGACTAATTGCATCAATTGCTGAATTGTAAATGAATTCAGTGGTTTTACCCTTGGTGGAACTAGCAATTGGAACTAAGGCAAAGTAGTATTGAGAGATTAACAATGTATGTCAAGTGTCCTCAGACATAAGACTCATTGAGTCTATGAGGCTTTCTCCCAGACCAGGGGTAGGCAACCTTTCCCCTTTAAGGGCCGAGGGACTTCAGCTCCCAGAAGCCTCAGCCATGTTGGCCAATAGTCCCATGTTGGTCAACAGCTCCTGGGATTCTGGGAGCTGAAGTCCCTTGGCCCTTAAAGGAGAAAGGTTGCCTATCCCTGTCCCAGACATTTGGGTATCAGCTTGCAAAATGAAAGACTTGATTTAAATATTTTTCTCTTATTAATGCTTTATTGTTAACTCACTTTTCAAGATACTTTGTGAAGCAGACAGCAAGTCATTCCACTAAAGTTCTGAATAATTAGCAGCAATATTAATGACTTTCATGGAAATATGGGTAGTACTTTCTCTCTCTTTTTAAAGGTGTTCTTAATCCCTCTACATTCTCTAGGGATCTAAATATTTCACTAAAGTAAGTAGTTTTCTCCCAGCTGTGGCAGAAAATGAATATTCCTTCACAGTACTCTCCCTGTATTCAAACCTCTTGACATGTGGCACAGGAAGAAAAAGAAAAATACAGAGAAAAATTCAGAGAAAAATACATAATTTTGCGAACACATACGCAAACACACACACACACACACACTTTCTGTACTGTAGGATATCATCTCCTGTGCAAGAAAAAAACTTTCTTTAGAGAGGAGAAAAATAGATTTTACATCAAAAATATGTATTTTTCTCTGTAAAACAATTCCTGCGCAAGATGTTGGGGATTCAAATACCAGGAAAAAAATTGCATGGATTTCTTGCTGGTCTACTCTTCTTCCTGACTGGGGTTCCTGATTGTTTGGCAAACCCTTTTTTTAAAATCTGACAACGAATAATTATGAATATTCTTTCCATTCTTATTCTGGGTATCTTAAGTGAAATGTGGGGTGTTCTTCACACTCTGGAAATGTTAGCTAATTTGTTCATTGTCTGGGGAAAGGATTGGCAGGATGCTTAACAGGCTTTAACACACTTTCCATCTATTGCTAATGAACCTTCCTGGGCTTCTCTACATTGTTCCTTGAGCCAAGGCCACAAGGTGAGATGGATATCTGGATGACTGGCCTTTCCTCTACATGACACAAAAACCGATATAGTTCTTCATTCCTCAATGCCTTATCTCTAATGGTGTCATAATGGAGCTAATGGTGTTATGAGCTCCATCCACCACAGAAAGGATCCTGGGATAGACCCTGTTTCCATTCTGTCATCTTTTATTAGATTTCAAGGTATCTACAGTTCTTCATTCGTAGCATATGTCCTACCTAATGGTCATTTCTTCTCTAGCAAATCCTGTTTGCCTTTCCATCTTAAGTCCTGTAGAATAGTAGTTCATGACGAAGCAAAGGTTCATATCCCAGTACAATTTTGCTGATAATGGCTTTCTATGTCTCCGTAGAGAGAATGTTAATAATAGTAAACCACTGGAAGGCAGGAATGTAAACCTGGGAGGCTCTGTATTAAAAGTAACTGATTTTTAAGAGACCAGACCATCTGGACTAATGATACACAGGTCCTACTGGTAGGCACTGAGACTTTAGATAGGAGATTTGCAGTGTCATGAAAGCACAATGAATTGTTGGTTATTATTTGTTTTAATATAATATTTTTACACTCAGAGGAAGGAAGAGGTTCTTTATGGACCTCATAACTTCACTGGTCTCTGGTTTGACTTAGAGTGGAAGTTGCTACTTGCTGGTTTACTTCAGGTAGCAAACTATCTAGGGCCAGCCTTGGAGAAAGGCTAACAAACCTCAACATTTGGTGCCTGGATCATACTCTGTCATGAGCAATATGCTATCATCATGTAGCAGTTAACTGCCACAAAGAAACATTTTCCTCAACTGGGCCAATATATGTCAAAATTATACCTCAGATTTATAAAATGCACAGGTATTATCCCACACTTAAACAACTCTCACATCAGCACAAATCAGAAAATAGCATTTATTTTTTATGCAATTTGTTAAATTTATACCCTGCTTTTCTCCTGGCATGGGAACCAAAATATTTTACAATCATTTAAAATAAAAGTTTAGCTGAAATTTTATTTTACATAAGTTAAAAACAACAACTAAACAACACATATATTTAAAAGTGCATGGTTAAAAGCAGTTTAAAATAGAATTGAAACATAATTTACAAGATAAAAACACAGCACACCACTTTGAGCATCCTTCTTCCATGTGGCTATATACCCAATAATACCCAAACACAACTGGTCTGAAAAATGAGGAGGAAAAAAATGACACTGGAAACATGGCATATCACTGGTGTATTATTACAGAATGACTTACTAGTTACTGGTTCCATATCCTTTTGTCTTGGTAAAACCTATTGATATTGCCACGACTAATGCTGGTAAACCTGTAAGAGAAAATTATTTCCTCATGAAACTTGGGACATAAACTTTTGATATTAATCTGTAAGGTGCCACACTAATCTCTGAACTTTAAAAAAGTTTTAAAAGGTGCTTTTTAAAAACTAAAATTGAGGAAAAGAGATATGCTTCTAGAATTTATCTAGTAATCCTGAGAGTCAAGACACATACTGCTTCCTCTGGATGGCAAAAAACACAGCTTATCATATTAGCCCTATAAAGATCAAACACATCTGAAAAAAACCTTTTCATCAGCATAACACAAATACATCCTTACCCTACCAGCACACTATTGATGCCTGAGTATACCATCACTCACTCTGTTTCTATCACACCATGCATCATTTTGATGTTGCTAAATGACTAGTGCACCTGACATAATGTAGAGTGAAGAGGCTGCATGAAGAGTTGATGGATTTTGGATACAACCTTTTTATTTTAATGTCTTTTGTTTTTGAATTACCATGCCTTACAGAAAATCTGCTAAAGACTCTAAGTTACAGTGTGATAACATATCATAATCAATGGACATTCATCACCAGCCATAACTTGAGCCGGATCGATAAAATTAAATTATATTCCTGTTTACTATTCTATAGAAAATACCTCATGCTAATATTCAGTTTAGAAACTGTGCAATCTACTACTGTCGAGATTATTGAAACAAGCATTCTTTCCCAAAGGTTATTCGTGCATGGAACATTAAGCCGAACAACAACAAAGAAATCTTAGCTGAGTCATAGGAGCTCACCCCATCCAAGGCATAAAAAGCGTTTCCTTATGAGTCGTGTCCTAATTTTTCCAGTAACAGCCATGTATGACTGCCAAGCCTCCGTCAAGACCCAACAAAATGATGCTAAGAAGAAGAAATGTAAAAATGCAGTGGTCGTGGTACAGATGCCCTGCAGAAAACAGAGAGTGGTTGTACTGAATGTTCAGTAATAGTCAATTTATCAAAGAATGTTACATTTCAATAGTTTGTCTTTTATGATACAATACTGCAGTTACCCCGACAAAACTTAAATATTATGCTGATTGCACAATATTATGCATGTTTACTCAGAAGAAAGTCTTTCTCTCTTCAGCACTTTTTAAACTTTCTTTAAGATTGCAACCAAATATAATACTATAGGATGCCATGGCTCCATCCTATTGAATCCTAGGATTTGCAGTTTGGTGAAGTACTTAGAATTTTCTGACTGCCAGCTGTATTACTGCAGTTCAGGGGAGTACACAAGGCCTTTCTTTTCATTCTCTTTCATTATTATTCTCTTTAAATGATAAGTACCACACCAAACTCCCAGTAGCTTGTGAGATGGAGCCACAATATTCAAAGGGGTATGAAGTCTTTGTGCAGATATAGGGGGGTTGCAGACTGCCAGAAATAGTGCAAATTGAGTCCACTTTTAGGGTTAGGGTTAGGGTATCATGGGAACTGTATTTTATTGTGGCACCAGAGCTCTCTGACAGAGAAGGCTCAATGTCTCAGAAAAAAAAGAATCCCCATGATTCCCTAGCACTAACCCTAACCCTAAAAGTGGACTCAATTTGCACTATTTCTGGCAGTCTGCAACCCCCCATACCCAGCAAATAAAGGGGTTGGAGTATGATATGAGCAGCTGTATCCACACTGAAGAAATAACCAGGTTTGTCACCACTTTAACTGCCATGGATCCATGCTATGGAATTCAGGGAACTATAGTTTGTTGTGGCACCAGAGGTCTCTGACAGAGAAGGCTAACAAAATGGCAATTCCCAGAATTCCATAGCATGGAGCCATGGCAGTTAAAGTGACATCAAATAAGATTATTTCTACATTTCAGATGCAGCCTACCTCTCCAAACACTTCCCTTAGTACATTTGTGGAATCAGTGGCCATATTCATACTAAAGCAAGGAGCACTGAAAATGCAGTGTCTTGCTAACCCAAGGCCATGTATGACTGCTGACCATACCATCTCGTGTCTCCCAAATTTTCCTGCTCTTTCCAAAATCATTCATGCAGAGAAGAGTTTGAGCTCTAGTGTTAAATCAGAAATCAGTATGTCTGATTATTCCTTCCACACATATGGAAGGATTGACTTCTCCACTATCTGTCTGACTCGATCTCTTTCAGTGTACAAGGAGATTCGGATATGAAGTGGATTCATGAGCATTTTCAAGGCAGGACAGTGTCATTAGGACTGTCTCTGTGCTCTGCAGAATGCTTGATTCAGACTTTTTTAGCATCAGTCCAGCCAAAAGTGACACTGTGACATATCCTTCTCCCTCCCTCCCTCTGCTTCGACACAGCAATGCTTTGTCTCTTTTTTACCAAGAAACACGTTTTACTCAGTTGCCCTAAAAACATCAGGCTGAATCTGGCTCTTGCACCTCTCAAGTGTTTATCCTGATGGAAAATATAACAGCTTAAGCAACAAGTTTTCTTTTCCGTCTTCATTTTGGCTATCGGCCGTTACAAATCACACTGAGCACTATAGCTGCAGCATATTTCAGTTTCAGAACAGAACACAAGCAAACAAACAATCCTAATTGTATGGTTTTATCCCCTTTTTGTGGACATATTGCAAGTATAAATTTGAACTCCAGGGGGAATTACTAAACTTCTTGTGTTACAGAGATTGCAATGCAAATAAAGATGCATTTCAACCCACAGGAAACTCTTTATATATTCAGCTGCTTTATCTGTCTGTCAATATACTGAAGTTCTGGTTTAAGCAACATAAAATCCTCTGGAGTTATTTGGGTTATTGTTCCTATATAAGTCAACTGTCTAGCACCTGAGAAATCCTTTGAACCTATTGACAGAAAGCTCTCTGCTGACATTGTATGGCTTAATTAAACTTGACTTATATGGCTCATGTAAGTGAGGTTGACTTTTCTGTGGAAGTAAATTATGATCCATCATTTTCCTACTTTCCATTCAGTATGGAGCCCTTGATACTGTTGGATTCATAATATATGGGTTGACATAATAGCACTCTAGCATCAAAATAGCACTGAAATTTCCAGGATTCACTGTATAGATCACATTTTCCCAGCAGCAAACACCTATCTGCAATGAAAGAATGTACATTTTAAATTCTTGAATTATTAGCAGATTCCCCCCTCCCCCGTTCTCACCTCACGACTGTTAGGTTTAGGTATTATGTTAATCATTTAGTTCAGAGGTGGACAATTTATGGGCCTTGAGATGTTGTTAGACTGGAACCTCTAGCAGCACTAGCTAGCATGTCAATGATGAAGGACCATGGGAGTTACAGTCCAAAATCTAGAGCACCGCATTTGCTCATCCTGTCAGCCAGCCTTTGGCATTCATGCTTCCCACCCTCTTCCTACTCTGGTGTGAGGAGAAGATGAGACATTTTCACTTCTGGTTTCAATTAACTATAGCTTGTCATATCCTGTGAACTAGACCAAAAATAACTAATTTCAACTATAGTGGTAGAATTGAAAGATATAGCTGTATTAGTCTGTAGAATCAGTATGTAGAGAGATCTTGTAGCACCTTTGAAACTAACTGAAAGAAAGAAGTTGGCAGCATGAGCTTTCCTAGACTTAGGTCTACTTCCTAGCTTTTGTACACTACAGTCTAAAAAGCATCTGAGGAAGTCGACTGAAGTCTATGAAAGCTCATGCTGCCAACTTCTTTCTCTCAGTTAGTCTCAAAGGTGCTACAAGATCTCTCTACATACCAATTTCAACTATAGTTTAACTTACATAAGCCAGCTTCAGACCATGAATGTGTCTTGTTTAAACAAAGTCCAGGGTTCTGACACCCTCAAACCATGTGCTAAAGTGAAATGAGAATTAAAACATCTCAGACTCTTCTTTGCAGTTGTGTTGGAAGAGAAGAAAAGAACAAAGGCATGTCTCCAAGGCTTGCCTTTCATCTTCCCTATGTGAGCTCATATAGGAACTGAGTGTCGTGCAAGTGTTTATGTACATTTCTTATAAAAAGACGGGTTCAATTACCAAACAGTTCATTTTCTATTATGCCGAATCAGCATCCAATCCAATTCCATTGAACAGTGCTACTTGCTACTTGACTTTCTAACTCCAAATACATAAAGTGATGCAGTTTCCTATACCACTTGTATAAGACTATGGCACATCACAATACAAAGAGAAGAAGAAATTATTCTGAACCATAAGCAAAACACTAGAACAATATAAATGTCAAGGTAAAAGTGCCAAAAGAGTTCAGTATCAAGACACACAGAAAAATGTTCAAATGAAATAGTAACTTCTGTATGTTTTTAAATAAAAAATATTGTTCCTAGATTCTCAAGAACTACAATTTCAAAGTAACTGTTTTCCTGAAAAACTTACATACAATCGTGCAAGTCACAATGAAGCAAGATGATGGCTTTTAAGTAAAAAATGGATTGAAAATCTATGTAGGAAGATTCAATGCCACTAGCATCCTCAAATAGCAGGCTCTAGATTGTTGTTGTTTTTTGTAGCTAAAATCCTAGCAGTCCACTGCATGGGTACCAGGCACATCCTGTTACACAATTTCTGCTTGTTTTCTTCCCACCATCAGCTGCAGCCCCCTGTGCAGGTTTGGAGGCTCACCCAATCCTCAGAAGCAGT